>JAJJWW010019437.1:0-440412 GCA_023531295.1 Papaver armeniacum
TATTTACCCATGAAGAAAAATATACCATGTACCTTAATCATGTGCGAAGCCACTCTATATATTTTATTTATGCACCTCATGCAATAGCCTATAAAATTTACAAGACGACTATTTCTTTCCAAATTTACGGTACCTATAACGAATGTGCATGCAATAACAGATTCGACTTTATACTTTGGTCGGTGATCTTGACTGAACGTTCAACAATAAATAGAGTTCAAAAGGTATCATGTCCCAAGTATTTCTTGAAGGCTAGAATTAGACCCGTTTTTCCTCTTTCATTCCCGAATTGTTTTCCGCACCGAATCTTGAAAATCTGCATTTAGAACACTTGCTCGGTCGAACTGCAAGCGTTACTATCTCAAGCTTGTTTTCCAAGTTTAGTTGTCAAAACAATAAGTCTTGATTTCTAGTATACTTATATCTATGTCTCGGATTAGGATAAAATGTGTAGTTGAGCTTTAGACTTCACGGCGTTCATCGATTGAAGCATTACTAAAGGGAGCTCGTGGAACTTCATTAACAAAAGATGTGTGGAGACTTGAACTCATCTATCACTCAGAAGTCTATTCTTTTATATATCCTATTGGGATAAAATTCGTATAGCTATATACTTTACATTATACACATTTGATTTGATATTTCGAGTTGAATTTAACTTAAACATATCTTTCTCGAAATATGTGTTGGCAAGATTTTTCTTTAACTACGTTCATCATTATTCTTGACGAAAGTCAAAAGATGATCATGTAAAAATCACCTGGTAACATCTTACATTATTTGTATGAGACAGTCATTTGAGTAGACTCGGAATGTTTCGTATTAATCATTCGATCACTTGAAAATTGCTTATAAGCTAATAGTTTCTGTGAGAAAGCTATTGTCATCTTCTAAGAATGTTTCAATGATTGAAATGAGAGTTAAGAGCTAAAACCCATGTCTGGATACATTAAGGTTTGTGTACTTAGTGTACGAACTGTTTTTGGGAATTCGGGACGGGAAGTTTGCATACCCGTTCAAGCAAACTTATTCAACTATTTAAGTCAGGTACTTAAGTTTACATACCGTTCGCAAATTGATTTAACCGTTGAAGTTCGGGGAACCAAGTTTGCATTACTGTTCGCAAATTGATTTAACTGTTGAAGTTCGTAAACGGTTTCAACTGAGTTCGTCCGGAGTTTGCGTGCACTGTTGCAAACCTGTCGGCTGTGACCAATGTCCGGAACTTAAGTTCGCGTACCCGTTTGGAAACTTAAGTGGTTCAAGTTCTTAAATCGGTTAAGTATGATTTCATAGTCATGAACAAATACATTTATAAATTACGTAATGCAATCTTTTCAAACACTGCTAAAATGTTCATGAACTGATTATTTCAAATCAATCCAATTTTGCTTAAATTGTGTCTTGTATACTTCTATGAGAATATAAACAATTGAAAAACTCCATGAGTAACACAATTAGATTCATTTGATTATCAATTTATTTTAAGATGAACATGGTTAAGAGAAAAATGTTCATACGGCTAACTTCGATTAACTTTTATTGATCCAACTCAATATACACGTTTAGGTACAGTTACCCATATGTAAATGAAAGTATATTTCATTTGTGTATAACAAGCTAAGACCATATAATGGTGGAAAGATATTAGCTTGAATCTTAAATTAGGTTTCATCTAACGGTGAATATTGATTTCTTTGTTCCAAAGTTATCAAACCCCGATTTGAAGACTATATAAGGGAGAATTATAGCAACTGGGAAACCTAATGCCCACACCTCCTGTGCGATACTAGTTGCGACTAGAGTCGATTCTACTTTAACCTAGGTTTTTCCTAAAACCATTATAGGTAATTAACGACTTAAAGACTTCATTGGGATTCTAAGGCCAGACCCAACTATTTTTTCTGTAGTCGCGTGTTCTAATCTTACTTTGTTCAATCGTATTGAGTACTATATTCTCTAAGATTTGCTCAAGATTTATCTCTGATAGGTAAGATATAAAAAGTAATCACAAAGCTCTTTGCCTCATTCTATGTGATTCCACAATAACTTTTTTTACTACCATATAGTTAAGTTATTGTGAGTTGATTGATATTTCTAGGCTGTTTTTCGGGAATATAAGACCGGTTTATCAATTGGTTCATGTTCACCTTTATTTTTCAAAAGACGGAACAAAACTTCGTAGGTATTTCTTTGGGAGACAAATTTATCTATTCAAATAGACTTTTCTATGTAAGACAGATTTGTTTATCAAGTCTTCGACTTTGGGTTGTAGCAACTATTAGTTGTGGGTGAGATCAGCTAAGGGAATCAAGTGCGTATAGTCTTATTGGGATTCAGGGGCGTAAGGAACGCGACTGTACCTTAATAAGTGTGAGATTGGTTGGGGCTCAACTACATTCCAGTCCTAAGTTAACTTGTAGTAGGCTAGAATCTGTAGCAGCTTAATACAGTATGGTGTTCAAAACTGGACTAGGTCCCGGGGTTTTTCTGCATTTTCGGTTTCCTCGTTAACAAAACTTCTGGTGTCTATGTTATTTCTTTTCCGCATTATATTTGTTTATATAATTGAAATATCACAGGTTGTGTGTAGTTCAATCAATTGGTAAATCCAACCTTTGGTTGTTGATTGAAATTGATTGACACTTGAACATTGGTCTTTGGTACCGTTCAAGTTATTTCTCATAATAATCAGGCTCGCGGATTTCTATCTGCTTGATTTGCTGATTACATTGAGAAATAGAGATATAAACTCTTGGATATATTTTCCTTGATTCAATCTGACTCTCTAGTTGATTCTCTTGGAATTATATTGGAGTTACTCCATACAGATTGCCTAAACGAAATATTGGGTGTGGTTGTTAGACCCCCGCTTTTCAAAACCCACTGTAAATTATAAAATTCTAAAAAATAATACTCCCTCTTGTTTTGGAAAAGTGATACTTTCACTTTTTCAATTTGGCCTAAAAATAGGCCAAATTGAAAAAGTGAAAGTATCTCTTTTCCAGAAACAGAGGGAGTATCACACTGCTCTTGTAGTTTCACAATGCAATAATATATGTTGATTAAATTTTGTCGCTTTTTTACAAAGAAGACATCCGTTAGTTATGATTGAGTTTTTGTTAGAGTCGATGGTTGGTTCTGCATTATAACAAAGGATCCATAGAAAAACACTACCTTATATGGAATTTTTGGATTCCAGATACACTTGTGCGGAAACACCAATAGGCCATCCATATCTAGTGCTTCATAACAATTAGAAACAAAGAAATATTTGTTCCCTGGTTGCCAAATATTCAGATCAGCACCATCCTTTAAAGAAAAACTAGAGAGAAAATTAAGTAGATGCGCCACCTCTTCTACCTCATTATCATTCAAGACTATGTAGAAACCAAAATCCCATCTACCTGCATTATATGGACCATATATTTCTGGAATTTTAATTGTTGTCTCTTGATATCTAATGATGTTGAAAAGTTCGGGGAAGGTGGTCGTGAGATCCTGGTTATGTAACCAAGTGTCCTTCCAAAATAAATATATGTCGTCGTTATTCACCTGGATGACAGATTTATGCTTAATAATGGATGCATTTTAAGGTTCTGTCTCTGATTTCTTTGAAGTGTTTGGTAAGAATGCTTTCGCACTACCACCAAATTTGAAGTGAAAACTCTTCTCCAAAGTGCCTTTTTTCTTTTCCATATCGCCATATCCATTTTGCATGAAGAGCTTGATTCATCATGTAATACCCTGTATTTTTAAATACGGTTTGAGTTGCCCAAGTTATACCCAAATTAGTTAACCATGTCGTTTAGGTTGTTTCCTTTGCCTTAACCTAGTTGGGTTGTTTGAACTAAAAAGGTTACAAATTAGGGTGGAAATAGAACAGTAATATTAAATAAAATTAGGAGAAAAATGAAAAGACAAATAAATAAAAAAATAATTAAGATAAAAAAAGTAAAAAAAAAAGTAATAAATAGGTGTTATTATAATTAGTATTATAAATCTATATCTCATAATAAAAATGGGAGGAATAATTTTAGATATAGAAAAGGTTATCCCTATTACCAATCCCCATTTTTCCTATTTCCTATCCCTTTCACAATTTCTAAAATTAGTTTACTTTTGAATTCTGGTTTTCACTATGTACTGCCTATAAAAATCAAAATTGACTCTAACGGCCTATTACCGTTTTTATTTGTCATCTTCTTCCTTAAACAAAACCAAAGAAAATCTTAGGCTAGATTCCTAATAATTGTTACTCCTATTTCTTCCGAAACATCGATGAATTAATCGGCGATTAATCGATAAACCATCGATATGGAAGGTATCATCATTGAAATTTAGGAAAATATATCTCAATCATGTCTGATCAACGATCCAAGTAGATTATGTTAATTCTATTTAAAACCCACCGGCTACTCGAATCCAATCATTTTTTTTCTTAAAGATGTTGCTTTACGAGGGCTATTTCAAAGAATATAATCATCAATTGCAGTAACATTGTTAGTTGTACTTTAACCACTCTTCTTGTATTCATCAAAACTACTCTTCGTGTATCCACCAAAGCAGGCTAATCAAATCACACAATTTGTAGTACCCTATTGGGTAGGTTTTATCTAGATGTATTATAAGATTTATATTTAACAAATATTAGTCAAAGTAGTTATATAGGCTGTACAAAAGCTAAATGAGGTTGAAGGTAGTGATGAATCATGGGAGTTAGAGAGGCAATGGTCGGTGGTGGAGATGGAATGGAAACATGATTTGTAACCTAAGTTTTTTTTTTTTGTTTTTTCTTGATTTGGGTGTAAATAAAAAGTCAATAGATGGTATTTAGGATATATAAAATTTTATATGGATGGTACTTAGGATAATTGGGGGTAGGAATTAAGGGAGATTGGAAATAGGGAAAATGGGGATAGGAAATAGGGAAAACCATAGAAAACCCAAAAGCTAGTGAAGAAGATGAAGCATGGTTTTAGAGGAGAATTCTATGGAGAATCTAGAGGAGATTATATGTAATAAAAGGTAGAATGTGAAACCACTTTCTCTTTTGGTGTTTGCCCTTGTGTGTTTTCTTTTATGATTTTGCATAGTTAGGTTTCTAAAATTTATAAACGTAATATTATGCATCCGATTGATGATCAGGTTGGCTCTTATGATATATAACATGATTGGATTTTACTGGTTAAAATTTTAGAATAATCTACCATAAATTCACAGTTGAATATTTCTTGCAATTTTGATTATGATTTCTGAAATTTTGTAGTCCTCTTGTCTCTTAACCTAGATGTTAAAAATTGCCTCTCTGTTATTTCTAATGAAGTCCGAGGAGGCCCGTCATAAAGTTTACCGACATTTGACAAACCAAAAGTTAAGCACTACAACATTCAAGAAAACATTCATGTTTGACCGACATTGACTTAAAAATCAATAATGTAGAATGATTTTTTTTTTGGATTATTATGGTAAATTGAAAGAGTTATTTTAGATTAATTGAACGGGAATTAAATTTATATTTGTCAGAAAATTATAAAATTTAGTAAAAATGTTGTAAGTGTCAGGTTTGACTTGAACCCTTTATAATTGCCAGTCTAGGCAGAGTTTGGTTAAGTGCAAGTATTTTCTAAGAGTGTTATATATCCACATAATTATTTGTGAAGTTTCCATTTGCCGGTATACGTAATATTTATTTCGATAATGCTATACACACATACAACTAAATGATTTACTAAAAAAAATTTAAATTCCGTTTCATCCCTTGCTACTTTGAGGCCAGCCTGTGGATTTTGAAATATACCAGGGATCCATTATGATATATTCATCTTCGCTGTGGGAAGATGGTCCATATGCACATTACCTTCTCACTTCAAGAATAGTGTTATGGTGGGTCAAATATAAAATGCAATTTACGGTGCAACTTATGTCATAATTTCGGTACTAATTTTTTTATAAAATTTAAAAAACAATAATTTTGTAGCCATTTTTTTGTTAATATATTCCTCATTGTACATTCCTATCAAAATTGAGTGCACTTTGAGATACTAGTCCTCACCATCTACTCATTTTGATTTTGACTGTGAATTTCGAACAGCTTATCAAAGTGATAGATGCTACGGTGATACGTTTTAGAATGTGATAGATGCTACGGTGATACGTTTTAGAATGTGTTCATTTTAAGTCTAAAAATAAATTTGTGTAATAGGAGCATATCAAAAACAAAAACAATGCCTTCGGCCAAGTTATGTAGGCGGGGTTATGATTTTGGCTTATCCAATTACATAGGCGGAGAGACTTAATCCCATGAGAACGACCCAGCCGACTCTGAAGAGAGATTTACTCTTATGAGCTAAGCCTCAGCCGTCCTCATGATAATCTTATCAACCAGCTTATCCAAAGAGATTTGTGCGACCACAAGACTTAGACACATGCCTCTTTTTCAGCTTCTCAAACACACTCACGACTAGTAAATTGATCTGCAATATATATGTCTATCCAAAAACGTGAATGCACGCTCTTAAGCTCTTTGTGCTCAACAAAGGGACCACATACAAGAATTCAGCCCTTCACATGACATATGTGACATGCTATGAAAAGATAGATCCCAATCTCATCTCCTCTCACACTCTACAAGCGATTTGTAAAGAATGCATTTCCTCTCATGTGACTTATCCTGGTCATGCTCACAAATCAGAGAGTATTAAATATCTTTCCCCATCAACATTTCATCATAAAGGCTGACTTAGTCACATACAAATGGGGGATTATAAATTAGGGTTTTGGTCTAGCGATTTACGACATGGGTAAGAAATACCCGGCCTATTTCTCATCGCAAAAGACAATAAAGGATATAGAATAAGAGGATAAACTCGAGCTAGCTAGTTTGTCCCTAGCTAATACAGAAGAGAATGGAAAAGTTCTCCGCACGACAAATAGTTCTTGTTTTCATTGAACTGTATTCAATTATAAATAGATCATCTATTCACCAAGCTAAACAAAAATTTCTTATAAACTCTCAGAACAATTATTTTATTCTCTGATCTTTCTATTTTTCTCTGCTTCCCTCCCTAATATCGTCTAGAATCTCTCATGTGACTAAAGCATCCCTTCTATGACAATTTTTAATGGTTTAGGCGATGACTGTTCATGCTTAACCTCACGCAAATCACTTTTAGGAATCCTAAAATCCCACTTCTGGTCTCCCACAATTTTTAGATACCTACAATTACCATCAATTTGTGTACTTCACTGTAACTCTCGATGATGTCACAGAATTTAACATGTACAACAAAAGCTCTTGAATTATTCAATTATGTATATCAAAAATTCTCTGTTAAGATCAATCACCAATAAAATATTTAAATCAAAAATAAATAATTGACATATTAAGATCAAATGGGTGACTCAACCTACGTCCATAGACAACCTTGTAAAGCTCATTTCTTTGCCCTTTTTGATGCTCAATATATAGCTCATTTCTTTATACTCGTATCTCCTAGAATCCATATGGTTTAAATTGACAAACCCATGTACATATATGTTGGAAACAAAGCACAAAAACAGATTACAGAATAATGAATCTCAAACAGCTGAGTCGCGGACTAAGTCGCTATCCTTAAGGTGTTTCGCGACTCGCCTCTTGATTGTGCTAGCAGTCAATTCTTTGTCGAAAACCCTATGGGATAAAACTTGGTGATACTCTCTTGTTCGATTTCTCTGCACTATGAGAAATCGAACTAACAACTCTCTTTCTTCACTTGCTCGAGAACTCAAAAATAGATAAAAACAATTGTATTTCATCTTCTCGAAACTTTTCTTTTATAACTCAAAAGAAATCAATACGGTTTTAATGAAAATAAATTTCGTAATTAGTGCTCACTTTGAAAAGCCTCCATAACGGTCATAAACGGTAACAATATAATTACGAGAAATTAAAAAGAGTTAATTAGAGAATATTAAGTAGAAAAACCGTTTTGGAAATCAAGAGTTAAAACCGCAAAAAATCGGTTTGAATCACCCGGACCTCCCAAGACCCCCAAGGCCCCGCTCTCCTAGGATAAATAATATAGATATATATAATATACCTACACAAATTTATGGGGTGAGACTTGAACCCAAGTCTATAGTGTGGGAGCCCAAAATAATACCACCACACTATTTCTCTAAGTTTTTTGATATAATATTACAAAAGTATGTTTTTAAATATATATATCTCCCAACAATCCCCCACTTATATTTTAAAAACATTGAGCAAGTGTTGTATAGTTGTGCATCTGCAAAGGTGCCTTTCGACTTGAACCTCTGCATAGTGTTAAATTTTCTAAGTACTGAGGTGACTAGAGTGACTTGCGTCTTGAACTCTAACTAATATTAGATTATTTAACACACACAACTATATCTAGAGTAAAGTCCTTAAGTTCGCACATTAAGGCCATGTGCTTATCCCTTTTTAACGAACGGTCTGAGAAGTGCTCAAGTTCTCATAGAAGGCGCCACACCTTCACATCCGTATAGGTGAGTCTATCAAGAATACTCCTGTGTATCCCCTCTAACTTAAGAGCTATAGACATCATTAAGAGTTTAAAAACTCAACCTGTTTCCCACTTGAGGATATCATGCTATGGGAATGCATGACTCTATCATATCATTTGTAACTTCGTCTAGTCCCTTTGAACCTATTTCTAGGTTGGGTATCCATTACAAATGACTCAACTTCTCACGGGCAAAAGTCCCATACTTTTAGAGATATTCCATACCTTTTCTCTTGCTAATCCTTTCGTCAAAGTATCGCCTATATTTCCTTCATACCTTACATGATCTACTCGACAACACTTTTTGATTGTGAGAAATTCTCTAAGCGTGTCGTGCTTTCGACGTATCTGTCGATTCTTATTGTTATTATAACAATTCTCTACTACTCCGATAGCAGCGGTACTATCGCAAAGTGGATCAAAGTGGCTGGTATCGGTTTTCCCATCTTTGGAATGTCGACAGACTCTTGAGCCATCCCCGCCTCTTCACTAGCTGCCGCTAGTGACATCGGTCAGCCTCCATCGTAGATTGGGCTATAATTTATCTGTTTCTTTGATCTCCAAGATGAGACACCCAACAATAGTAAAAACATATCCTTTGGTGGCCTTGGAATCATCTCGAAAGAGTGTTCCAATTAGCATCGCTAAATCCTTCAGGATGCGGGATACCTCGATAGTGTAATCCTAGGTTTGTGGTTCTTTTCGGATACCGCATAACCCTCTCAATCGCATTCCAGTGTTCCAAACTAGGATTACGGTAACCCGCACAAAACTCCCATTGCATATGCAATGTCGGTCTAGTACAATCGATTGCATAACGCAGATTTGTCTATTATACTAGCATATTCCGATTGTCTAACACTTTCTCCGGTGTTCTTAAACAATTTCACACTAGGATCAAAGGAGTACAAACAGGTGTATAATCAAAATATTCATACTTCTTGAATTTTTTCAATGTAGTGAGATTGATCCAAACAAATACCACTATTAGTTCTAGTTATTTTGATTCCCAAGATTACACTAGCTTCACCCAAATCTTTCATGTCAAAATTCGAACTAAGCATGCTTTTAGTTTCATTGACAATGAGATAAATTGGAACCAAATATCAGCAAATCATCTACATACAAGCAAACAATCACACACACATCATTCTCAGATTTGTAGTAGATGCATTTGTCACCCTCATTTATTCTGAAGTTATTTGAAATCATTAAATTATCAAATTTCTCATGCCATTGTTTAGGAGCTTGTTTCAAACCATAAAGAGATTTTTCTAGCTTACATACTTTCTTTTCTTGTCCAGGAATTACAAAACCTTCAGGTTGTTCCATGTAAATTTCCTCTTCTAGTTCACCATTCAAAAAAACAGTTTTAACATCCATTTAATGAATAACAATATTATGAGTAGCAGCAATAGCAATAAAAACACGTATAGATGTTAATCTAGTAACAGGGGAATAAGTATCAAAAAAATCTACGTTCTCTCGTTGCCTATAACCTTTGGCAACCAGTCTAGCCTTATAATTATCTTTTGTTCCATCGGGTTTTAGTTTCCTTTTCAAAACCCATTTACAACCTATAGGCTTACTACCGGGAGGTAAATCTACCATACGCCAAGTTCCATTAGACATATGAGAATCCCATTCATTATCTACGATTTCTTGCCGAAACTAGACTCTCTGAGAACTAAACGCCTCGTGTAAATTAGAAGGTTCCTCCTCTACGTGGCGTAAAATTCAAAATCGGGATTTTTATCTTTTATCTAGTCCTAGCTCTTTTCTGCACCTAGGTTCAAATTCGGAGATCCTAGTTTCTTCACTTCTATGTTCTTTTAATCTAGTTTTGAATCGCACTAGATAAATTACTAGGTATTGAACCCCACTATTACCCCCACTATTTCTAGATTTAAAAGGAAATCTTTCTTCAAAGAAATCAACATCAATAGATTCAATAATAACCTTATTATTAATATCAAAGAACCTATAAGCTTTACTATTTTGAGCATAACCAATAAAAACACATTCATAAGCTCTACTTTCTAACTTATGTCTTTTAGGATCAAGTTTCCTAACAAAAGCTAAACAACCCCAAACTCTAAAATAAGAGACATTAGGTTTTCTATTTCTCCAAAGTTCATAAGGAGATATCATGGTTTTATTATTGGGAATGCGGTTCAAAACATGGCAAACGATCGACAAACATTCACCCCACCAATGAGAAGCGACACGAACTAAGCAAACAAGCAACATCAATTGAGAATGATGCGGTTCTTTCTTTCAGACTTTCTTTGTTCAATTGAGGATTATATGGAGCAGTTCTTTCATGTATAATGCCATTAGTTTGGTAAATTTCGGTAAAAGGAGCGAGAATCATATTGGTGCCTCTATCACTACGAAACCTCTTAATTTTTCTACCAAATTGATTTTCAATTTCAAGAATAAAGATTTTAAACTTTTCAATAGATTCATTCTTATGGCTCAACAAATAAACATACGTATAATTAGAACAATCATCAATGAATGTCATAATATATTTCTTGCCATTTCTAGTTAGGATACCTTCATATTCACACAAATCAGAATTTATTAAATCTAGAGGTTTGGATTCTCTTACGACAATGATTTATGTGAGGTCTTGGTTATTTTCTTGACTACCATATTCACATTTTTGAAATTCATTTTCAAAAAATTCAGGGAGGACACCTAACTTTCTCATGTTATTTACTAACTTTTTACCCACATGACAAAGCCTACCATGCCAAACATTAAAATTGCAAACCATATAAGCAGAAGAATCAATTTTATTCATAGCATCAACATTAAGCTTAAACATTCCATGTTAGCATAACCCTTTCCTACAAAATTCTTATTCTTAGTTATAGTGTAAATATCGGACCCAATAGTTTGATACAACCCGCCTTGTTGAGAAGATAGCTAGGAAACAAGGTTCTTTCTCATTCGGAGTGTGAAGAACATCTTTCGGCATGAGTGTCTTCCTAGAAGTAAACTTCAACTCACCGCGAGAACCTTTCACCACAAGTCTTTGTGAGAGTCTCCCAACAACACTTTCTTATCCTTGGTTTCAGCATAAGTCTTAAACATGGACCTATCAAAACAACAATGATGAAGCACTGTCTATCCACCACCCATCGGATCCACCAACCATGTAGAACTCTGGATCAAAGACCATGGAAATTATAACGTCACCCACAGCATTAGCTTATGCGTTATTCTTTTTCTTGTTAAACCTGCAATTCCTAGCCATGTGGTTTGGTTTACCACAGGTATAACAAAGAAACTCAGAATTGGTATTCTGTCCATTTTCGATGGGTGTTGGTTCTTGTTTTGATTAGGCCTTCCTCCTTTCTTTTGGTTCGGGTTAGGTTTCATATCCCTTTTCTTAGGTTTCAAACTCGGATGAGTCTTATTGTTAGAAACAATGAGAATCTCTTCCTTCTTATCTTGTTTAGAGCTTCTTCCTCAACCACAGAGCTTAACAATCAAACTTTCAAGAGAAAATTCTTTAGTCTTGTGACGCAAGGAATTACGAAAATCTTTCCAGCTAGGTGGTAACTTGTCGGTCATTACGAAACTTGAAATTGTTCATCAGTTTTCATACCTTGGTCGAGAATTTCATGGGTAATTTTTGAAGTTCATGAGCACAGTGAAACAACCTGATCTATCATCCACCATTTGGTATCTCAAATACCGGCTCACATCATACTTCTTTGAACCAGCTTCCTCGGTGTAATATTTTTTCTGTAATGCATCCCATACATCTTTAGCAGTTTCAAAAGTTGAATAATACTCATATAAATCATCAGATAATTCATTAACAGTGTAGTTTTTGCAATCAAAGTCATCATCGACCCATTTGTCAATGGCCTTCTGTTTCTCCTCAGGAGTTTGAGAAACAACTTCTTTGGCACCACCGGTAGGAAGTGGATCACTAGCAGCAGCACCGGCATCGAGCGGCCCAGCATCAGCCTTATCGGCGGCGATCTTATCACAGACGAGTTCCGGGGTTCCATGATGAACACTCGACACAATCATATGCGGCTTCATGAGTTTGAGATAAAAGAACATCTTGATTTCCATCTTCAAAATGCAGCCCTTCAAATTTGAAAGGCTTGTTGGTATCATCAACGCGCTTCTTTTCAACCTCCATAGCAAAATCAAACACCTTAAAATTGTTGGAAACAAAGCACAAAAACAGTTAAGAGAATAATGAATCTCAAACAGCTGAGTCGCGGACTAGGTCTCTATCCTTAAGGTGTTTCGCGACTCTGCCTCTTGATTGTGCTAGCAGTCAATTCTTTGTCGAAAACCCTATGGGATAAAACAGCTGATACTCTCTTGTTCGATTTCTCTGCACTATGAGAAATCGAACCAACAACTACTCTTTCTTCACTTGCTCAGAACTCAAAAATAGATAAAAAAACAATTGTATTTCATCTTCTCCAGAAACTGTTCTTTTATAACTCAAAAGAAATCAATATGGTTTTTAATGAAAATAAATTTCGTAATTAGTGCTCACTGAAAATCCTCCATAACAGTCATAAAACGGTAAAAATATAATTACCAGAAATTAAAAGAGTTAATTAGAGAATATTAAGTAGAAAAACCGTTTTTGGAAATTAAGAGTTAAAACCTGCAAAAAATCAGTTTCTGAATCACCAGACCTCCCAAGACCCCCAAGGCCCCGCTCTCCCGGATTTTTTGATAAATAATATAGATATATATATAATATACCTACACAAATGTATGGGGTGAGACTTGAACCCAAGTCTATAGTGTGGGAGCCCAAAATAATACCACCATACTATTTCTCTAAGTTTGATATAATATTACAAAACTATGTTTTTTAAATATATATATCTCCCAACAGTATAAGTTTCCAATACATGTATATGTAGCACGAAAAAAATTGACCATGTCTTTTAGATGATTGAACATTCATAACATTTACATGCCAAATCGGGTCCCTAACTGGCCATACTTTTTAGGTGAACGAAAAACAAACCTCTCAAACAAGCCAATCTTTAATCATTTCCAAAACACTAAAAGGAATTACTACGTATAATTTAACAAAAAAAAAATGCTTCTGATGCATGCCTAACAAGGATCTAATTTTGTTCGTGCTTTGTTATCGAGTGCGTAGTTGCTATGTTCATGTAAAACACTCGTTAGGGAGTGTTGCACAAAATAAATTGGGTTCATTCAACAATTTTGATGTATAGTTTAACACTAGACACGCTAAAAAAATGAAAAATAATACATTACATATATTAGTGAACTTGTACTAACCCCTAATACAGACAGATCAATACTAATATAGAGATTAATTTTACCATAAATAATATTTTTTTGTTTCCCTCCATATAAATGTAAATAAAAATTACAACAAGATAAAAGAAAAACTTGAAAAGCTAAAAGACATACGGAAAGACCACAACAGTGTGTATGTCGATAAATGAATGTAAATGGTAGCTGGTCTTTGTATTCAATAAGATAATCAAATTTTTTCTTTTACTTCTCAACCAATACTCGATCTTTCGCACGAGTTCCCGTAGCTGCGTGTCTGTATTTGGAGAAAACCACCGACATTTTTCGCTTTCACATTCGAACCTTACTTTATCCACTTCAAAATTTCGTTTTAATTTGTTTAATCCGTTTTATGGTTTCCTCCAACATCTTAATATAGTTTTTATGTTTGCCGAATATATATCGAACTTACAATATATCTTCAAGAGTCCATATGCTTTGAAGCTAATAAGCCCATGTACATATTGAAGAAGTTTGGACATTGATCTTATAGGAAAACATTCATAAAAGTTACATGTCAGTTCGGGTCCCTTTACTGTCCATACTCTATTGGTGAATGAAATATATTAAAACAACTAGTTCTTCACCCGTGCGATGCACGGGTCTATCTTTTGCTTATGAAATATTGTAACATACTATAGATTAATTTTATAATAAGCAAACTAATAAAAAATCGATAAGCGCATGAACATTTAATCAACAAAATAATAAAAACCGATGAATAGTAAAAACAATTAAAAAGTATGGGCATGTGCTGGAACGTCTTCAAAACCTACCGTATCTATTCCATCTTCTGAAGATATTTACTAAAATTTATGGATAAAAGTTAAACCTCTCTGATACAGACACATATTTCGGAAGAGTTATGAAAAAATATTATAACTTCTATAGCGAAATATAAATTGAAAGTAACCTGTAAAATGGGTTGAAATGTGGGAAATTAGTTGATCTTCGAGAGATTTCCTAAAATCTATGGATTATTTAGACCTTGATAAAAAATCATTAATTTCAAACAAACCGATTATAAATAAAAGTATAATTTCACTAATCAGGAAATATCTCAATTTTCGTTATTGGAGCTCCTTAAATAGATAACTCATTATAAGCAAACCGCAAACTTAAAGTTATTTTCCTAGATATCTACTACTTTAGTCAACTGACGTAAGTTATTAAAAAACCTCAAGATTATTATAAAATAACCCCACCAAATAAATACAAAAATTAATATTTTTGTAATAACTATCACCAATTAAATACAAATACAAATAATAATAATAAAATAATATATTTATTTCCATAAATTTCCCTCGGTCACCCTTTAATCTTTCTCCAAATTTTAATATCCCATAAATGTCTGGAGCTCATGTTTTTGTTTTTTTCATAATTGTTAATATGCCCTTTAATCTTTCAAATTTTAATGTTACATAATTGACTCTTTTGGTCCACTAATCATTAAATGTCTTTATTTCATTAGGAGTGTCGTCTAGACCGCGATTCATGATAATCTAAATAAAATCTTATTTAGCCGCTTGATTTTCATAACATTCTCCATCTCGCTTGTGTCATGTGATTTGTAGGGTTTTTATTAAGGTAAATGTATATTGAGCAGTTTTTTTTTTTTTTTTTTTTTTGTAGCTTAATAATTTTCTTTTGATGTTTCCTTTTTTATACAAAACCTAAACAGATTTTTCCATGGATATTGTTCTTACTTGCTAATCTGAATTGCCTAGCTACAGTAATCTTCACATTACTATTACTTATCTAAAAAATATTTGTTTTGTCTATATTAATATATTAAAATTTTGTGGATTTTTCATGTTCTTTTCATATATATAACATGCAATGTTATGTTAGTGTTTAGTGAACGCAGAGGAACTTATGTATAACTCAATTTATACTTAGTAACTAAAGAGTATATCTAATCATTTGGCTAATGAAGTCCTATATATATTTAGATATTTGAGGATAAAGTGACGACTGACGACAATGGACATGTAAAGGGAATAGAATTTTGGAAGACTCGTATTAGCAGAAGTTTAGGTTTTAAATTCATTATCATTTATTTTATCTAAAAAAGAGGCGCCAAAATTGTGAGAAAGTGAGTATAACATTATTAACAGATCATCGTACCTCTTCGCTTTTGCGGTATATCCTTCAACTTGCGTTTTGTACAATTGATAAATTTAATTATTTCATTCATATACATTCATGATCATAGAAATAATATACCAATACTTGATATATCTAGGTAGGAGGAATATCTAAAAGACAAATTGAACATGAATGTACATGCTTCTTTCACGCATAAAATCTTCATATATTTGATAAATCTAGGGAGTGTTGACATATCATACCTCATCGCAAGCAACAAAACTATCTACACGTCAAATTTTAATGCTTCAGTCACTGGTACACAATACGTGTGTATCTTCAACCTTATTTTTTTCATTATAATCAGTTCAAAATTCAGAACTACAAACTGTCTGTTTTTCATAATTGTTAATAATCAGAAAACTGGATACACCCTTGCAATAGGAGGCCAAAAGTTCCATGGAGGCAGCAAAATAGTTAATATTTGGAGTCCCAAAGTAGAGGCGGACCAATTCGGTTCATCATAAATTGCACACCAAGAGGGGCCAGATGGACAGGTCAACGCATTCAAATTTAGATGGATCGTATTTACCAGCTAAATAGTGATAACATTATGGGACTTAATTTGGATATACGACGATAAGTGTGTGTTTTTATTAATCTTATGATTCCATTTTTTGGGTGATCCACTGCGAGCTCGGTCTCCTTTATCTTTTCTTTTTTTCCGTGTCGGTTGTATTTATTGAGTTGAGATACACCCTCAACTGCTGGCTTATTGTTATCAATCTTCCTCCTATATGGAGGTTGGGGATCGAACCCCTGTAGTAGCATAAATCCTAAGCTAATGTATTTAGGTGTAGTTTTAAGGACCACTATTCTAACCTATCAAAAGATACCTACTTGTGTACCTATTTTTTCAATGAATCTTTTCCTATTGACAAAAAAAAATCAATAAAGAACGATGCTGAAAAAAACATAAAAACAGTATAACTGCTTAACTACTCCACATCTTGTTAAACAACAGAAATCTCATATATCAGACATCTTACGATTCGAAGGACCCTTCTTATATAGTAATACAACCACATGATACCCAGGAAAAAAAAAAATATAAGCAACAATAAAAAAAAAATCAAAACTCGCTTATCCGTCAATAAGACATGCACAAATAAAAATTTACAAATTGTCATAACATTGAAATGATGGATTACCCAAATAATTAACAATTTTATCAAAAAAACAAAACACAAAGGGATAAAAAAGCAATAAAAAATATTACCCGACTATGAAAACACTCTGGACATATATTTTAAGAAATAATAATATGTAATATCTAAATATATCTAGAATTTTAATATTCTTACTTATTCCCCTTTCATTGTTATTTTTAGTAATACCGACTATGAAAAGATACACTAATTTGTTAATTATTTTGTAGTATCTTAAAATAGGAAATTAAAATAGGAAATATAAAATATAAAGTCAATCTCAAGAACTTAAGTATCAGCGAGGATCTGCAAATCCTAACACAATTGAATGATGTGAATCAAAAGTTAACAATACCATATTATTTCAATAATAAAAATAAAAAAAAATAATAAGAAACCCTTACAGGAAGAACTGGGAAGAAACCAGAGCAAAAGAAAAGTTTAGGGTTTACCAATTGAGATTTGTTTTCTTCTTATGCCAAAATCACACCTGCAAAAATAATCACAATAAATAATAATTAGAGCAGAATACATGATGAGATGAAAGAAGAAGACATCGACGAAAAACGAAGATACTGAGAGATATAGAGAGAACAGGAGAATGGAATAAGCCATCGACTACATATTTAATACGATACTTGCAAAACATACAATATACACCCATCAAACATAAAAACCATAAATTGAAAAACACAGAAAAGTAAATAAAACCACAAAACAACGCAAACCCAAAATGATGGGTTCACTTTGGCTAACGACTTTTATAGGGAGACACAGATAATCCAATAAAGGCTATTTTTGAAAATAATATTAGTCAAAGATATAAGAATATCAAGAATTTTATTATTTTTTGCTAGCTTATTTAATTATTTACCGCTTTTTATATATATTTTCTTTGACTAATCCGTTAATATTTCTATATTTTAGAGAAAATTTCCCGTTTAAAGATTTATCTTCCGATTTTTAGTTATATTACACAAAAAATATGCCTATTACCAAACACCTAAACTTACTTTAAATACACCATTTTTGGGATCAGGATATTTGGTCTTTGTAATATTTTTGTCCAAAAAATAATGAGAAAATAGAATAAAAAAATAAAATATGAAATGAACAATATTTAGAAAAATGAAATCGAAATTAATCCTTGTTTATTGCACTTTTCTACAAATGTTTTATCTTTTCTTCTCCAAATTCTTGCTTTATAGTCAATACCAATTATTCGTCATGATTGTCTACTAACGATTTTGTATTTCGATTAATGTAGACTATCGATAACTAATTTTTTTGCGGAAGTGGAAGCACACATCGATCAATAGGTAACATCCACAACTTTATTATTTCCAACTTAAATTTTAATTATTGATTAACTTTTTCAAAATCATTTGAATTGTAATTGTGGTTAGGATTAGTTTAATTATCAGTAGTTTGGAATTGTAATTAAAATTACTTTAATTATAAGAATTGTAATTGGACACTGGACGTTTATTTTCTTAAATTTTACGATCATATTAATTTTGTGATGAAATTACGATGAATAGTATATTTTTTTGATGTGGATTTATTTCAATATATTTGTGGATTTTAATGCTAAATTTATTTAGAATTAATAATATTGTATACGATTTATATATATATTTGGTAATGTTATAATATTTTATGAAATTTAGCTTTTAGGTAATATTTTTCTTGTGTGATTGGCTGAAATATATATTGTGGGCCAACAAAATTCTTCTCAAATTCTATTGGCCGAAATTTTAAATGGTGGGTCCAGAATCAACCAGAAGCTCCGATTAACCACGTCGCTCGAAAAAACTCTGTTTTTATATAGGGAATACTTCCATAAAAATCGATATTTGATCATTTCTGGAATATTAATAATAGAATATCGCGAATCAAATTGGTGTGAGCCAATAAAAACATTCTTGATCAAAATATTGGGAAGTGCTTGTAATGCATGTCCAATTATTTGGGGTAGATTGACATTTTTAATACTCAAGTGAGATTTCATCTGATAGAGTAGTAATGTTGTTTAAGATATTGATACGAAACTGACTGAGTAGTAATGTTGTTTAAGATAATGTTGTTTAAGATATTAATACTCAAGTGAGATTTCTCTTGGGCGTTTAGGAGTAACACGAGCTTCTTCACTCGTGTGGGTCCGAGCGGAAACGCCTGCTCCGGGTGTATTGAATGCATCTCTTGTTCGCTCCGAGGGTTGCCGTGAATCTTGTGGCAATCGTTCAGTTAAAGTTTTAAGGAAAGTGAGTACCTCTTTACGAGTTGCGGCCATATCTGTTTGAGTCTTAGCAAGAATTTCTTGTTTCTCCATCAAGTCCGTAATGGTAATGGGACGGTGATCCTCTTCGTCCCTCGGCTCCTCGTCTGATGAAGGAGTGAAAGTTGTTGCTCCAGTGACCACTTTGGAGGCGTTACACTTGAGGAGATGCCGAGATTCACCGGCTGCTCTAAATGCAGTGATGGGAGGCGTTACACCTACTGGAATGTCTCCTGCTCCGCTAGCGTTGGTGATAGAAGCGACGGCTTCACGAGATGTATTGACCATGGTAGCTCCACTGACGGGTACATCGACACCGGGAGTATTATCCACACTAGCTCCATCAGAATTGATTGATGATCCATACCTGAGTTCCACCATCTTGAAATAAATTGTTGATTGAATTGGTTCTAAGATCTACCCTTTTTGAAATTGATGAAATTGAATCGTATTTCGAAGAAATTGACTTTACAACCGAGAGATTAACCTCCCATTGTGGTCGCCAATTGTTTATGGGTGAAAACTATTCCTACCGTTTTTGGTAATTTGGGGTGTGTGGATGAGGAATGAATCTAAAACCTAAACAAATGCACTGCGCGGTGAGTGCTTGTTCAGGAAATCAATCTGTACAATTATGGCCTAAACCAAGAAATGGCCGTTCCAGACTTTTTTCGGTCACAAAGTGAAGCAGATGGGGTTGATCTTAGGGAGGGAAGCGAAGAAGGTGTTGAGAATGTGAAGGTGTTGGCTATGTATGACTTGTATCGAGAAAGTGAGGCGGCTTGCGGGGTGTAAGCTATCGGTTCGGTGTTTGAATACGATTGTATCAACACTTGCCTCTGTTGTCTGGACTTGTTCTGTTGAAAAAATAGGATGGAGAACCTATTTATACAAGTCTTTAAGCCTAACACTCGTATCTCGTGGGAAGTGGAGAAAGTGGAGTGATGGAGTAGTGGAGTAGTGTGTTGGTGTCACCCGACCAGGCTTGCCCACTTCTCCTATCATCACTTGACCGTCCATGACTTCCTGACACGTTCTTGTGATGGCGCGTTGTGCGCTGCACGCTGTAAACCGCCAGACCAATACCCCAATATGTATCCCCCAGTTTGTGACATGATTGATGTCAGGAATGTGTGAATCATGGGACCCACAAAATGTAGCATGTATTGCTAAATTGAATAACTGCGTTATTCAGGAAGTTGATACTTGTGAAGTATCGTGTGTATTCTATGAAGGTACTGCATTGAGTATACTCAGCATGTATGAAGCATTGTTGTTTGAGCGTCTCAAAATAGCCTCATGTCCAGCCTACTTCATGTGATGGTTTGGAAGTTGCGCAAGCAAATCCTCCCTTGACCGACCACACGGTGTGGTAGAGTGACAGATGGTAATCACCATGACGCACTGACCAATTAACTCCTGTTTAGGGTTATATAACCAAGCCGGTGAAGTTGGACGGACGAGATGATCTTTGAGACACTCATCTGCGACCGTTAATGAAATTAGGGTTTTAGAAGAGGTGCGCAAGCATCCCTCTTCAGCATGGTCGAATCCAAGCTTGGGATACGATTTTGGCCAGACCGATTGTACATGCGTGTAGACGGCATGACAGTGTAGGCGCCCATACCCATTATCTTACGAAGATGTGATCTGGGCCACTCAATTCGTCCGGCGAAGTTGAGTGGTCGAGATCAGTTTGCGACAAAAAACTAGTGCCACAAAAGCCGCACATCATGCCAACTTCAGGCGCGCGTTCCAAGACAACCAATTCTTGGTCGGTCTTGGCCGATCGGTCTGGTGTGTAGGTGGTAGGCTGGTTTTCATGCCTATACCTGACTGTCCCATGAAAACGTGATCTAAGCCACTCAAATTGTCCGACGAAGTTAAGTGGTCGAGATCCGTTTGCAATTTGGGAAGTGTGACCATGCTAGTTTGGACGCGCATTTTGGGATAGCCAGGCATGATATGCCTTGGCGATCAGGTGAGGGGATAGACGGGCCCACGGTGGTCATGCTAGTATGACCGGACCTGCTTAATCTAATCCTGGACCCTCCATTCATGCGGGAGAAGACGGACGCTCGTGATGCTCAAAAACCCTAATTTTGAGTTTCACGACCGTGCGTCGAGCTCTGTTTCGGGCGCACGCAATTGGGATGACCATCCATGGTTGGTCCTGACCGATTGGTCAGGTATGTAGGCGGGCCCTCGGTGATTGTGTTGACATGCTCTGGGCCCTTTGAATCTACATCTACACCCTCCATATATACCTGCGAAGATGGATGGTTGAGACTGTTTTGCGACACATGTAATATGCCGCAAACCCTAATTTAGGGTTTTAGTCCATACCGCTCTCGGTTTGGATGTTTTGGCAAGCTATGCCAATCTTTTGGGGAGGCCGACCATGCGGGGCCCGCGTTGGTTTTGGCGAATATTTCATACCGCTTGGGGTTATGGAATTGATCTGGGTCATCCAATCATCTTTGGTGGAGTTGGATGATCGTAATCATTTCCCGGACCGATCTGGATGATCAGGATGCTTAATCGGGCTAGTATAACACACCGAGAGTTGCTCAATCGGGCTAGTATAACACACCGAGAGTCATCCTGTACGGGTATTTCGTACATGCTTTCATTATAATGCTTGGAGATTCGTGTTGCTCTGTTGAGAGTAACACTCAATCGTCATGCCGCACTGATATTGAGTACAGGAAATACAAGGCTGGTTACGCATTAATTAATAATGTTGTAAATTCACATGGTATATGGGATTGTTGCTACATGCTCCAACCTGGATGAATTTCGTGTATTTAATTCATAGAATGGGATTGTTGCCACATGCTCCATTCTAGGTGAATTAGTAAAGTGAAGGAGTATCCAACACTTATTAATGGCTTTATCTTGTAAAAGATGTTAGCGCATAATTTTTCGGCTTTTACAATTTTAACCTTAAATGAAAATCCACCATCAACATTAAGTCCCCTGCCTAGCACATAATGGTTACACTATTGTGGGGTAGGCATGAGATGGTGGCAAATTTGTACACTGAAATGACCAAGCTAAAGTGAATACATATTTACCGGATAGGTCGACATTGTCAGGCGTTTCCCTGGAGTGGTTGGTCCTGCTTAAGGTTGTGAAGGAAGCATGACTTGATCTGGTGAGTCGCTTTGGTTCCCCTTGTACATATCTGAGCTTGGCCCCTTCCTTGGGTCAGGTGTACTCCCTTCGTCACTGACTTTCCTCGATATATCGATAAGCATCGTTGATTGCTATCCCGAATTAGTAGCCTTTATAGGTGGCAAGTAAATACTTCTTTTCTCCTGGGATTATGTCGACTGGTGAGATTATAAAGGATCATTTCACGTAGTCGTTTATTCTATATCTCAGGTACTGCTCCACACTTATCGGATCTTCTGATTGACTGATCGATTGATTGATTTTTTCTTTTTTTTTTTTTTTTTTTTTTTTTTTTTTTGTTTTGGGGTTCATAACTTCTTCTCCTTTGCAGTTTATCATGGAGCGGTGGACGATCATTATGTCACTTCTCTAGAAAGAAGCTTTGAAGTTGACAAACCCGAAACCCATGGGCACGAACAAGTAATGGCTAAGATCTATCTTCCACTTCGCGAAGTCGCCGTGCTATACAGGGGATGTCTATTTTGCACCTACGTATTTCCAGGGGACGCATCTATGCACTTTCAGCTGCAATTGACATGGAGGAGCGGTGGAGACGCGAGGAAGCGTTGCAAGTACTAGTAAGCGCAAGGGCAGAGAGATTTGCAGCGCGGTTGAAGAGGCGGAGGGTTGAGCATAAACGACCTCTGAATGAATATAAGTGTGATTACCCAATCCAGGACGGCGTGATAATTCTTGATTCCGACACAGACGAACCTGAACATTTGAAAGCAATCGGCACGACTCCTAATGTTCTTTGTGCTCTTTGATGCTCCGCCGATGATGTTGGGATGGAGTCTTGTTGCGGATATCTCTGATGTAGAAGTTGAGGTAGATCCGAAGGGAGGAGCATCAACAGGTGATGGAGCAGAACCTAACGGTGGTGCAGGCAAGGTCGACCCTCTTGGCGACTAAAACCTCTTTTCTTCGTACATTTGAACATCTTCCTTGTACTCAGCGGCAGCCGAGTTCAAGGTTTTCTTCTGTTTGATTGTTTGAATAAAGTTTTTTTTTTTATAACCCTTTGTCAAGACTGCAAGAGAACCTTCTCAGGCGCAAGGGTGCGTTCTTTGTGATAAAAGAAATAATGCCATAATGGAATATTTGCGGACCTGTGTTCCTGATGCAAGATCTTCCTGGCCTTGCTGGGGTGAGTGGCTCAAAGCTTCTTCCCTTCCCGCACATATCTTTTCCATCGACTCTTTCTAGGATGTTTTTTTTTTTTTTTTTGCTTAGGGTTTCTTTCCGACCGCTCTAGTGGGTTGATTTAGGTCGGAATTTGTGTCTTTAGGGGTAAAGAGGCTCTCGGATGGAAATAACACTTCAATTAATTTGAAAATCGAAAATTGAAACCCTAATTATGAATGAAAGTATTGCAATCATTCTCTAGAGGAATTACAAATATGATGTGAAATTGTAAAGGGAAATACTGTTGGAGGAAGTAGCACATCGTCTTAAAGCGTGTAGGATCTTTGGAAAGTGATAGCACGAGCGTCTTAAGTACGGTAAGGTTTGAGCCATCGTGAGTGAATTGTTATGCCTTCTAGCTTGTCAGCGTTGATAAGTTTGCAGTAGCCGCCTAGGATAACATCTGCTACCAGGTATGGTCCATCCTCCTTCTCGGTGGATGAATGAGGTGAGGTAGCCATCCTCACCGTAGTGCTTCCGACCTTGAATGCGATTGTCTTCGTTACTAGGTCCCCAATTCCAAACGGGTTTGGGCGTGTGGACATCGGGGGCTTGGTTTTGTCGTCTTTGATCGAGACGGCTCCTAGACTCCTGATAAACTGTTTGAAGGGGCCGGCCTCCCATTCGCATCTCTTAGCCAAGGTTGGTTTTTTTGCTAGAGCTAGTCCCCAGGATTTGTCAGAATGAGGGGCGGTAGGTTGTAAAGAGGGTTGCGTGATAAGACTTACTTGAGATCGGATCCTTTCAATGTATCTTGTGAGCTCTCTCCGGGAAGTTACGTCACGTTGGCAAGTTGCTGGTGCGGTAACAGACAGTCATCAGGAGGTCCAGAAGGCGTGTGAGAGATTCTTTCAAGTATCGAAACCGGTAGAGGACAGACTTATAGTATTGCTTTGTTGTCATGCATCCAAGAGCGTCCTAGGATCATGTCATAGTTGGGATGATCTTTGACTATGTAGAACTTTTCTTGTGTCGAGGTATCACCCAATTTGACTTCAATATCAACGTATCTATATGCATCTCTGAGTTCTCCTTCTGAATCTTTAACCACAGTTGGGTGACAAGTAGCTTCCTGCTTTAAAATCTGTGCTGCTCTCAAGGTATTGACAATAATGATGTTAAATTCGGAAGTCGTATCAATCAACGCGCTATCGAACTCAATGTCTCTCAAACGAGTGACAGTTAGGAGTCCCCAGTTTCCCTTGCTCGCGTCTTTCAAGAAAGATCGGGGTTCTGACCGCTACGGATACAAACGCCTGCCTGACACAACGTGGTTGAGGGCCGTAAATATGTCTTGACGCTATCCTTTGGAGAAGTACAATATTTCACACAAGTGCTCCATCATAGATTGTACAGTTTTGCGAACAGAGTCCCCAGAAATCATGCAGTTCCTGATATGAAGAGGGTCTCCATGAACACCTTCGTTTCCAAGCTGGAGTTCTCCTGTCTCTATCTTTTCCCTGAATATTTGTTTCAACCTGTTACAATCTTTGGTTGGATGATGGGCGAACCTGTGGTAGCAACAATATTTTGGATCTGCCATGTCTTTCTCAGTTGGAGGATGTCTAATAGGAGGCAGCTTGATGGCATCGTCTTGGATCCACGCTTCCAAGAGTTGTATCACTTCATTCATGGGGAAAGGAAAACCTGTATTTTCGGTGTCTTTTGCAGGAGTTCTGTCCGCTCCTTTTCGAGATGAAGTCTTGTATGCCGGGGATACCCGCTTGGTTTGTTGTTCTGTTACTTAAGCTTTCCTTTTTTTATCCTCCGCCCACTACACTCACAGAAGGACCAGTGTTGTATTGCTTGTTTATGAGACGCCTGCTTCCTTGACTTTCACGTGAATCTTCACTTCGAACAACTCTGGTTGTTTCTAACAATCTTGGTGCGATCGTTCTTTGAACGTTTGGCGACTTCATGGAGTTCGAGAGAACGTTTGAAAGCCCGATTCTCTAACGAGCGCGGTATATGGGTATCATCCAATTGATGCACAACTCCAACAATTGTCGTTCGGTGACGTTCGGGTCGTGACAATCTAGCGCTTGGGTTCTGAATCGTTTAACGAAGTCGTTGGGATGTTCGTTGTTCCGCTGAAGAATTCTTCCCAGATTTGAAAAGGTGATCTGTTCAGACACGAAGAAATACTTTATGTATAACGCACTGACCATCTCGCTCCAATTGGATATGATGTTAGGCGCAATGTTGTTGTACCAGGTATATGCCCTCTCCGTAAGTGACTTTGAGAATTCTTTTAGGCGTAGAACATGATTGTATTCATGTTCCCCTAAGGATTCCAGGAATCGGGAGACGTGTTCACGAGTGTTACCAGTACCGTCATAGAGGGAGAACTGGGGAGAGGTGTAACCTCTTGGAATAGGAATTCGTTGCACATCTTGAGGGTACGGTGGCTGGTGTTGGTGTACATCCGTTCGGTCCCCTTTCCCTCGATTTTGGAGAATTCGTTCCAGGTCCTCGCGTGTGATGAAGTTGGATGGCTGGTCTCTTTCTCTTGGGCATTTAGGATCAACACGAGCTTCTTCACTCGTGTGGGTCCGAGCGGAAACCCCTACTCCGGGTGTATTGAAGGCATCTCTTGTTGGCTCCGAGGGTTGCCGTGAATCTTGTGGCAATCGTTCAGTTAAAGTTTTAAGGAAAGTAAGTACCTCTTTCTGAGTTGCGGCCATATCTGTTTGAGTCTTAGCAAGAATTTCTTGTTTCTCCATCAAGTCTGTAATGGTAATAGACAGTGATCCTCCTCTCGTCCCTCTGGCTCCTCACCTGATGAAGGAGTGAAAGTTGTTGCTCTAGTGACCACTGGAGGCGTTACACTTGAGGAGATTCCTGGATTCGCCATGTTGCTCTAAATCGGTGATGGGAGGCGTTACACCTCTTTGGAATGTCTCCGCTCCGCTAGCGTTGGTGATAGAAGCGACGGCTTCACGAGATGTATTGACCACGGTAGCTCCACCGACGGCACATCGACACGGGAGTGTTATCCACACTAGCTCCATCGAGAATTGATTGCTTGATCCAGACCTGAGTTCCACCATCTTGAAATGAATTGTTGATTGAATTGGTTCTAAGATCTAACCTTTTTGAAATTGATGAAATTGAATCGGATTTCGAAGAAATTGACTTTACAACCGAGAGATTAACCTCCCACTGTGGTCGCCAATTTTTTATGGGTGAAAACTATTCCTACCGTTTTTGGTAATTTGGGGTGTGTGGATGAGGAATGAATCTAAACCCTAAACAAATGCACTGCGCGGTGAGTGCTTGTTTAGGAAATCAATCTGTACAATTATGGCCTAAACCAAGAAATGGCCGTTCCAGACTTTTTTCACTCACAAAGTGAAGGAGATGGGGTTGATCTTAGGGAGGGAAGCGAAGAAGGTGTTGAGAATGTGAAGGTGTTGGCTATGTGTGACTTGTATCAGAAAGCTAAACTGGCTTGCAGGGTGTAAGCTATCAGTTCCGGTGTTTGAATACGATTGTATCAACACTTGCCTATGTTGTCTGGACTTGTTCTGTTGAAAAAATAGGATGGAGAACCTATTTATACAAGTCTTTTAGCCTAACACTCGTATCTCGTGGGAAGTGGATAAAGTGGAGTGATGGAGTAATATGTTGGTGTCACACGACCAGGATTGCCCACTTCTCCCATCATCACTTGACCGTCCATGACTTCATGACACGCTCTTGTGATGGCGCGTTGTGCGCTGCACGCTGTAAACCGCCAGACCAATACCCAGTATGTATCCCTGGTTTGTGACATGATTGATGTCGGAATGTGTGGATCGTGGGACCCACAAAGGTAGCATGTAATGCTAAATTGAATAAATGCGTTATTCGGGAAGTTGATACTTGTGAAGTATCGTGTGTATTCTATCAAAGTGCGCATTGAGTATACTCGGCATGTATGAAGCATGTTTGTTTGAGCGTCTCAAAATAGCCTCATGTCCCGCCTACTTCATGTGATGGTTTGGAAGTAGCGCAAGCAAATCCTCCCTTGACCGACCACACGGTGTGGTAGAGTGACGGATGGTAATCACCATGACGCTTGCACCGACCAATTAACTCGACCTGTATTTGTATAACCAAGCGGTGAAGTTGGACGGACGAGATGATCTTTGAGACACTCATCTCGCGACCGTTAACAAAATTAGGGTTTTAGAAGAGGTGCGCAAGCATCCCTCTTCATCCTGGTCGAATCCAAGCTTGGGATACGATTTTGGCCAGACAGATCGTACATGCGTGTAGATGGCATGACGGTATAGGCGCCCATACCCATTATCTTACGAAGATGTGATCGGGCCACTCAATTCGTTCCGCGAAGTTGAGTGGTCGAGATCGTTTGACAAAAACTAGTGCCGCAAAAGCCGCACATCATGCCAACTTCAGGCGCGCGTTCCAAGACAACCAATTCTTGGTCGGTCTTGGCCGATCGGTCTTGAGTGTAGGTGGTAGGCTGGTGTTCCCGCCTATACCTGACTGTCCCATGAAAACGTGATCTAAGCCACTCAAATCGTTCGGCAAGTTGAGTGGTCGAGATCAGTTTTCAATTTGGGAAGTGTGATGGGATAGCCAGGCATGATATGCCTTGGCCGATCAGGTGAGGGGATAGACGGGCCCATGGCGGTCATGCTGGTATGACCGGACCTGCTTAATCTAATCTTGGACCCTCCATTCGTGCCGGAGAAGACGGACGCTCGTGATGCTCAAAAACCCTAATTTTGAGTTTCACGGCCGTGTGTCATGCTCGTTCGGGCGCACGGGTGGGATGACCAACCATGGTTGGTCCTGACCGATTGGTCAGGTATGTATGCGAGCCCTCAGTGATTGTGTTGACATGCTCTGGGCCCTTTGAATATATATCTACACCCTCCATCTATACTGCGAAGATGGATGGTTGAGACATTTTGCGACACATGTAATATGCCGCAAACCCTAATTTAGGGTTTTAAAGTCCATACCTCTGGTTTGGACGTTTTGGAAAGCTATGCCAATCTTTTGGGAGGCCGACCATGCGGGGCCCACGTTGGTTCGACAACGAATATTCCATACCGCTTGGGGGTTATGGAATTGATCCGGGTCATCCAATCATCTTTGGTGGAGTTGGATGATCGTGATCATTTCTAGACTGATACGGACAGTCCGGATGCTCAATAGGGCTAGTATAACACACCGAGAGTTGCTTAATCGGGCTAGTATAACACACCAAGAGTCAGCCTGTACGGGTATTTCGTACATGCTTTCATGATAATGCTTGGAGATTCGTGTTGCTCTCATTGAGAGTAACACTCGATCGTCATGCCAGACTGATAATGAGTACAGGAAATACAAGGATGGTTACGCACTAATTAATAATACTGTAAATTCACAGGTATATGGGATTGTTGTTACATGCTCCAACCTGGATAAATTTCGTGTATTTAATTCACAGAATGGGATTGTTGCCACATGCTCCATTCTATGTGAATTAGTAAAGTGAAGGAGTATCCAACACTTATTAATGGCTTTATCTTTTACAAGATGTTAGTGCATAATTTTATGGCTTTTACAATTTTAACCTTAAATGAAAATCCACCATCAACACTTCAGTAAAAGGTTTTTCTATGTGCCATGCAATAAGTATAAAAGTAAAAAAATTCGGCATCTGGAGAGTTCTTAATATATGGAAAGAATGGAAGAAGATTGTTTTAATGGAAGGATTAAAGGGAGATTTTATACCCAAGGAATTTGCTCCCATGTTTCATCTCGATAGGATCTGATGGACGAAAAAAACCCCTCTAACATTAGGATTAGTAAAGGCGAAAGTGGGTCCCTCCACATGTGTGTTGCGCGATTAGTTCTGGGTTTTGGTTGTTGGTCAACTTATCATTTTCAAAGATTAAATCTCAGGAAATTATTCAAATCATTGAGTGCTCCTGTGGTATTCAAACTTGGATAATTTTTTTGAATGTCCCAACTATCTATGCTCTCTGGAAAACTCTTTTAATTGGTACTGATTTTCTTGTTGTAAACAATATTAAGGTTTTCAGTAAACTGTTTAAGTTTTTTTTTTCTTCTTAATACGGTATAGATTTTCACACTAGCTATCAAATATGGAGCACAACTATTTATCATCACCTTGTTTACTCCACCAGCATTCTCGAAGGTGCCATAGAAGCTAATTTTGTACTTAGTCTTCTTAAGATCTTTAACCCATGTGCCTTGACTCCAAATGCATGAACTAATAAAAAACACTTGAGCATATGTGCCACATTAATATCTAATAAATTTACAGGCGGAAATAGTGTTCGTCAAAAGCACACAAGATAAAAAAAAAAACCCTCAAAAATCAATGTGATACATGGTTCATTTCTTGTCGGTGTTTTCATATATTAACCCATAAATAGCATGTTCCATTGTAAAGAATACAAAAACCAATGCTAGTTAGTCTCATTAATTTCTTCACTCATTTTACAGTTTCCTATGAATCTCGCTGTTTTCTTTCTTTCCGTTGATGAATTCAGAACTCACTCGTTACACATCTCTAAGTATATATCCATGTGCTGTAAAATAAAAATACCAATATATACATATAATTTCTCAATACATGTGTACTATAGATGAACATTCATGACAATTACATGTCAAATAGGATTTCCTAACTGGTCATGTACTCTTTTCGATAAATGAAAAACAATTATTCATCAAAGAATACATGAACCTAAGTCAAAATTTATGGTGGATCAAATTGAAATGAGACTTACAAGTTACAAACATATTTTTGATGAGAAAGGATATGCTTCTGACTCATATCCAACAATAACTTGGTGTTGATTTTCGCAGTTGGCTTGCCAAAATTTTTTTTATGCAAAATGACTGCATAAAAAATATGCCATCAATAAGCAATGAAAAATCGTTGCCTAAAATCGCTGCCATCCTGAATCAAAGTGTTACAGCATTGCTCGGTCGAACTCGCAAGCGTTGCTATCTCAAGCTTGTTTGTCAATGTTAGCGATCAAAACTATAAGTCTTGATTTCTAGTCTACTTATAGATGTCTCGGACTAGGAGAGATTGTGTAGTTGAGCATTAGACTTCACGGCGTTCATCATTGAAGACGAATAACTATTAAGGAGAGCTTGTGGAACTTCATCAAAAAACAGGTATGTGGAGACTGAAACTCATCTATCACTTGGAAAGTCTATTTCTAGTCTATCTCCTATATGGAGACACATAAGTCGTGTTACGGTATAGTTTTCTATTATACACATTTGAGATCTCGAGCTGAGTTTAACTCGCTTACATATTTCTCGGAATATGTGTTGGTAAGCTTTCACTTCGACCAAGTTCATCTTGATCATGTGAAATTCGCCGAGTAACATCTTACATGGTTTGTGTGATACAATCATTTGGTGTAGACTTGGAATGTTTCATTATGATTATTTCAATAACTTGAAAATTGCTTTGATAATAATAGTGTGTGAAAACGGCTATTGTAATCCTCTAAGAAAGTTTCAATGATTGAAATAAGAGTTTAGAACGCTTAACCATTATTGGATTGTGACATGTTGTGTACTCTTGCACATAGTCCATGTCCGGGAACCATAGTATGCATACCCGTATGCGTACATGTTGGTTTGAGAAGTCCGGGAACCTAAGTATGCGCACCCGTATGCGTCGGGCGTAAGGTTCATGTCCGAGATTTTCTCTTTGGGATTGGTGGTATGCGTACTGTTCGCGTCATTGGCGAAACCCAATTTGAGTCCGGGTATTTCAAGTATGCGTACCTGTTTGCGTACTTGAAGGTTAAAGTTCTAAAATCGGTTTAGTGCATAAAAAAATACATTTATATAATAAGGAATGCATTCTTTGCAAATCGTGGCTATAATGTTCATGAATTGATTCGAGTGAATCAAACCGATTTTGCTTCAATTGTGTTCTTGTATACTTATATGAGAATATAGAAATTGAAAGACTCTTTAACTAGTTTCATTTGAGTCATTTGAACTAGTTATGGTTGAGATGAATAAGGTTGATATGAGAGTGTTCATATGGATGACATTGGTAACCTACTGTTGCCAACATGTTGTATACATTTAGATACGGCTACATAAACCTAAATGAAGGTGAAAAGACGAGGGTACCCAAATATACCAAAATCTTAAACTTTTCCATCTATAAGTCCTCTTACCGAAAGTGATTTTCCATGAGAAGAATTATCCAACCCATGACTTGGAATTGGCGGTAATTTTTTTCCTGAAGTTGTGGCGTCATTACTTGTATGGCGAGAGATTTGAGCTTTTCACCGATCATAAGATTCTCAAGTATCTCTTTTCCCAAAAGGATTTGAATATGAGACAACGTCGATGGATGGAGCTCATTTGTCATGCCCTTAGCCGTATTATTAGTATGTCTTGTTATGGGTCATCGGTTAGGGGCACCCTCTTGTTGGATGTGGTTAACCTATGTCACGAGTATCTCCTGTTTTCCCTTCTGGTGTAGATGTCCTTATATTCCCAGTGAGTCTGTATTGGAAGGTATCAATGAATTAATCAAATGAAATGTTCTTCTCTTCCAAATATCGCCCTCCTTCTCTTTTCCTCATCTAATTCGTCTAATTCTACTTCTAACCCTCTAATTCCTTCCCCCTTCTCAATTATCTCTATCTTTAGAGGTTTATCCTGTTTCTGAGCACCAATTGTAGTGTATATCACTACAAGTGGTATCAAAGCAGTCGATTCTCGGACTGCTACCATTGCAGCTGTAACAAATAAAGTTTCACAATTAGAAACAGAAATTTCTGTAAAACAAGAATGTCTTCACAAGTTACTGTGGGAAAATCACAAATGGTCTTCACCGTAGTTTATTACAGCTTTTAGTGAAGCTTTTGCTGATTTATTCTTGGCTAAATGGGAAAGTTATCAAGACAGATCAACACAAAGTTTAGACGATGAGATCGGTGGCGTAGCTGTTGACTCGCAGGTAGAAACTGATGTTGAGAAATTGGAGTCCAGGTTTAAATATAGATATGATTTAATTGAAGCTGGAGATTTAGATTCTACTGCAATAACAAATCGCTCTCATGGATCTGATGAATCGGAGTTGAAGATGACCGAGAATGAATTTGATGTCAAATCGAAATCAATTTCACTTGACTCAGGTGATTTAAGTTCAGTAAGAGAATTAATTAAAAATTATTCAACTCTAAGTGCAACAGATGAAGTGTTTTTGGATTACCAAGAAGGTAAACCATTCAATTTTGGCGATGAATCTTGTGATGACGATGAGGGTTTTCAAGTTAGAAGGGTTATAAATGGTGAGGTCAAGGATTCCAGCTCGTTGATTGAGTTCCGTGGAAATGTTTCTACTCCTCTAGCAATGAAGGAAGGTAAATTTCGATCTAAACTCAAAATAATTCTTTACTGTTGATGGAGCTACAGTTTCAATTCAAGAGGATTTACATATTGGTTTCAATGTTTCTGCTAAATCCTTACATAGTAACGTTTCTGGTGCTATCAAAGATTTACTTCTTCAACCTGCAACTCAAGGTACCTCTATATGTGATACAATGTGTGAATTCAATTTCGCTAAAATGTTGTTTGATCTAGGTAAACTGTTTGAGATCATGTTATGGAAGTGCTTACCGAAATGTTTAGCTGCCTATTGTTCAAATTTCCGTCAGTGTCATACTTGCACTGTTGAAGAGAATATTTACAAAAATCCTTATTACTTGAAGGAGTTATTTTATCTTCCAAACAATTTACACTGTCAAGAGTGTTCTCATCTTCTGGTCGACATCCGCTCGTTATTCGATCGTGGTAAGTATACAACTACAACTTGGAGTTCTTAGGAGAAATTGATTTGTCCAGTGTTACATATCTTAAGCTTGCATTCGTTGTCTACTTATTCAAGTGTGCTTATAATTTTTGAAAATGGTGACAATGGATATGGTTGGCAGCTGTGTCTGAAATGGTTATAGGGGAATAGTTTCACTGGTTACGGTATGCTATTTCATCGAAGAAGTGGAGATTGTTCCTCTGATGTCCTAGTTCTTACTGGAAGAGTAATTGATAGAGGAAAATTGTTTGAATTGAGTAGAAGTTCTCCTTGTGCAAGCATTAGCCCTAAACTCTGTGTTCACATTCTTACTTCTTGCGTGGTAATGCATAGAAATGATTGGCAATGTGTATATGAGCCTTTTCATAAACTGAGATACTTGCTCAAATTTTCATTTGCGAATTTAATGGTGATTGCATGTGCTGAAAAAGATGGTAGTAGTGATACTAGAAAGCTGGCTGATAGAATACAACATCAATGTCACGTTCTCTGGACCACTCAATCAAATTTTCAAATGCCAAGGGTAGGTATGTATGGAAATGTAGAAGAATTTTTTAATCAATTACTGGTGGAATGCTTTAAGTTCAAATTTATCATGTGTTTTCTTGGGTTCTATATTGTCATATATTTTTGCTTAGTGTGAATCATGGTGCTTGGGAATTCCGGTTTATGAGAACCTATTATATATCAAGATAGAAAAAAATGTTTTCCGGTGCTCAAAGTTTTGAGTTCAGTAGGAGCGACAAGTGGCTCTGATAGGTTGATTGATGAAACTTCACAGGGTGCTATTATCTGGGATGTATCGTTACTTTAAGTGACAATAGAAAAGGAGTTCGGAAAGGCTTTACAACTTTTCGATCAAATTCCAGGTAGCCCTGGATGGGGTTTTCAAGGAGTGAATGGTTCTTACATTTTATCTTATTGTTTCCTGCCACTCATAAAATGGGTACTCTTATTCTTGTTCTTGTTCGGTGGCACTTTACTTGTGTGATCAAATGATGGGTTTTTGGTTTCTAGACACGGTGCATTGTGGAAGAGTGGAATTCTGCAAAGGAATTGTGGGAACCATGAAGATGTTTTTACGTCTTAAAGACTGTGAAATTCTTAGTATGCATTATTGGGAGGTTGATTATGGTGGTAAATGAAATGAATTTGGACATTATTTTAAACACTCAGTTGGAGGTTATTATACTCATTTAGCCGGGTAATAATGCTTCTGGTTTGGCTGCAGATTCTTCTTACCCCTTGTACTTTGTGACATTTATGAGTGCTTCAATTCTGCAAAAGTTAAGAATGGGTAGTGTGATAATCTATAGACCACTCCAAGTGCTTCTACTATTACCTCAAAAAAAGTGGTGTTGTAGGAAGGTTGAAAAAGATGTTGATGGGATTAATGTGAGGCATGTTTCACCTTGGTGTGGAATTTTCCGCAATACTTCGCTAATTGCTGGCTGTGGAGCTATGCGTGGATACGTATATGGGAGCATTTACACCGCTAATTGTAGAAGTGCGGATGACTGCATCCTAGTTACATTAGATCTTCTGCACAAGCTCAGAGAGATAATGACCATAAGAATGCACAAGGATGGTTCAATTCGCACCTACCCAGCCGTGACAACTGAAATTTCTGGGAGTTCTAGTGCTGAAGAAATAAGCACAGGAGAGAGCAGTTTATTGATTGATATGGGAGGTACCAGGAAAGCTCACTGCATATTTCTTCACAGGATACAAATTTTTATACCACAGGCCATAATTTCTTATTGCAACCACCAGCCTTCAGATACTATCAGTTTACAACACTTCATGCATACTCATCGTACAACAAAAGGCAATCTACTATCAACAAAAGCCTTCAAGGTGTTGTACAATCAGTTGCGGTGCCAATTTTGAAGTGTGGAAGATGTCACATTTTTGTGTGCTCGCAAGTGGTGGCAGTAGCTGGATTTCCATTGTCAGAGCTTACTTTTCATCCTCCATCCTTGAGGACAAGGATGATTTGGAGGGGTGGGTATTTTTCATGTACCTTAGCCGTATTATTAGTGTGTCTTGTTATGGGCCATCAGTTAGGGGCACCCTCTTGTTGGATGTGGTTAACCTTTGTCACGAGTATCTCCTGTTTTCCCTTCTAGTGTAGATGTCCTTATATTCCCAGTGAGTCTGTATTGGAGGGGTATAAATGAATTAATCAAATGAAATGTTCTTCTCTCCCAAATATCGTCTTCCTTCTCTTTTCCTCATCTAATTCGTCTAATTCTACTTCTAACCCTCTAATTTCTTCCCCATTCTTCAATTATCTCTATCCTTAGAGATTTATCCTGTTTCTGAGCACCAATTGTAGTGTAGATCACTACATCATTAAGGATTACGCTTTTGGCTTATAATATCACCCTGATAAGGCGTATGTTGTAGCTGATGCCTTGAGTAGAAAACCAAGGGGTTTGTTAACTTCCATGTTGGTGAAAGAGTAGAAGATGTTAGAGATAGTACCTGAGTTTGACTTATATGTCAATAATTATTCTACTTCTCAAGCATTTTTGGGTAATATTGTGGTACAACCTGCACTTATTAGCCGTATTATTCAGGCTCAATCCAAGGATGGTTGGTGTGCGAAACTACTTGGAGCTGAAGACTTACGTGAAGATTTTGATGTAGGGATAGATGGCGGGCTCCGTCTTCGAGGTCGGTTATGTATACCTGTGGACGCCCAGTTCAGACATGAGGTGTTAGATGGAGCTCACTGTAGTCGCTACACTATCCATCTTGGAGGTACAAAAATGTATAAGGATTTGCGTAGACGGTTTTTGTAGAAAAGTATGAAGCGAGAGATTGCAGAATACGGTTCTAAATGCCGAACTTTTCAGCAAGTTAAGATTGAACACCAAAAGCCAGCTGGAAAATTGGAACCACTCCCAATATCGGAATGGAAATGGGATAATATTTCTATGGATTTTATAGTTGGACTACCGAGATCAAAGAGAGGACATGACTCCATTTGGGTAATAGTGGATCGGTTGACTAAGTCGGCAAAATTTTTTAGTGCTTACTACTTACAAGTATGGATAAATTATGCAAGCTCTATATATGTAGATAAGATTGTGGTTTTGCATGGAGTGCCGGCCTCAATTGTTTCTGATAGGGGTGTTCAATTCATTTCCATATTTTTGCAGAGGATTTCAACAAGCTATGGGTTCAGAGTTAGATATGAGTACTTCATTTCATCCTCGGGGATCGATGGTCAAACAGAGAGAGTGAATCAAGTATTGGATGATATGCTTCGAGCGTGTGCACTATATTTCCAAGGAAATTGGGAAGAATACTCACCGTGGGCAGAATTTTCCTATAATAATAGTTATCAGTCGAGCATTGGTATGGCTCCTTTTGAAGCTCTTTATGGAAGACCTTGTTGTTCACCGGTGTGCTGGGTAGAAGTGGGTGAAAAGAGATTTTTGGGACCCGATTTGGTTTAGCTAACTACGGAGAAAATTCTCGTGGTTATGGATTGCCTTTCGTGAAGCCAAGAATAGGCATAAAAGTTACGCAGATAGGAAACGACGACGATTACCTATTGAAGTTGGAGATGAGGTGTTACTCAAGGTGTCTACTATGAAAGGAATAATGAGGTTTGGGAAGAAAGGGAAATTGGCTCCTAGGTTCATTGGACCTTCTCCTATAACTAAGAAGATTTGAAATGTGGCATACCAGTTAGAGTTACCATCGCAGTTGTCTGGAGTGCACGACGTATTTCATGTTTCTATGTTATGTAGACACTTAAGAGATGAGGAGCGAGCTCAACAAGCAGACCTTAGTGAGTTGGTTGTGAAACCCGATGCCACTTATGAAGATAAGGATATTCGTATTGTAGAACGACAAGTTAGGAAACTACGGTCTCAGACAATTCCATTTGTCAAAGTGCATGCAATCCACAAAGCGAGCGACAAGCTTCTTGGGAACATGAGGATATTGTTCGTTGTTCTCATCCACATCTCTTCAATAATGAGGTGAATTTGATTTCGGGGGCGGAATCCTTTTCTAGTGGGGTAAACTGTAATATTCTTCTTTTCTAATCCTTAAACTAAAGTGGTAAAATAGGATGTACAAGTAGAAACTCTTTTAATTAATACTCGATTATTTAATAAACTCTCTTAAATAATATTTTTGGCCGGTCCCGAGTCGGGGACAACGTGCCAAATTAATAATTCGCTAAAATTATAAGATAATACTTTTTTGATTACCTATATAGGTCACATATGAAATATAAATTAATAATGCATTATATATATATATATATTCTTTTTTTTTTTAATTTATTTACGAAGATTTTTTGAAAAATGGTTTAATTGTCTTCTATATTTTGCTAAAATAAATATCGCATTGAATTTCATCCCTAAATTTTCTTATCATTGTAAGAATTTTTGGTGTTATTTTCTCATAGCTCAGCAAGAAATTATTCAATGTGATTGCCGCTTTAATAGCCTCGTTTCGTGAAGGGGGCTCTATCGTAGAACTTTCATCATCTTCTTCCACATCTTTGTCAGTTCCCATAACGTTCTCGATTATTTCTTCATCGATTAACAATTGTGTAACTTCATTTTCTTCCGGATAATTTAGGACATCTTCGACATTTATTGAATTGCGATAGCCCAACTTCTCGATCAAATTTTGCAAGTCTTGAGTGATTTCACTGTCTATATATTCATCCAAATTGTCTAAACTTGTGTTTAGATAGGAAATAAAAAATATGATTGGACATTTTTTTTTTAAAAAAAATGATTTGATATTGATATTTTATTTATGTAAGAAATATAAAAGATATGATATGGTATTTTGTTCGTATAGAAACTAATTATTTGATATGAAATTTTTCTATAAGTTAATAAAGTATTAATTAATGTATAAATTAATAATTACTAATTAATGTATAAATTAATAATTATTAATTTATTGGTTAATTAATATCTCGCTTAATTAATAAATTTTGATGGTCTCGACAACATTAATTTATAGAGTTTCTACTGTATATACGTTTTGGTATAGAGAGGGTAGAGCCCTTAGTTAAAATTTAGTGTTTTATATAGCCACACCCTGGTGGTTGGGAGAAAAGTTAAGTTTTTGACCTAATCGTTTGGGATTTGGAAACATATAAATGTTATAAACGTGTAATTATGTTAAGAATATCTAGGGCAAATCCCGTTTATTCTTTGGGATGCCCTTGTGTCTAGCCCTATAAATAGAGGCTCTAATGTTTGTCTATTGTACTAATGAATAAGAAATCTCTCTTCTTTTCTCCCTTTACTTTGTATCTTCTTCTCCTCTTATTCTATATCACAAGACGTTATCATGCACGTTGCTCCACCAATACGAGCAAAGAAGATTAATTCCCATCCATATCTAATTCTTTTAAATTGATTTTTTTTTCAATAATTTATTAGTGGGATTCTGATTACGTTTCCATTGGATTTGTTGCAAGGTACAGTACAATCTCAAAGAAGTGATGACGATAACCATCACTTTACGGCTATATACAAACCCCATCTCGGTTGGTGCTTTTCGTGATTTGTGAACGCTCCCTCCAAGCACTAACTGGCTATGCAATAGTCATATATTAATGGGCTTATATATTAGTTGGACTGCGCCAAACTTATATTTGGCTTTTTGATCTTTATTTTCGTTTTATATTTGCCATTTTTTTTTCATTGTTATATATTCACAGGATATTTTTAATATCCTTTCTTCTCTAATTTTTTTTTCTATAGAGAAAGAAAATCCATCGAAATATGGTTTACAGTTTCTATACTCCTTTAATGAAACTGTAATTGACAAAAATTGGTGTTATTGTGGATCAGATTACATGCATGGTTGTAAAACCTCCGGCCAATTATTATTGGTATTTTTGTCCACTAGACAATGATCATGTGATTTATCCATATGGTTTCTATTTTTCATTTTACAAGAAACCATCCACTAACCACAAAGTGGATTTTACCAATGCGATGGATCAAACGACAATATTTTTTATATTTTGTCAATTGAATTTTGGTAAATTGTACAAACCAATTGATATTGGTTTTTCCCCATTTTTTTTTCTATAAGGGATGTAAAAATTGGCATTCCAAGAACTTTTAGCCACTTTTGGTTTTTGATTTCTATTCCACCAGAGAAATCTTCATCAACCAAATACCAATAAAACGAGGAATTGTTGCATTCTTGTTGGATATTTTTGCAATTTTAATTTTCTTCGTGGTAATTATCTCCAAATTTTGGGATTGTTCCAATTGGAATTAGAATATAATTGGACACTTAAGATCATTGGGTGCGCACCCGGCTTGTTAGCCAATATCATTAGTCCTTGTAGTGACTATATATGTTGATCTTGATTGATTTTTTTTTCTTTTTTTGATAAATAGAGTGTCCAATAACTCCAATCTAAACCATTATCTCGTTGGCCCTCGAGGTCACGAAATTGGATATTTTATTTCCATATTTTGCTTGTAACCAATAAAATCCATGGTTGATTTTCAATTTGTATGAACTACAATTTTTGGACATTTTTTTTTATGGCTTTTGAAGTCAATATATCCTATCCAACGTGGTTTTCTTAAAATCCAGAAATCATCATAAGTATATGTCTCGAATTAATCGGATAATACTTTATAAAACTTGTATATGAATGAAATATTTACGCCATAATTAAGGAGAGATTATGCATTACCGGACGTTGGTTTTCATTAACTTAAAAGTTATATAAATATCTCTCCCATCACAATCAATTTGATTTAGGCTGTCATTATATGATTGGCGTGAAATTTCTCATTTTGCTTTTATATAAGCTTTTGCCTCTTAAGAGGAAATCCAGTCACATCTAGCAAATAAGTAGTGTTCTATAAGAGTCTACAGGTAATGCTCCAATTGAGTGTACCGAATTCACATTCTCAATTATAATATCTTCTCACTTGAATATGAGGAGATTATAATGCGCATGGCCTGGTACCGATATTGATTGAATTTTTTCAGTATATGCATACATTTGAGAATTATGTGGGATCATAATAAGCTAATATGATTGTCGATTATTCACAGTAGCTACTAAAATAATAAAAAATTGTGGTTGTTAACCCCTCTGCAGAGGAATATCGACATATGTGATTGGTTGGCATACAAACCAAATTAAGTTGGATTAGTTTCTCAATTAATGCAATTTTTGGATCCAAAACTTAACACTTTAAAAATGCCAAGCCTATTAATTACAAGGCTAGTGTAGTCATAGCAACGTTATACGAGAAATTTTTCGTTGTAAATACGATTTTAAGGGTTTTATTTTTTTTCTCAGACCCTAGGATTGATTCATTATTTGTTCTCTTTATACAATGCACTTGGCGTGGTAGTCTTTGAAGGACTCATATTGCATTGACACACGAAATGTGGTCGACGAACATATTGAATTTGTAATCTTTTGAGGATTCAAATTTTATTCAGGCAGCCACCTTATTTGCTTACATAAGGTTTAACAATCCTTTATGTGTTTTTAGAAATTTGGTACACAACCAAAAATCCGGATTAATTAGTTGATGATTTCAACGTTATAGGTCTATTGAGGAGTCCTTAAAAACACAAAAATCCACGTTTTAACAGCATGAATTCTATTTATTTTTTATTTTTCTTTCTCAAAACTGCAGTTGGAATTATGCTAGCTTAAACTCGTCTTTGAAATAGACTAGAGTTATTATTTTGATGCTTTTCTTATATAAAACTCATATAGTTGGGTTAGCATCCATATTTACGTCAAAAGTTGTACTCTTTTCCCTTTATTTCAGGTTTTATCCCATGTGGTTTTCCTGACAAGGTTTTAACGAGGCAACATCTCGTTGACGTTTGATTTTCTTTCAAAAATGTTGATATTTGTGCTCTTTTTCCTTCGTCCAAATTTTTTCCCACTGGGTTTTATTGGAAAGGTTTTAGTGAGGCAATTTATTCAACATGGTGGTCATCCAAGGGGGAGTTGTAAAATTTTTGTTATTTGGTGGATTCCCACCATTAACTAGGTCATTCTGTTTTGTTAGACCACATCAACATAAGAACCCTTAGGAATTTGGATATCATTTTGATCCATATATGATATGATCACAAACTTTACTCGCCTATGGTACTATAACTGCATATTGGCACTTTGTTGAAGAAACTACATCAACTACTTTTGCAAATCATCTACGAGAAGCTAGGAATCCAAGAAGAAAGTCCTCAATGTACTTAAAGAAGCGTGAAGACTCGAGAACACTACCATTAGAAGCCTAACACAAAAGAAGACTTCATCAACTTGGAAATTTCTCACGAAAGCATTGCTATCTCCAGCATTCAAGAAATTCGTTTACCGAAATTGGCTCGACTCGAAGATTTGCAAGCCAAGATTTAACTAAAGTACTTATCAGGGGGAGTATCAAATTAGAAGGTATTTTACTGGACTATCACGTTGTAATCTTTTTCCTTCATCAAGGTTTTTCCCATTGGGTTTTCCTTGTCAAGGTTTTAATGAGGCAACATTTGCGTGTCCAAATTTTTTTTCTAAGTTTTCTCAATTGTACTCTTTTCCCTTCGATCAGGTTTTGTCTTTTTGGAATTTCCTGACAAGGTTTTAACGAGGTAAATAGCTTAGACACAATGTCATCAGGGGGAGTGTTATAAACGTGTAATTATGTTAAGAATATCTAGGGCAAATCCCGTTTATTACTGGGATGCCCTTGTGTCTAGCCCTATAAATAGAGGCTCTAATGTTTGTCTATTGTACTAATGAATAAGAAATCTCTCTTCTTTTCTCCCTTTACTTTGTATCTTCTTCTCCTCTTATTCTATATCACAAGAATAAACAAGTTATAAATCCAATGAAACAAGGAAAAAAAGTCTGGTTAATAGGAGGGAAGGAGTTGATTTGAAAAGGGGAGGATTAAGGGGAGGGAATTAGATTTTTCAAGGGAGGGACTGACTTTTTATAAGAAGGGTAAAAGGTCTAAAACATCCTTATGGTTAAGCAAGAAAAGCCTAATTAACGACAAAATCATAACTAGGCACCTGCGAAGACCAACACTAACCTAAAAACGTTAAATGATGTAAGTCGCCTAATCAACATCAAAGCCATAACTGCACTTTACTGTGGTTGCGATTCTTTCAAGTAACAAATTATTGAATATTTTAATGTATATAGTTGAAACTTATGACCCTTATCAATCAAGACTGAGACCAGTGATGAAATGGAATCATAAATGTATTCCTTGTTTGTTTTAGTATAAAGATTTGTTTTGCTGATCACAAATTCTGTTTAGATGATGATAAAATGATACTATTAATCTCAATCGGGAGAACTCCCACGAAGAAGAAGGATAAGTGTTTGGGAGGAAAGTAATTAAGAAACCTAATTTAGCAAGGCTAGTATTAGTATTTAAAAAATATAGGGTTATTTTAGTTATGTTTTTTTTGACTAAACATTGACCTAAATTTGGTGGATTTCTTTCCCTCCTCAAATCCATTCTTTCCCTCCTAATAACATGATTAAAAAAAAAGGCGGCAGTAACATATCAAATTAATTAGGTTTTCCGAAAAAGATTTAACAAGTAGTATTCTTGCGGCAAGTGTTAATAGGATTTACTGTGATTCCCATGTTGGAATATTTTCAACTGCGCTATCCAAGGGGGTCCTGAGGGGGCAACACCCCGGATTTTTTTTTTGGTGGTACGTAACTGTTTCGACAGTTACAAATATATCCAGAATCTTCGAATCCAACAGACGTCATTGATGTCTGATGATGAAGAGACTCATCATTTCGTGAAGAGAAACCTGTTGGTGAAAAGATGTATATTCCCAACAGATGCGAAAACCTCTATAAATAGCATCTCCCAAAACTCGTTTAAAACATATCGAAAAAAACCTTTTCTGTTTTCTCTCTTTCTAAAGCATCATCAGAAATTTTGTTTACATGTGTTCTTGATTGGATCAAGGGGTACAAACCTTGAATTCAATTTCTGTTGTAGGGCTTTCATTGTATCCTGAAGGCATTATTTCACATACTGTTATAATCGCCAATTTATTGGGAGGGTAGAAATAATTGTCTAAAAGAAATCTTATGAGCCTTAAAAGTTTGGAGTACAACAATCTCTTCCTGTGTTATTTCATCTTCTATTGCAACCCAGTTTTTTCCAACATCCCATAATACAATCAAGTTCTTATTGTTTATAAAAGGGTTCCCTTGTTTTATGTTTCTTAGGAATTGATAAGTGAAAGCTGTTCCGATTAAGTGGAGAAGGATTTGTGTACTGCAAGATTGAGGCAAGTTTTTTTTTGGATCCCTTAGTCCCGGAATATATGTAAAAGTGGGAATTAGATATCTGGTGAACCCCATTTCATGCTTGAGTTTTTATTCCGTTGTGTTCTTATCATCTAATCAAACTGGTTTAACCATCCTAGTTGTCTGTGAGGCGAATAAGGTAGCATGATAGCTAGATGGTCCAAACTAGATATAGCAGATGTCTATTTTGGTTGCTGACTAGTGATTAGTGCGATGTGTTTAACGTTTATGTGAAATTTTATGATTTCTTTGAATTAGCAATGTGGATCAGACTATAAGGATTTCCAAGATAGTTGCATAGTCATTAGTGAATTGATCTCTTGTGCGGACTATATATTTGATTCTAGGATGTATTGGACATGGCGTTAATGATAGAAATGTTGATGGTAGTGGGTATAGTACGTTGCAAGTAGAAATTTTGATGGTAGTGGGTACAGTACCCTACCCTGTGTGAATATTGTTACTTTAAGTACTGAATCCTAATGATCACGATGTTAAGATAAAGATGCCTAAATCAAACGAAGTATTAGTGAGCATTAACTAAGTTTTGAGGTCAGATTCATTACCTGGTATTAGAGATAGATTATGTTATGAATTTAACCTATTAGTTACGGTAACAGTGAACCAATTGAGATATTTTTGGTTGTTTGCGTAACTGGTAGCTAGTATTTCTTGCAAGTCTTGCTGAAGAATCACGGAAGAGCAATACGCTTTACTATTTTCTAGTGGAGACTTAGTATGTCAGTATATTAGGATTTTGTTTTATATGTTCACTTCCGTTCCCAGTTTGTTGGCATTCTGCAATATTTTGGGCTCATAAGTGGGGATGGTAATTGTGTAGTGAGGCCACTAAAGGCAGTGAAAAAAATCTCATTCACAAAAAAGGAGATGGGGTGTGGATATGTTCCTAGTTCAGTTTTATATATGCTAATAGTATACCCGTATTTACTGGCATAAATGTGTGTGTTAGTCATTGCGGATGTGTCCCGGATGAGGCATATTATGTTTCATGTACGTTGCGTATGTGTCTCGAATGCAGTTAATGTGATTGCGGATAGGTTCCGGTATCGCATAGAGGTATATGATTTTACTAGAAATGAGTTCGTCTAGTATTACAATATTAAGTTTGTTAAACGGGAAGGATTTAGTTCTTTATGCCTCTAAATGTAATTATTTTTTTTATGACATTTTGGTTTGCGATATATTTGTATACCATCTTCATGTGTCTGCGTGACTCGGTGATCGAGTGAACTTTCTTGGAGTTAACTCCCGTTGATTATCTTTTCAGGTTTTGTTAGGGATCGTGAAGGAGTTTGATTGATTCCAGTACCGGTGGATATTCAGAAGATTCTAACTGAGGGTGCACATGTACACTTCTTCTTTTATTTATTTTCGTAATGTAGTTGTGAGGTAGTGGGGATATTTGAACTTGGGTAGTTTTAACGTTTTTAGCTATTAATTTGTGGATCATTTTAGTGTCACCAAGAACGAATTATTTATTTTTTGAACATCATCGTAGCATGATATAAAATTTCCTTTTGCATATTCAATTGTAATGGAACTGTGTTTCTAGTTTTATGTGGGTTCTGTACCTTGTTGCAGAAAATTAACGACAAATTTTCTATTTAATCATTGGTCGGGATTAAACGGAAAGTAGGGCCTTTACAAAATATACTGTAGTTAATTAGGTGGGAAAAAAACAACAACCAGTTTCTCCCATTCTTCATCCTATTTCTTTTTCAGTTTATACTTTTGAAATTGTTTGTATAATTCATATTACAGTTTCCTCCAATATTTCAACTGCTTTTTTCTGTTCGTTTGTTGAATGTAAAAAATCAGCATTAGTATTTCCATATCTCTCACCCCGAACCCATTTACTTAATTTGTTCTAGACACATGTGTACTAGAAAAAGCTACGACCTTATCTTATTTATAGATGAGCATTCATAACAGTTACATGTCAAATCAGGTTCCCTAACTGGTGGCCATATATATACTCTTTATGAAAAGCAATCCTTCCATTCAAACCGATATCTGATCATTTTTTAAATACAAAACTCTGACAAATAAAACGTGAACCCTTTTTTTTTATACGAAAAAAGAGAGCATCGGCGCCTAGAAGGAAAGCCTACCCCCGGTTACATCCGTTGTGATACCTGTGCTAACTCTAGCAACAGGATCAGTTCTCAAAATAGAAGTAATGTTTTTACAGAAATTCAAATCAAACTGATTTTGAGGAATTTGTAAAGTATGCATGATAGTAGATAAAACGTGAACCCAGGTCTAACTTAATACATATCACGGATCAAATTGGAGTGAGACCCATAAAAACATTTTTCCATGAAAAAGGGATGTGCTTCTGATGTATGAATTTGGTGTTGTTTTCCACGCTAGGCCTGCCAAAGTTGCAAAACGACTGCATAGATCATATTTCCAGAAATCTCTAGGACTTGATGTGCGCTAAATGTCGAGTTTGATTTACAATGATCCCATAGAGAAATAGAGGTACCCGGTTCAAGTGAAGCTCACATTGTGGTCGATGCAAACCTCAGTCTCGATGCTCCCATCGTCAACATCAATGACAAGCTCATACTTTGTCATATTCTCAAATTGAAATCTTACTATGCCAATCATGATACAAATGATTTTACTCTGGACGACTGTGTTATCGTTCCTCTGAGCCCAATTTGACAACAAGTTATCCAAGTATTTGAAGGGAATCTTTTTTTATCTCCGGTTAATCTGTTTGAGATGTCTATAACAATTTTGATGTTTTTGCTATTCTTATAGCCGATCATGTGATTATCCTTTTCATTTGAATAAAATTGAATTATGTTGATTGACCAAAAAAAATTATGAAAAGAAAAAAATGCTGGAAAGGAGTTATTATCATTTTCCAAAACACAAAATTGGTTAAAAAGACCAAAATCAACAATTCCTGGGTGAAAAGGACATTTAGATTTTGATACTGTTTAAATGGACAAAAATGTAAAAATAGTCAGGATGTAAACAGTTTCATCCTACCCATTTTCAAATACTTTTTCTTATTTTTAATTTACATCAGGATGCATCCAGTTTTATCTTTACTATTTTTTAAGTTTAAGCCAGGATGAATCCAGTTTCATCCTTGCTAATATTTTTTTTAGTGTCCATTTCACCCATACTAATTTTTACTTGTCCATTTGAACCATGTTTTAATAATATTTGGACAAATGACCCATTTTCCGAAAACCAAAAAACAAAGGGAGTAAATTATTAAGTAATTCCATAATTTCAACCATGGCTCGTACCTTTGCCATATTGGCCGATACATAGCATTACATATGCGTATCGGCGACGGCGTATCTGCATACCAAGTGAACGGGTAAATAAAACAACTGCGTAAGGGTAATAATGTAACTCTAAAATTCCATAAACTCTGCAGTGTTTAAAATTTTCTTCGCACTTCAATGATTCACTCTATGGTGGAGGAAATCCGACGAATCGGAGAAAACAAAACCCTCTGAAAAAAGTTGAATCCTTTTCTCAACAATAGTTTTCGCCAGTAAGTTTACATCCTTATTTCTTCAACTTCTCATGTTTCTCTAATTCTCTTTACCGAGTTATATTACTTATTGGTATTTCGCCTCTCTTGGGTGATTCTAGGGATATTTTTTCTTAATTTTTCTTGATGAGTATGATGTTAATACGATGAATCGTGTCTTTTCAGAAATGGGTTTTTCATGATTTACTTTTTAAGTGGAGTTTTAGGTGTTGTTTGTATGAAATTCATGAAAAAAATCGATCCCCTTTTTCTTGTGTGCCCAAAATTGATTAGAAATTGTGGTGCAAATGAAAACACCAGAAAATGAAAATGAGAAACCCTCCTCTGTAATGAAATCAAGTCCTAAAATGATTTTGAAACACTAGAATTTTCTGTTGAAAACTCTTCAATGGAATGTTAATGTGATATACAGTCATTAAGTACTGTCTATGATTCTAGAGTTGTCGTGAAGTTGCTTTACCATAATCTTTTATCTTAAATGTAAAATTAAAATCCCTTTACAAAAGAGAACACGGCAAAAATATTATTGGAATGAGCATCATTCTGAGTCCTTCAAGAACAGATTTCAATGCTAGTTAACCAACCTGTCATGGTATTAGCCTGGAGTGTATAAACAAACTTCAATTTTGTTGGTAACCGAATATGAACCTCTTTTGCAAGTGGGGATTCTGACTTACTGAGTTCTCTTTCTTAAGAACCTCAAGTGAAAAATCAGGGATGAACTATAGCTGACAAGTGAGTGGTACGCTGATCATGTGCCCTGTCTCACAGTTGGTTACAGTGAATTCTTTCTAAGAAGTTTTCTGTGAAACTGAAAGGCAAACGGCTCATGTGCAGTTGAATAGTTTGTATCTTCTGTTAAATTGTAAGCAATGATGATGAATGGTTCCAGTGTGTCTCTTTGCTTGATACTTGCTTAAGTTTTGTGGTTGAAGTCCCTTGTACAAACCCTTTGATATGTTTAGATCAAAGTATAAAATATATACTTAGATGTGAAGAACCCAAAAATCTAATCCAGTTTCTTTAAGTGAACCAAATCCTGCAACTGTGTTGTCAATTGAATTTTAGTTTACGTGATCAAAAATATTCAGGAAATGAATCATGTTAAAGAGTCGAGGCTTCCCTGATTAATCTTGTTGCAAGACAAAATTATGTGTTTGTACCACACAAGACTAGCTGTACCCAACTCCTTGGAAACTCCTTGGCTTAGTTAGCATCTATTATAATTTACCATACACACTTTGTTTTGATCCTCTTATTTTCCATCCCATCACTTTTCTTATCTTAAGATTTTTGGAAAACAACTGGGATCCAATTGTGTTTGCACATTCCTGTTGTGAAGAAATCCTTTTAGTATTTTCCAAATTCGAGTTGGTAGTGGCTTCTGTTGTACTTCAGTTCTGTTACATAGTATGTGTGACATGAATTTGCTTCTACTGTTGTACTTATAAAAGTTCGATTTTTACAGTCATGGTGTGAATGATGCAAGCATTGACTACCCAATTTAAAAGCATTGACTACCTTTAGTTTCTAATTGTTAGAATACTTTTGATGGACTGCAGGGAATTGACTAACAGATGTGAAGAAGAAGGGACGGAAATGGAGATTCGGGGATCATATACTGCATATTGTGCTTTTATCCTGACGAGGTCTTCTTAAAGCCACAAATCTCATATTGCTTCCGAACTGCATTATATGTGAAGTTAGTAGCTCTGTGATTACTGATTAGAGCAATCATGTGTTTCAACAGGAAACAATTACGGGTCTGGAATTTATCGAGCCAGATTCCCGAAAGAGATTGTACTATCATTTACACAGAAGCAAAAACACATCAACCCTCAGCTTGGGAAAACATTTGTCTGACTAGTGAAAGATAAACTTGAGATTACAAGGTGATCATTCATCTGTATGCCCTCTTTACCTGAATTTTAATTATGCCACTTACAAGTCAGATGGCAGTCGAGATTGATATTGCAGTGACTAGCTAGTTTTGATGGTGGTGTGACCCCTGTCGGTGATAATTTGTTTTGGTGGTTATGGTTGTTCGGTAGGAAGTGGGATTCATGTTGGCGCTACAATTCCACCAATCTTTGATTACTGTCAATTTGTCATGATGGGGTGCTAATGATCGTTTGTTGGTGGCGATGCTGTTATGGTGGTGACTCGCGTTGTTGACTTGGGTGTTCTTCTCCAATTCTCAACTCTCTGATGTTGCTGCCTTGGTTGGTGGTTACCCGACTGAAGGGTTTCCTGGTTGCTCTTCTCTTGCTGCAAGGGAGAGCTGCGAGGTGATGGCGGTGTTGCTTCTGTGCTAGGTGTGCAGTTCTCAAGTTACCGAACATTGCTCAGGCCAAACAGGTCTTGTCTCTTTCATCTCTCGTGATATCATTCATATTCATTCAGACCTGAAGCAGATCTCTGATGATGTTATGTTTTCATCTTCAGCTATGTGATTGTTGTCTTGTGGAGCATGACTTTAGTGATTTGGGTTACTTATTGGACTTCATTTGCTGCTTATATGGGAAACCCGGAGCTTATGGAGTTGTAACCCTTCCCTTTTCCGTCAGAGACAAAATTAATATTTTCCTGGCTGGCTTTGTCCCTACTGAGAATCTACGATTCCGTGATTAATCACTTACTTTCTAGGTAACAATTCTTTTTTCTGTTAGTTCTATGCTCTAAATATTCCGTTATCATTTATTTACTAGTTGTTTTCAGGTTGCTGAGACTCCAGCGGGAAAGTGCCGAAGAAATTCATTCGTACGCACGATACAAATACCATACAATGAGCAAAACTCAAAGGAAATTTTAAGCTTCGTATCATGGAGGGAGAATTCACTGATTCTCAAATTGTTGTTATGGTGGGTGAAAATGGGACAGAGAAGAAACATTTATCCGCATGCTGGTATGCCTTCTAGATCCTTTATTCTATGAGTGCATGACTATTCTTGATTTTGTAGAGACATCATTTATGAATTCAAAATAAGGTGCGGATTTCTTAATCACTGCTACAACTATATACAGGCTGGTTTATTGAAACCCGGACGAGGTGGATAATTCAGATGTAGAAATACCTGAATTGAATGTGTCTTACAAACCCAGGAGATCTGCACAAAAGAATGCGTGATGCGTGCATGCATCCTCTGTTTGTGTCAGATGTCATGAAACCACTCCAAATTGAGCAATTAATGGATTAGCATGTTAAGAATCTCTCAGGTGGAGAGCGGGAAAGAGCTGCATTATGTTTTTTCCTTGGAAAGGTCTGTATTCTTATTTATTATCTTAATTTGATCTTCATTTCCAGTTATAATGGCTTTCATGAGTTTGTTTTAGTATGACTGGTTGGTACTGACACAGAAAATTGAATTGATTTTATAATTTGAATAAGGGCGATCCATTACAATTTTACAAATTGTGTTTATGGTTAATGCAGCGTTTGGATATATATCTGATAGACGAGCCGTGTGCTTATCTTGATTCAGAGCAGCGTATATTGTTGCACCAAAACCACTAAGAGGTTTATCCTCCATGCAAAGAAGACTGCTTTGGTCGTTGAGCATGATTTCATAATGGCGACATATCAATATCATGCTGATAGGGTGATTGTGTTTGAGGGAAGACCATCTATTGATTCTACTGCCAATGCTCCTCCGTCTTTGTTCACAAAGATGAACCTTTTCCTATCTGTAAGTTGCATTTCTATCTTGTTAAGTTGCTTTAGATATTTCTAGCTCAAGTTGTATGGTTCTATTCCCAATGGTTTGGGATAACAGCACACCACTAGCAAAAGAAACTGACATGTTTTAGACTGAACAATGTATACATAACAAAACCTTTTCTGCCAGTTCTTATGCTAACAAAACCTTTTCTGCCAGTACTCTGTAGGCGTTCTTTTGATTCTGCCCACTTCTTTGATCCAAGATTAATGCTTCTTACCAATTACTACATTTTGGTCTTAATAATGTGCAGCAATTGGATATTGCATTTAGACGCGACCCTACAAATTTCAGGCCGGGGATTAACAAGTTGGAATCCACAAAAGACAAGGAGCAAAAAGCTGCTGAGACCTTTTATTAACTCAACTAAGGCGTACCAGAGGTCAAATTTCATGTAAGGTTAACCTGTCTGTAACAGACTCACCTTGACCCCTCCAGTTTTGACTGATCTTAATATTGTGCAGCAATTGGATATTGTGGACCGGGTCCAACCAATATCGGCCCATGGATTAACAAGTTGCATTCCAAGGGAGACGGGGACCAGATGGAATCCACGAGAGACGAGGACAAGTTGGAATTCGCTAGAGACGGGGTACAAAGAGCTGCAGGTCCATACTATTATCTTGAGCTACCTAGACACGAAAAGGTTAGCATTCACTGCCATAGTATCGCATACAAAATCAGACAAAGGATGAGATTTGTCAGAACCAAAAACTCTCTGTCGACCGTACCATCTATTTCAACCAAATTGGAACCTGGGAACTCCTTCAGAACCCCTCATTCTATCCAGCTCGAGCAATTTTCATGAAGTTTAAACCACTGGGAACTGGGAAGTATCAATCCCTTGGGGGATTACTTCATTATACAGTCACCAGACCATTCCCAAGATAACAACAAATTGAAAAGATTTTTTACAATTGCATATCCTGATTCTAATTCAAAACTTTATATCTCATTATCAAACTGGTCATGCTTCAACGGACATGTTTCCTTCACAAGTTCGAGAGACACTTCGCATTTCACTCTCAATCTAAGATTTTTAGAGAGACTTGCATTCCATCTGTATAATTTCACCTGGCGGGCTCTGAATTTGGCACAAAACATGACGATACCATAATGAAAATACTGTAAAGCTACAGAAATTCCTACTTCACTTGGCTGCATCTTTTCTTTTCTGGATGTGCTACTGCTATAATTCTGTCATCTATATTGTATATATGCTCAAAATAGGCATAATAAGTTTTTTGATGCATGCTACCAGGCGTACAGTAGACAAAGATGATTGCTTTACCTGATAAGATGAGGTTCATGTCACTTTTGATGCTATGGGGTTTGGCAGAGAACCTTAAAGACGGAATATATACATGCATATGGTAGGGAGATCTTAAGTTGTGTCAACTTCATGAATCAAGGACGATGAGAGGTTGCTGTTCGACATCCAGAGGTTTTTCAATGTGTGGTTATTATGTTGTTTCCATATAATGTTTTGCTCATCTTCTCTGATGAGACAATTTTATATTTTATCCCATGCATGTTTCTTTTCTTTCTCTTGGTATGTTCAGGTAACAAACTTTTTTCATATGTTCCGGGTTAAGAAGTAATGCTCAGTGTTTTTTTGTCAATGTAATAGTCTTAATTCTGTATTTTTGAAATTCTGTCTCCAGATGAGCAATAATCTTACGGCACATTTCTGGGGGTTTGGAAGATCATGGACCAAATTATTTATTCATGGTGGTATTTGTGTTAGCAAACTTTGTCGAAGCTGCCTGTAGTAGTTTTTGTATCTCAAGTGTCCATAGAACTGTAATGGAGCTCTTTTTTTCGCAGTCTGGACCTTTCTTTTTTGTCTGTCTGAATACCTTCAAGAACTAGTTCTAGTAACCTCTGACAAGTCTAGGGATTTCATGAACAATGACAAGTTCAACAGGATGGCCAGACAAGTCTCGCCAGAATTACCTCCTTGGGTTGCAAACTCACCAAAGCCAATTAACTTAAAAGTTCTCCATTATAAGAAACTGACGTCAGATTTATCAGTGCTCATCCGAACCATCTGATGGATGAGATTTTAAAAGATAAAAATCAACGGTAGATACAAATATGTTAGGAACTAGAAGTTGACTGAATTAAGAAATCGGGGTTTGGTTTACGTTTTCTACTGGGAAACAGAAATCCTAATTGACTTCTATATCCCTGATCGTGGAACCTATAAAGCATGTTATGGACAAACAAGAACTCACAATATTAAAGTTTAAAGTTCTCGTCACAAATACTCCATTAATCAATCTCACATTCATACTTCAGAAATAATGGAGTCAATAAACATTATTTCCACCGGGTCTTCAAATCTTATCAGCACCGGATCATGGATCATCGAATCTTAATGTTCACCATGGTTAGTTTTCTCCAACACCTATCAATTATTTTTCTTTTTTTTTTAAATTCTCAGTACCTGCATATGATTAATTCTAACTTAAAGTTTCTGTAAAACAAGCATTGAATACTTATATCAAACAATTCACGGTTGTTACATGCATTGTTCACTAGTTATGCATGAGATACCAAGAACAGGTTGATTTTTTACGTAAATGATTCATTATTTTTGTGTAAGATACTAGTTAGTTCCTCCTCATGCATTTTCAATATAATTTCGTAATTTTAACACTGTAGTGCGTGTTGTCGTCGTCGTTAATTTGTTACTGATTCTATTCAATCCTCTTGTTATACAGATACGATGTCTTCCTTTTCTTCTTCAAGTGTCAAGACCAACCTCTCTAGCACCAACCCAATGCCAAAGGATCTTGATGATGAAGCAAAGTTGGCTAGGCTTCCGTCCGGTTTTAAATTCAAGCCAACAGATGCAATATTGATTCATTACTACCTCGCCAGAAAGAATTTAGGAGAAGCATTACCAGCAAACAGAATGAAGGAAGTGCTCAATTTCTACAACCATCATCCTTAAAAGCTCACGCAAGATTACAAGGGGTATGAACCAAACCATTGGTACTTGTTTACCCGAAAGTACCATATAGGAAAGAAGCGGTAAGAGGCAGCACTGCAGTAAGAGGCAGCATGGATAGCACCAACAGGGTTCGGATTCGTGTTGCAGGGCCAGGCTTTTGGTTGTCAACTACACCGCGTAGTCCGATCTATTCGAACGCAGACTCTACAATTTTAATTGGACGCAGAAACACTTGGGTATATCATGAAGTCCGGGGTCGTAAAGCATGTAGAACTGAGTATGTCATGCAAGAATACACCATGACGATAGAGTATGAAAATGAGGAAAAGAAGAAAAAGGATGGGTGGGTTTTGTGTCGTATTGACAAACTCCAATGCAACTTAGATGTCGGAGGAAATTGAAAAAATTATGGAAAGAAACCAAATAAGAACAAAAAATGAATACATAATCTGAATTTTACTTTACATTCCTTTGTGTAAGTTCTTCCTGTCCATTAAAAATCGAAATAATTTGTCTTGCTTAAAACAAGTTTGTATTGAACAACACATAGTCGAGGCTAGAAATTAAAACATCTGACCAAACGACTGGTAACGAGGTAAGGCATTGGGAAATTAAAACATCTGAAAAATAGTTTCCTCATTAAAGAGTTCCTTTTTTATTATTATTAAGGACTTTGATAGATCCAACGAGGAAGTATACCGAGGCGTGCACACCGAGGGGGCATTGGACGGTCCTGATATGCCTCTCAACATTGGGATAGGGAGTGAGTCCCACTCCCCCTCTCACACGGTTCCCAGCTCGGTGAGAATCCTTCGGTGTATCCAACATTATTTTTATCATTATTTTCTCGTTAGGCTTAATCAGATTTGTGATTTGACAGTGTAACCGACTCGTAGGAGTCGGTGAAGTATTCTGATAACCGACTCTTTTGAGATTTTAAAAGGTAAAAATCAACAACGGAAAACTAATTTTTCAATATATAAAATTTAACTGTAATTACGGTTTTGGGCTTGAGTTTTTAGTTTCCACGTAAGAAATGGAATTTTAATTTACTTCTTATACCATCCTTTAAAAGGAAAAACAAACAAACTATAAAGCATGTGGTGGACATAACCACCGGAAGAACTCACAATTACATTAATCTCACATTCATACTCCATTTATAATGGAGTCAATAAACATGATTTGCATCGGGTCTTCGAATCTCATCAGCATCGGATCTTTAAATCTTGATGAATTTTTAAATCTCAATGTTCAATATGGTTAGTTTTCACCAATACCTCTTTGATATTATAAAAAAAAAATTCTTTTTGAATTCCCGGTACTTGTATATAATTACTACTAAGTTAAGTTTCTGTGAGAAAAAAACACTGAATACTTATATAAAAAAAATTCATGGTTGTTACATGCATTAATTCTTCACTAGTTACGTGTGAGATACCAAGAATAGGTAGATTTTTTATGCTAATGGTTTCATTAATTAATTTGATGTGTAAGATACCAGAATAAGTTGTTTTTTATGTTAATTTCCTATATAATCAGTTACTGATTCTATCCATTCCTGTTATTATACAGATACAATGTCTTCTTCTTCTTCTTCAAGTGTCAAGAAGACCAACCTATGTAGCACTCACCCAATGCCAAAGGATCTTGATGATGAAGCCAAGTTGGCTAGGCTTCCGTCTGGGTTTAAATTCAAACCAACTGATGCTACATTGATTCTACCTCGCCAGAAAGAACTTAGGAGAAGCATTACCAGCAAACAGAATGAAGGAAGTGCTCGATTTCTATAACCGTCACCCTAAAAAGCTCACGCAAGATTACAAGGGGTATGAACCAAACCATTGGTACTTGTTCACACGAAAGTGCTATGGGGAAAAAGCAGTACGAGGAGGCAGCACTGCAGTAAGAGGCAGCACGGATAACAACAACAGGGTTCGGATTCGTGTGGCTGGGACAGGCTTTTGGTTGTCAACTACACCCGGTAGTTCCATCTGTTCGAGCGGAGACTCTACAATTTTAATTGGACGCAAAGATACTTGAGTATATCATGAAGTCCGGGTCGTAAAACATATAGAACTGAGTATGTCATGCAAGAATACACCGCTGTGACAGAATACGAAAATGAGGAAAATAACAAAAAGGATGAGTGGATTCTGTGTGGGATTGACAAACTCCAATGCAACTGAGATGTCGGAGGAAATTGAAAAAGTTACAGAAAGGAACCAAAAAAGAAAAAGAAATGAATAAATAATCTGAATTTTATTTTACATTCCTCCAAGGATTAAAAATCGAAATAATCCTTCTTGCCTAGAACAAGTTTCTACTTTGCACTGAACACATAGTCGACGCTAGAAATTAATACATCTGACCAAATGACTAGTAACGACGTAACGTAAGGCATTGGGAAATTGCAAATAGTTTCTCTTGTGTTTGGAAGCTTTTGAACGATGGCGAGGAGAATAATGCCTTTGAACAGAACATGCGCATAACTGACTTCCAAACTGAGATACGTCATCCAAAATACCTCCAAAGGCTCCAACAGCCATTACCTGAACAGAAAAGAACGTTATATCTGTCTAGTAATAATACCTTTGAACTTGGTCACATAAATGTTCTAATCAATTTAGCAGTTATTACAAGCATAAGAAAGTAAGCAAAAGAAAATAAATTTCTCAAGAATTTCAAGGGATGAGAAATTACTTGGTTGTCGTTAGACACCAAGTCTTGCATATGAGAGCAAGTTTCAACCCTCGAAATGCACTCAGTGGCAGGAAGTTTCCAGATCGACAAATTCGTACCACTGCCACATTCCTGGCGAACCAAAATGCACTCGTAGGCAGGAAAGCTACAGATTGACAAACTCGGACCACTGCCACAAGCCTGGAGAGCCAAAAATATAACGTTAGAATTATGTTTCCCTCGGTACGTTTGGTTGCCAAAATCCTTGGAATCATGTTTCCTACGGGATTCAGTTTTCCAGCAAATCCTCCACATGGAGTCCGACCTCTCCCAGCTACGATTTGCTGGGAAACTTATCAAGGAATTTATGAACCCACTTTTTTTTAACTCTAAACCCCATATATATGCAATTTTAAGATTTGACGGTAATGTCAAACGGTATAAAGACTTTAAAACAAGAAAACTCTATAAATTCTAAGAATTTCAATTGAGTTACCAAACACACAAGGGATTTACATGAATCCAAGGATTTGCAATCCCATGGGATTACAAATTCCAGGAAACGGTGAATTCTGCAAACAAACCCATACACTATTTTGTTATATGAAAGACCAGCAGTGCGGCTCCATTTCAATAGAAAAAAAAATGCCTCTATCATTGCCAAAACAACCACTGAATCCATTCCCACTAGGAAAATGTCCCACATTTTGGGGAATGTGGTCAGCTAGATGACCATAATTTCAGTTATTAATGGTTCGGAGTGCCAAATACTTGTTTCCCGTAAACTATTTTTGAATACCCATGACTACTTGTACGTAAAACATCAATAAAGCTAGCATTTTTGCTATAACTTGAAGCACCACACCGAAAGATTCTTAGTAACCAGCAGCTTTCCCTTGAATCCAGACCAATGCAACCAACCCAGGGAAAGCTTCCCTTTGACTTCGTTTGCTTTTCCAGTTCTATTAAGTAAACTTAACTTATCATTTTTGGTCAAGCTATGATCTTGACTTGTCTGCATATATTTACGTGCAACAATTTAGCCTATTTTGTGTGGCAAAAATTTACTAGAAAGATAGCTCACCCCAGACTCTCATGCTTCCTTCCATTTCTTCAAAATTTATTTATAAGTTTTGATAATTCATCATCTGTGATTTGGAAGTCTAGTATCAAACTGAGACACCCCAAACACATGATTGTCTTCAAAAGAAAAGGATGCATGTCATAAATTAGCTGATTCCAAAAAATCCAACTGTCCAGATATTTCTATCCTCAACGGGAAAACTAGAAGTGTATTTGAAAATAGATATTTGATAACTAAAAAATTTCTTGGAGGCAAAAAAAAAAAAAAAAAAGAGGGCAAAAAAAAAAAAAAAAAAGTGGGCATGGCACAGCCATCTACACAACGGACATGATCAACCACGCATGGTTAGCCACTGACAAGTTAAGGTCACAGATCCTGTGCATCCTTAACTACTGGTTTGTTGGCTTATGTTGTGGTATAAATAGTATAGTAAACTTGGAAATCTATCCAATGTGGGACAAAACTTTTGAGTGCAAAAATAACATTCAAGAGTTAAGCCTATTACTCTCTCCAAGGTCACATGCTCAAATCCTCCCACGACCATTCAAAAGAAGAACCAGAAGCTTCTTCCTCTGCTCCAAGTTGGGGTTTTTGTTTAAAATCTTGAATTTCTTTTAGTCTGTAGACTTGCTTCCCCAACAATAGTGATTGATGGCTATATATGAATGTATCAATTCAGGTAGTGCGACAGATGCAGGCAAATGGCTCGCACAAGATTATGTATGTTTGTATTATGGGGATTTGATAAGCTTGACTGTAAATCAGTTTCTGAATTGTCGTTTTAGGCCCATGATTTCTAACTGCATATTATGTGGAACTGGCAGCAGTAGAAAGTGATGCATTCAGGAATTTGCTTTATGATACTACGAGCATCAATTCCATAACCTACCTCTGTCACTCGTGGGGCAGTTTCATCTGGTGATTCTTCAGCCTTTGCGAAGATTGGTTTCACTGTATGGATAGCTAACTCCCTCTATCTCTGTTTTTATAATGAACATATGGTGTTTGTTGAAATGACTTGATAAACTCTGTGTTGTGTGTGTACTATATGTAGAAGTATGCTGGATGCTATCCAAGGGAAGCTATGACGCCATTATCAGATTCACTTGATGAGGATTGCTTAGCTATTGAGTTTCATATGCCTCCATTCTGTTCGCCAACCTGCGCTGCCTGCTGAAGAAGCACCTCTCTTTGCTAAAAAACTGTCTGATGACATTTCAAGGTACATTGAATGACTCTTTTACTGTTAAGCAACATATTCATGCTTCTGTTTGTTTGGGTGCATAAAAATGTGAGGGAAGAAAAACGAGCAATCACATTGTAACTGTTAACATCTTACACATATGTGAAACTCCTTTTCATCTTTATGTTGCAAATCTGTATAGTGCTTTAAGTACTAAGAATAGGATTAGTTAGTATGCAGAGGAAATGTACACGTTGAACATAGATTTTGAGCGAGACAGAACAATCCTTCCACTGAACCAATATTCAACAACCGATGAGACTATAACTGGGGTGGGAACTGGGGATGAAACAACATAGTATGAAGAATTTGATGTGCAAGTTCTGACATGCACTGCCATGACATGATTATATGATTGCAGGAATTCGCAAACTACTTTGCTTCTAAAGTGACTGATTTGCAAGGTCTACCTAACATTTCTTTTCGTTAAATAGCTCATCCTTATTTCCCAACTGCTAGTCATAAATAAGTACCTAGTAGTACGTAATGGATTTTGAACCCTCGCTATTACTCTGATTTCTCTGGTAATGCATCTATTATGTTTTTCTGTTGACTTGTAGTAATTTTCGTGTTGAACCTCATTAATCATGGAACTGTTTTTTGATGTTTCCGTTTGGGTTATATGGTGTTCCTTGTAAAGTTACAGTGTGCTTGATTGACTGGTGTGCATTTGACGGTTAAAGCAAATTTGGTTTATAAGTAGAAACATGTTTAAACGGTTACTCATTGATTATTGCAGTTCTGGGATGATCAATTTGAACGAGTTATCCTTGCTCTATGGAAACGCTGCATGGATGGCTTACTGGTAATGACCTCCCCATCTGAACAATCTGCACTCTCATGATCAATGATATTATTTGTGATAAGAAGTTTATTTATAGGTGCAATTGATTTTATCTGAACAATCCTGTTGTGTTTGCTTCCCCTTTGAATTTGGTGGAAAATGATAGGTCACATTAGACTAGATCCCTATACTGAATCAACACTGACACCAATAACCGAGGAACATCATTAGAAGAATAGTCTCCCTTGGTTGGAAATGGCATATTGTCTTCTACAGTTTCCTGCATTCGTAACAGAATTAACTTTAAACAATAGTTATCTGCCATTTTTACATTTGTATGGGACATCAATTTGCCGTGTATCACAACTCATTTCCGATTGCTGGACTGCTATTTTACAATTTGCTGTGTATCACAACTGGATTCCGATTGCTGAGCAAACAACATCTAAACTTATTAAAACAGAATGAAAAATGGAAAGAGTTTCTGTTGAACACCATATTTTTGCATGCTGATTATTGACTTGAATGCAATCGCAAGAACTTTAGCTTGAAATTTGAATGCATTCTTAGCGGCTTTTTTTTTTACGTTAGCTGATACATTATGAAGTCGAACACAAGTATTTTCTGAGCGGATATAAAAGAAGTCTTCTATATATATTCTTATAATTGGGAAAAGAAAACGTCAACAGGAAGGGTTAGAAGTGGTCTGGGTTCGAAATTAGTTTCTGAGTCCGTATTTTCAAAAATTGAGATCGGTTTCCTAATCTTCATCTTTTACGAAAAGTCTTTGGCCTGTCCAAAAGCATCACTTCAGATACCAGCAATGATGGGAGTAATTTTCTTATTGTGCATGCATTATGTAAAAGGTGATAACTGCAGTTACTGACATACAACGTGAATAAAGGACCTATTAATCAAATGTAGTTTCTAATTGGGGAAAATTCAATCCATAGTTCACATATGTGATTTATAATTCTAAATTAATGCAATTGACATACTGTATTCTTCTACAGATTGAAGAGGTTCACTTGCGGCTGAATGTTGATCTTACTGCTGCATTTGATTCTGCTCCTGTACCTGCGCCTACCGGATCGTTTACAGACACGGTATATTGTTTTCTTTTCAAGATACTACCTATGGATACAAGTCTATGACCAAGATTCACATTGCTAAAACTATGTGTAATTTGTTTTCAGTGTTTGTATGAAAGTATCATGAAAGATTTAGCATTTCACGAATACACTAGACCTACCTCTGTTAAGGCCCAAGCTATACCAGTTGCTCTTAAAGTTGGGGATCTTTAGGGTTGTTCAGAGACTGGGTGGGGAAAAACTGCTTCTTTTGCTATTCCAATGATCCAGGTTTTCATTTTATTAGTTTTCCACCATCATTGCATTTTTTTGAACATTTTTATTGTACTATATTTATGTACCTATTGTGTTTCAACTCCGCAGCATTGCATAGCCCAGCCTACCAGCATTGATTATGTTCTTGTGAAGATTTTTGGAAAAAGTTAGTAATGGTCAATCACTTAGAACAAGTGCTACAATAGTAAGAGCAGAAATGCAGGTTGATATCTCAATTAGCCCGAGGGTCAATTCTGTGAAGCCTTCAAAAACTGTCTATAACTGATCAAGCAATTGCTCTAGTTCAAGCTGGTATTTCTGTTATAAGATTAGCTGCTGGTGACTGATTTTGATACCCCAGCTTTTATTACTGTGGTTGTTGTTTTATTTCTTGTTTCTTGTTCAATTTTAGTGTGAATTTTTTTCTTGGCATTTTTTAGTGTAATTTTTAGACCGATATACTATTTAACCTGGATTTGAATATTTAGGATGGGATAAAAGCTATTAGCGAAGGTCACACTAGGTATTCTCCAAATGCAGGGACAATGGAACTTCGGAGAGCGATCTGTCATAAGCTTCAGGGTTAGTTTTCAAGCATAACTCTGTCATTACAATTTGGTAATTCTCTTTACAGGATTTAATTTTTAAGAGCGATTTTAAATTGTATTTTTTTTCGTCTTATGTAGCGGAGAATGGCCTCACATACACTCCTGATCAGGTTGTTGTTAGTAATGGTCCAAAACAGTGTATTTTGCAAGCTCTGGTTGCAGTTTGTTCGCCAGGCAATGAGGTGCACTCCTTATAGACTGTTTTGTATTCCTTCATTTAGTCTTAGCTATATTTTTTGAAATTTGTAGTGTTCTTTTTATTCATTTCTTCTTAGCTTTGTAGCCTACACTATTAGAGACCGTATTATGGATTCAGATTTTAGAGTTGTGACTTTCCTAATTCCTCAGCTTATGTTTTTATTGACTTTGTTACTCAAACTTTACATGTCACCTTTTACAAAGGTTTTCAACACTAACTCTTTTATATTGGGTTATAATCCCAGCTCCACTTTGGGTCAGTTACCCAGAAGCTGTGATTGCTCCTACTCTCATTTCTGACGATTTTCTAGTAAACCCAGAGCTGATAAAAGCTAAAATCACAGAAAAATCAAGGATACTTATTCTATGTTCCCCGTCCAATCCAACTGGATCTGTTTATCCCAAGAAGTTGCTGGAGGAAATTGCCGAAATTGTTGCAAAACATCCCAGGCTGCTGGTATGATTACAAACATGAAATCTATAACGAAAGACCTTTGAAGGTAGTAGTTTGAGTATTTTCTTGTTTTTCCTTTTAGGTTATATCAGATGAGACTTATGAGCACAGTATCTACGCGCTAGCTACTCATACAAGCTTTGCCTCTTTACTAGGCATGTTGGGGAGAACTCTAACAATTAACGGGTTTTCTAAGGTAGTTTAGTGGCAATCCTCAGTCTGTTCGGCCTGTAGGCAGCTAAAATAACAATGTAAATGTAAATGGGATTTGACAATTTTCTTGGCGCAACATTTGTAGGCCTCGCAATGACTGGCTGGAGACTTGGATATATTGCAGGTCCTGAACACTTCATTGCAGCATGTAATAAGATCCAGAGTCAGGTACCACTTTTAACTCTGGGTTTTCATGTTCCAGTGCTTGAAGTTATCAATAATTCTCACCGCAGAACGGTACCACATTAATTATTTCACGAGATGATAGCAGGTCTGACAGATTTTTGTTAACTGTTTATTCTGTACATTGTCAAATTTGATTGATTCTGTAAATAAGTTCCTAACCACAAAAATTACGATTCAATATGTTTATGCCTTGGGCTGTATCTTCAAGGGGTTACCCAAGAGCCTTCACCTTGAGCAGGGGTGGCGTGACCAAGATCGAGAATTTCATTCATCCTGTTGAGAAAATCATCATGGACCAAAGGGATAGTTTATCTAGATTCTTTTTGTAGATGTCTTTCTGTTGACATCCTTTTATAAATTGCAATAGCTAATTCGTGCAATGGCATCCAGATTACATCCGGAGCTAGCAGCATTTCCCAGAAAGCAGGAGTTGCTGCTTTAGGAATTGGTTATGCTGGTGGAGAAGCAGTCACAGTTATGGTGAAAGCTTTCCGTGAGCGGAGAGACCTTTTGGTTAAAAACTTTCAAGAACTTCCAGGTGTCAAGATATCAGATCCGCAGGTATAAATTCCGACTTCTCTCCCTCTCCCTCGTTGTTAGCTATCCATTAAAGCAAACCACTTTTGGTGCAGGGAGCATTTTACCTGTTCCTCGATTGCAGCTCCTATTACGGATCAGAAGCTGAAGGGTTTGGCATCATCATGGACTCAGAATCACTCTACTGGTACCTTCTGGATAAAGGAATGGTAATAACATTGGATGTATGGTAGAAGTCTCTTCCTAGCCTATGGCAATTATACATAGAATTTGGTTGTGATCACAATTCAAGCACATCTGTGGCGATCAAAGAACAGAATAAAATCAAGTACATAAACATCTATGTTGGGCACTACTTGGAAGATCTGGGTGGCCTTATCATAAGCACGATCCCCTTGAGACTTTTTCTTCTTTAATTGCTTAGTTTCGCCGTTTAAACACAGGTATTAACTTGTTAGGTATTTAAATTTGCAGGTGGCACTTGTTCCAGGAGATGCATTTGGTGACGACAAGTGCATTCGAAAAGGGGTATTTGAAATAAATTGAAGAGAATAACCCAAAAAGAGGTTTGATTGCTGTACAAATTTGAATTTGAATGCTTCTAGTTGTATCATTTTGCAACCAAAAGAATAATTTTCTGCAATCTTAATTTTCTTTATCTAAAATGTAAAACGTGTTTTCTCCTAATCCTTTACAAGGTTTTTAGTCATTTACCATGCATTTTGGAACAACTCAATGCTTTTTTGTTCTTTCACTGGATCATTTAACCAGGTGCTGAGGGTTTTCTGCGGTGAGAAAAGTTAAAAGTTGTCTCTCTATATTTTCTGATGAATCCATATTTCTAATGAAGTTGGAGGCTGTTATAACGGATACTAAACGACAATGCAAAAGTAGTGTACTGATACAACATTTGAAGAAAAAAAACGTTCATGTTTGACCGATATTGACTTATTTTTTTATTTTTTTTTCTTGTTGATTTGTAAGATAAAAAACTTGGCGCTGAGTCTGCTGACGAGTTTTGAACTCATAATACCATATTGCCTAGATTACTTTATCAATGTCCATTACATTAAGGATGTATGCTAACTGGCTTTTGTTAACTTATATACCCGTATACATGTTAAGGTTTAATAAAGAATTATTTTATTTCATTGGAAATTGTGTTTTTTTGTCTTATTCTACTAGAAATTGGTTTTTCTTGTACTAAAAACAACAAATTTTGTTCCCAATGCAAAGAATGGTTGTTTTCAATGCAATAAAGCAAACAAATCTTGTTTCCAATGCAAAAATTTGTTGTTTTAGTGAACCTTAACATGTATGCGGGTATACAAGTTAACAAGACCCATGCTTACTAAATATAATTTGTCCTGTAGTGGAGGGCCCAAATTAATTGGAGTAGGCCCCAATTTAACCAGGTTATTTATCCGAAGGGAAAAGAAACGCTTTTTCAATGAGTGATGCTACGTTGACATCAAATAAAACCGGGAAAAATCCTATGAGGGGATCGGACAACCGAGGGAAAAACTTCTCAACATTGGCGCTGAGTCTGCAGCTGTGAGTCACGGGATTTGTTGCGCTATTTTCTCCGCTAAACCTAGCATTATTGTTTTTCAGTTTAATTAACCCTGCATGCTCAAAAATAATGTAACTGCAGCATTTCTTTTGCCAAATTATCTTCTAATGTGGTTCCTACGAACTGTATTTTTTAAGTGAATTTTTGGTTCCCAGTAGACTCATTAATTTCGTGAGACACATTTAGTCTTGTCATACCTTATTACCACATAGATATACATTACAGAGTAGGTACGGTGTACTATAGAGAGTCAAGTCCTAGTCTATTCTAAAGAAATATAGTGAGTCAAAGAGGCTAGAGATAGTCATGTCATGGGCTCACTCTACTCTATTTTCCTTTAATTAACAATTTAACATAAATATTAGGTTGGTGAAATGGGTACAGAGATGGTGAAACGCACACAGTGCCATAAAAGTTATCTAAAAGTTGAAGGAAACTCGGTTTTCTACAAATCTTAAGAACAATGCACACAGTGCCATAAACTCATTTTCTTTGATGCAAGATACCATGAAAATATCCAAGTAAATTGTTCTGTTTGGTACAACCACAAAGATTGAAAGTGATCTCTTGGGAGTTAGGATCATATATAACCATATGAATAGTGTCATCAGTACATGTGCCCTGCTAAGCTAAGACCATCATCAGTTGGAAGGTAAAAACAGCAAGGAATTTACAATGTGTCGTCTTCAAGTAAGGGGCACCGACGTACCGTTATGTAAAGTTGATGTTTTAGTGTGAGCTTAGGCTTAGCACGTCTCTTTGCCGCAAATAGGCATTGAAAACGAACAATAACTTTGTAAAACAATTTCTTCACATAAGGTGAGCCCCGGCATCTTTTGAGTTAGCACGGTCCAATTTTGTACTCTATATAGTGCTAAATTGTAGCGCCCAATTTGTTTACAAACTTTTTACCACCCTGCCCACATCAGCGACCTAACCACAACCGGAAAAACAGTAATGATAAAAACTGTGACAATTTCGTAGAGTGTTTACCAAATGAACTGCTTTAGAATATCAAATATTTTTTGCAAAAACTTTAAAAAACTTTAAAAAAACTATTGATGCGGAAAAAATGTTGATGGAATAAATGAACAAGGAAAAAAGGGGGTTTATTTGAAAGCATAGCAGTCTTTTAGTAAACTTCTGTCTGAACGATGTTTGGGTTTCAAGAATATAGAAAATTTCAATCTTGCTACGCCGGCAAAAAAATGGGTGGAGGTTGAAAGAGAATCCAAATTCTCTTAGTTCTAATATCTTAAACGCTAGGTATTTTCCGAAAACAGATATTTTACATATGAAAACTAAGCCAAACCAGAAAGACGGTTGGGTTTATAAGCGCATTCTAACTGATGTTGAACAAATTCATAAAAATTGTATTTGAAAAATAGGAAAGGAAATATGGTTAATATATGGACTGATTACTGGATTCCTGAAATCAATCATCCCATAGAGAAACCATATAGGGGAGCTGAAGATATAACAATGATAAAACTTTGGGTATTAATAAACTGAGAGTCTGTTTTGACCGGAACATGATAAACCTTATCCTAAAAATAAGCTTTCCAACTCAAGATATGGAGGATACGGCTCAACGATATCTACCTTCTTTACGATTAAATCTCAAAAGGGGATAAGGAGTATCTAAACTAGGTAAAAGTACTAAATTATCCTCACTATTAAAATTCAATTATAAGCCGTATCCTTTTATATTTTAAACGTATTCAAATTCTATCAAAACTAAAACCCATTCAAATCATTTCCCTCACAAACTAACTTCATCAGTCGGTTTAAAGGAATTTTTATCATCCCTTTTTTGAAAGAAAAATCAAACTAAACATCATAGATTGCAAACCATTACTCTTAATCATACTCGTGATTGATTTATTCATGCAAAATTGAAATTACAAACAATCTTGGGTCTCTGTGTTTAACCATAATCGGTCAACGTCCATGTCTATATTAACCGGTCCCTATGATAATTGGTCTTTGTTCATGATCACGTCAACCGATTATCCTTGATGTGATTTCTGGTTAAAGAATATATAACTAGCATCGGTTGATGGTCATGCTCGTATTAGCCCGACTATGGTATGGAAGAATACCAAGTTTTTTGTATGTTTTTTTTGTTTGCTATAATCGAGTTATGTGAGTGTTCACATAAACTGATTATATACAAGCCAATAACCGGTTCATATAAATGTTCACATAAACCGATTCACTAACCCAGTTTGAATATTTGCATAAACCTGAAAATTTAATATTTATACATTATAGATCATGAAAATACCAGTTGAAGGTAACAAGAATGAGGTCATTTTGACATCGGACGAAGAAGTAATGAACAAAATAGTCGAAGATCAAAAAACTAGAAAATAATCTTGTCTATAGAAAACGTTACCAAGATCAAATTCTTTTTTTTACTAACTTCAGTGTTGTTTTCATTGGTAAATTCATACTCCAATATCTCAATCCCCCATTTTCCTCTCCCTTTTCGATGCTCAATATTGTTCTAATTTCCTTATACTCACGCCTCCTAGAATCCATATGGTTTAAAATTAACAAACCCATGCACATATAAGTTTCCAATACATGTAATGTGTATCAGCAAAAAAAAAATTAACCTTGTCTTTTAGATGATTGAATATTCATAACATTTACATGTCAAATTTGGTCCCTAACTGACCATACTTTTTAGGTGAACAAAAACAATCTCCCCAGACAAGCCGATCTTTATTCATTTCCAAAACACTAAAATGAATTACGATATATCAAAAAATAAATAATGCTTCTGATGCATTCCTAACGAGGATCTAAGGAATTATGATTTAAGTCGGTTTGATTCAGCAATTTTGGTGTACAATTTGACACTAGACGTGCCAAAAAATGGAAAAATCATACATTACCTAATATCAATGAACTTGTACTAACCTCTAATATAGACAAATCAATACTAATATAGAGAATAATTTTACCGTAAATATTGATTTCCTCCGTATAATGTAAATAAAAATTACAACAAGAATAAATAAAAATACGAGGAACTAAAAGGCATATAAAAGGACTATTGCAATGTCTATATCGATAAATGAAGCAGGTAAATGGTAGCGATTCTTTGTTATTAATAAGATAATTGATTTCTTTCTTTTACGTCTTACCCAATACTTCATGTTTCCCGTAAGTTCCCGTAGTTGCGTGTTATTTGGAGAACATCATCTACCCTTTTTGCATTCAAATTCAAACTTAGCTTTGTCTACTTCAAAAATTCCTATGTCAATTTTATGGTTTCCTCCAACATCTTAATATTTCTTTTATCTTTACCGAATATACATCGAACTCACATTTTATCTCCTAGAGTCCATTTCTTTAAATGTGTAAACTCATATATGTTCATATAAGTTTTCAATACTTGTGTAGTATATAAAGTTTGGACATTGATCTTATAGACAAAAATTCATAACAATTAAATGTCAATTTAGGTCCCCTTACTTGTCATACTCTATTGGTGAATGAAAAATATCAAAAAAAATCTTCCATAGAAACCGATATTTGATCAATTTCGAAACATTAAAGACTCCACTAAAGAAAACATAAACCCAAGTAAAATGGAATTGTGTGAATCAAATAGGTGTGAGGCCAACAAAACGTTATTGGTGAAATAAAATAAAATGGAAAGTGCTTATAGTGCATGTCCAACTATTCGGGGCAGATTGACATTTCACCTAGTAGAGTAATAATGTTGTTTGAGGTATCGATATAAAGTCGATTGATAAAGGATAAAGTACCTCAATTAAAATATTTTTAACATGAACAACATTCAAGTAAACTTTGTGATTCTTTCGTAATCAAAATCATAATTTTGCATGGTACACGTTGTGCATAAATGAGGGAATAAATAATTTATCTTTTGTTACTTTTAAGTGTTGGTTCTAGTTTTTCGGATCACCTAAAGATGACTCTCTCAACTTCTAAAAAGGATTTGATATCATTTTTTCATTCTTTTTCCTATATAGGCACAAACGAAGAAATGATATGATTTTTTGTCTAAAAACAGTGAGAGTATAATCGAGTCGGTTCAGCTTTCAAAATAATCATGCTTACAACTGTATTCCCTATATAGGTTCATATTTATTTTAATTCTAGTGGTTCAGGAAGAATTTATAAATGGGTAAAGAAAGGGTACAAATAAACACCACCAAAGGTGGAATGTACACGGAAAAAAGTAATTTGGTTGATATAAAATTGCAGCGAAGAAAATGGTGTTTTATAACAACCTGCAACAAAGAAAACTCGTGTACAAGAAGAATAAAATTTCAGGTATTATTCTAGTCATTGGAGTTGAGGTTTTTTATTATCTCGAACGTCTCTCTACTTCATGGAACCATGTGTAATTTGTTTCCAGTGTTTGCATGAAAGTATCATGAAAGATTTAGCATTTCACGAATACATGAAAGATTCTAGTCAAAAGGCATTATCTCTTTCCTCGCTCGCCTCTCTCTTCCAGAACTTTTCTCACCCAAAAACCTCTGAAACCCTGAGCCTTCTCCTGCTCAGATCGGCTCCATTGGAGCAGATTTGAGCAGGACAAGCTCAACCCAACTTCAACATCCGCTTAATCTTTCTTACTTGCTTTGATTTAATCGTTTTAGCTAGACTTGGGTTTGAATTTAATAGTTTTATCTAGATCTAGGTTAAGTTTTATTTACTTCTGTTGCTGATTTATACTTCTAGGGCTTTCTTTTACCTTGGTTTTAATTTAGGTGATAGATTTTATGTTTGGTAACTTTTTTCTTCTTTAGGAATTTTTCAAGTCTGGTTTTTGCTGTTTGTATTCATTCTTCTGAAGAGTTGGCTCAAATGGAAGAAATATCTTTCTATAGAGAAAAATCATCAGCAGCAATAAGAATAACAACATCTCAATCCAGGGAAACAAACACAGCAAAAAATCGATCAAGATCTTCATCAAGTTCATCAACAACTACTACAACCGTTACTCCAATGCCGAGTCAGTCCGATTCGCTCCGATTCAGACTTTTCAAGACCGATTCAGATAACCAGTGCTACTATAGACACCTTGGATACTGTTATTGTTATTTGGGTCTTTGTTACCCTGATTACATTAGGCAATCAAAATTTAAAACCACCAGTTCATGTTATTTTCATGCTCTGAGAAACATTGGGTTGGATCCTATAAATTCATTGCTTTGTGCAGTGATACATTCTGGTTTTCTTTCAAAACCAGTTTGGCCCTTTGATAAATGGTCTTTTGTAATTGTTTTTAGGTCTGAAAAGATAGAATTGTTAGGCAAGAATTGGTGAATACATTATGATTTGGATGATTATGTTATGATCTTGAAAAACTTGTATGAGGTTTCCGATCTCCTAAATTGGCACTATCTATATATCAATTGAGGTTATCCTCTTTTACGAGGAAAAAAAAACGATTACACTAAACCTCACCTGCCTCTATTAAGGCCCAAGCTATGCCAGTTGCTCTTAAAGTAGGGTATACTTGGGGTTGCGCAGATGCAGAGACTGGGAGGGGGAAAACTGCTGTTTTTGCTGTTCCAATGATCCCAATATAATTTGTTTTCAAAACTATTTATTTAGCCAAAAGAAAAAAAAAAAAACGCTTCTTCAGTTTGATTAACCTTACACGCCCAATAAGAATGTAATTGCGGCATTGGCTTTTCTCATTTGGAATATATAAAGCAGAAGAAGTAAATTTAGAACCCACAATTGGGGATATGGGAATTAATCGGGGATATAGCTACAGGACAAAAAAGGTGTCCCAATAGCAATTCTGGGTCACCCCTTATGTAATTATTTTTTTAATTCCTAATTTACCCCTCACTAATTAGGTTTAGTGGTTAATAATAATTAGTAAAAATTTTAAGTATTTGGGGGATAGATTAGTGTGTATTTTTATTTGTGTTTGGGTGAGAGTAGAAGGAGGGAAAAAAATATTTGAGAGGAATTTCTTTTTTTGAAAATGGAAGATGATTGTGATGAGAGAATTACCGCTAATAAGAGGTTGAAAAATTGATTTTTTTTCTTTGAATCCACCATTGTTGCAGCTGAAAAAGCTTGGTGCCGGCATGGTATTCAACCAAAAACTCATGTGGGCAATTGTTGGAAATGTTCATAAATTGTTTGCCACTATCCGGGGGGGGCGTAGCCCTCTCGTTACGATTTTTTCTGGTTTTGATCTTCAGAATGTTGATTTTTTTTCTGGTTTTGAACAAAAGGCATGGTAATCTAGTTTTCGAGCATGCGGTACATGTTCCAGACATAGTATTTTGCTTAAATGTCTATGCCGGAACAAGATGAAAAGTATCCGAGAATGTTGATTTTTTTTTTCACTTGACTCTAGGCATTGATAGGAAATTCTCGAGCATGCCGATTATCATGTTCCGGCATATGGTCTTCATCAATTCCGGCATGGTCTTCATCACTTCCGTTTTGATTTTTTTTTCTGGTATTAATCAGTCCACTGCCGGCATGGTCAGTTGATATGAAGACCATGCCGGTATTGTTTTCCGGCATAGAAAACAACATGCTATGCCGGAAAACAATACCGACATGGTCTTCATATCAACTGTCCATGCTGGCAGTGGACTGATTAATACCAGAAAAATTCAAAATGGAAGTGATGATGACCATGCCGGAATTGATGAAGACCATATGCCGGAACATGGTACCGGCATGGTCTTCATCAATTCCGGCATGGTCATCATCACTTTCAGCATGATCTTCATCACTTCCGAATAAAAAAAAAATGGTTTCCAAAGTGAGGAGAAGAGAATTTGATATAGAGTGGGAGAGTTTAGAATTTGAAAGGGAATGGGAAATATTTGGGTTTCAAAGCTCCACCCCTAAATAAGATTAATAAGAAGTGGAGATGGAAATGGGGATATGATTTTGTTTTTTGATTTTAAGTTTTTGATTTTTATTTTGTGGGAAGGGTATTTTAGTATTTTCATAACCAATGGTCACCCTTAGCCAAAATCATGGGTTGGGGGAAGTAATTCATATCCCCCAATTAATTCCCATATCCCAATTGTGGGTTCTAAATTTACCTGGCGAGATTGGGGTATACTCAAACTAATTGGGGTATACCCAATAAGACAAAATCTGGTCATTATGAAGTAAAACCAAGCCACCCCTTAACCTTATTTTTTCTAAATGGCTAATATGCCCTTGGTTAATTAATACTAAAATTCTGATTAGGTTAATTAATTGAGTTTAGATTAAAATTTTGAAATTTTGAATTCAGTAGATTAACCTTTTGATCCGTTTTATGAATTCGATTTCGATCCAAAAATTTTGGTTTTGAAAATGCATAAAGCCGGCAAGGTCGTGGTTTGAATAAGCTTCCGACCATACATCCGCCGGAATGTTAAACTTTGAATAAGCTGCCGATGTATATTCTGTCTGGCGAGGTCAACTTTGAATAAGTGCCACCATATATCCATAGGAATGGTCCTCGGTTGAAGAACATGCCGACTATCTTGGGCAGCAATCTTGCGGTCGGCATGTAAATATATCCTACCCTTCCGGCTATATTAATCTCGGCATGAAAAACAAATACAACCTTGCCGGCTGATATAATATGGAAGATGTAATTTACTTTATTCATTCAATTTTGGTTACTACATTGATTGAAACATAAAACCTAATCCTTGTTGACGGAAAAATGAATGCACTTAGCATGTGCATCAAGCCTTTGAACCCCTAGGCGACCCTAGTGGACGAGTTATAGTCTCGCGAGGGTTTACATAGAGGTCTACCCACAAAACCTACACTAAAACTTCTAAAGCCATCAATCTTCCTCCTCCGAAGACGATACACCCTCCATCATCTCAGGGGCATATTCCGGGATTTTGGATTCCATGAATTGATAGCTTGCATCGAATGCGAATGCTTCCCCCTTTTCCTCCAAGTAGCGCCCTTTGGTGACTTGGTGCTACAAAAACAAAACACAAACTTACTTTGTTAGTGCGGTTTAAGTTGGAAGATCAAACAACATGGATCACGTAAAATAAACCAAAAAAATACTTACAAATTGTTCAATGGACAAGTTAAAGTGGGGAGCGTTGAAAATTGGTTTTTGGATAGCTAAATAAGCAAGTATCGCATTTTCAATGACTATGTGCCTATCATGCACTTGTTGAACACTTCTTGAGTTAGGATTCCCACACTCTTGGCTAAAAGTGTTGTGAACCCTATCCCAAAAGGTTGTGGAATCCACCCTTACGGAGGACTGCCTTCGAACTCTAGTCTCCGCATACCAAGCTTTGGTGATTGCCAAATCTTCATTAGAATCAAATGAAGCCATTTCTTGTGTGTAGAGAGCTATTGAGTGAGTTAGATGGAGTGTGTGATAATATGAGCTTTGGAGAGTATATGCAAATAGTTGTGTGTTGTTTTGTGGAGATAAGTAGTGCATTTATAGGATGGCGCCCAAATTTGGCCGTTATAGTGCCCAAGTACAAGTCAATCAATGCAATTGTACTTGCCAAAATTTGAATTTTGAACACGCCGGCATGGTCGTAAATTTGCTACAATGCCGGGGTCCCAAAACGGCCGGAATTGTATGGGTTCATTAGCATGCCAGCCAAAATTCCGCCGGCATTTTATTGTTTTGCTTTCCTCCCGACCTAACATGATTTTAGGCATCAGAAGAATGGATTTTTTTCAATATATGGCCGGCAGGGTCTCTATTTTCGTACACTTCCGGCTACAAACACGCCGGCTTGGTAGGAATGGTATTACCTTGCCGCCACAGTAACTACACATTTTTTTGTTGTGGGGCGGCGGTCGACATTTCACAACCTTTAGGCCCTGGTAACTACACATTTTTGTTGACATGGTCGGTGGTCGGCATTTCACAACCTTACCGGCCTGGGCAGCCGACTGTGGTAGCTTAAAAAAAGCATCCAAGCAAATATATTGACACTTTATAAACAAACCATTCATTCATCCAACATTTTTGTCCAAAATACGAAACATGTCCCATAAACCGTAAAAAAACATTTGTCCACACCATTAACTTAAACATTTGTCCACCACAACATAAAGAAATGAACTAGGAAAGAATTCATTGGCCACGACCACGACCACGACCCGACCACGGCCCCGTTTAGGAACACTACCTTCACCACCACGACCCACTTTGCTACTACCTTCACCACCACGACCACTGCTGCTACCTTCACCACGGGGCACTACGAGTCCTCTTTTTATCAGCCTTTGTCTTGTCTTGTGCATCCTTAATAGCTTTTTCTTCCGCCTTTACTTGAGCTTGAAGTTGCTTGAACAATAGATGGGCATCCTCATTGTCAACATTGCAAGCATAGTCAATGTGCTTGCTTTGCACGAGTTCTCCTCTATCTTTCGCGCAACATAACACCCTCAAAAAGGTCTTCAACGATCCTTCTATATTCAATTAAACAATAAACAATTAATAGAATGATTCGGTAATGCAATCAATCTTAAAATAGTAAGAGCAAATCTAAAATACTTACAAATATCTTAAGCATTGTTGTTGGGTCTTTCGATTCCATCTTCTTCTTACGGGCCGGTTCTTGGTAGTCATTGGCCTAATCACGAGGGACGAGCCCAACCCAAGTACCACGCCATGTATTTCTCGGTAGCTTCATGACCGGTGGTCACCTCGTTCAAAAGACTCACATCGATGTTACGGCCCCGTCTATTGTCCCAATGTTCTTGAGTTGGCGCTGGATCGTAAGAGACGTTAATAGTTTTTTGGGAGGTGGTGCAGTCATCCCGGTTCACGGTAAAAAACGGTTCTTCATCGAAATGAGGTTCTTCTTGGACGTAACCCAATTGGCGCATTACCCGATGTGGATCGTACATTGAAAATCCTTCAAACACGGTCATCAAGGGTCCATAGTATAATGCAACAACTTCATTTCTCCTTGGGATTAAACCTTGATTTCTATCCTCCCGATACGGATCAAATATCACCTCTTCCGCAGTCAATCTTTTGATGGCGGCTCGGAGTTTCATAAGATTTTGCGGCATATCCTTATCCTGAGTAACCTTAAAACTGTACCTTTGAGCTCTTGGCAAATGAACCGGAACACTATTATCCACTTTGACGTAAGAGTTGTCTTTGAACAAAGAAGGAAAGCGTTCATATATCCAAACCTATGCAAAAAGAAAAAAAAAGTTTAGTAAGAACCCTTATCTTTCGAGATTTGCAAATATAAATGTTTTAAACAATAAAATTACCTGGAAGAGACATGTGTTTCCGTTAACTTGCTTAGTGAGTGCCCTAGAAGATTTTGTCAACTCATTGTTCAAGAAGGCAACCATGATTACCCCAAGAATACCCCGCATCTCATGTAAGGGATCCAATAGTTGCAAGTAAGCGGCCTCGACTTGGTTTAGGGCTGTCGGGAAGATACATCTCCCGAAGGGGTGTATAGCAAATAAGCGGCCGCGATAGCATTGATTCGCACCGGGTGCACCATTCCTTCCCTATCAAGGATTTCCCGAGTCTTCCATAGTTTGTCCCACAACTTCTTCACATTAAACTTCTTAATTAGTCGACCATCCTTCTTGTCAAGAACATCACCGTCTCGAATTTGACTCCAATAGGAACAATTTCTTGCTCAATTCGTAAATCTTCTCGAAAGAAATGGCATTATCGAATCCTTCGGTGACTGCTTTTCCATCAACCTCGAGGCCTAGAATTTGTTGAGCATCATCGGGAGTTATCGCCATCTCACCGAATGGGAATAACAGTATCGGTCTCTCCATAGAACCGCTCACGAGAATGCGAGAGATGGCAACTTTATCATGATTAATATTCGAACTCTCCACCGCAGGCAACAACCCGGAGTTCCTCACAATCACTTTCACCTCCTCACATTCCAAGTCAAGATTCCAAGTATGCATCACTGAACACGAAGCTTGGCGCCTCATGAGACGGATGGCATGCTTGCACTACGGGAAAAACAACGATTAACTACCCCGGAAATCAGTTATGGTACCATATAAGACGACGTTTATCGATAGGTTGCACAAGGGGGGGGTTGTAGAAAGTCTTCAATTGTTTGCAACTCGTAAGCTAGAGTCGTAAACTTGGTTGTGGTTCAATATTATACAACACTTGCTTGGTTGTGATACTTAATCCAAATTCTTGGGCAACATCTCACACAACTCATCAAGAGGTTGTAATAATTTGTTTCACAACAAAGTTATAAGTCTTAGAAATATCTAACACAACCAATATAATGGTTGTGTATATACCATTCTCCCAACTATTATTATGGTTGTCTAAGACGTGTTTCACAATTATTATGGAAGCGTAGTATAAGACGTGTTTCACAATTATTACTTGGGTTGTAAGTACTTCTTACACAACAAAAATATGTATAGGAGAAACTCGTATCACAACCAAGTTCATAGTAGTATGACATCATATTCACAACGAGTTTACTTGTGTAGCGAAACTCGTATGACAACCAAGATTATAGTAGTAAGACATGTTATTCACAACCCTTTACTTGTGTAGCGTAAACGTGTATGACAACCTTTGTATGTAGTAGAAGTTTGTTTCCACAATCCGGTGCATTGTTTCACAACAAATACGATGTGTAAGCGAGAAACAAGTATGACAACCATTATTTTCATATCACAACCCTTACTATGTGTAGCATAAAAATGTATCACAATGTTTTTTTATGTTGTATAATTCTTGTTTCACAACCCATATCCTGTGTAGCATAAAAATATTTCACAACCCATATCCCTGTGTAGTGATCACCTTTTTTCCAACCATGTTTAGCGAGTTGTGATTCTTTTACATTTTAGAAAAAAAAATATATAAAATTGCTTTTCGATTCACACAAATATATATAAATATACTTCCATTCATTCGGACAAAAACCATTAAAATGTAACGAGAGATCAACATATAAACAAGTTAACGAGATCATCATTCTTTCTGAAACACTCATTGTCATTGTCATTGTTTTAAAGCGATGAAAGCAACACAAAAATAACCATTGTCTCATGAAACACACCCCAAACAAAGTAGCAGTTATCGGATGGGGCATTATCAAATCCTTGGACCATGTGACATAAGTTCCTACAAAGGCATGTATAACACGCTTCAAGTCACCCGATGGCTTGTAGAGATGAGCATCATCAACACGAAGTAGTCCGAGTCACTTTGTACGCGCCGAAACCTATTGGCACTCCATGGCACTCCATCTTTGGATCTGTTTCAACAATAATTGCGTCGCAACAACCTCGTTCTCATTGTACCAACCGAGCAATCTGCAAGCTTTACCCTTCCCTAGCGCTTCCTCCACCCTTGGTCCGCTAATCTGGGTGTCATTTGCAAAGCGGGAGCAGTCCTACTTGAGCTAGCAAAACCATGGGTGTTGCTAGCATTTCCGGACTACGGGAAAAATACAACGGCAACATCGAAACTCATAATGGGAGCAATATAGACTAACCCAGCAGTTTTATAGAAACATAAACACACTTACAATTGGAATAGGCCTTGTTCAAGTGTGAGCCATCATGGCTTACGAGACGCATCTCGAGGTTTTTCCTATACCAACATCAAACCAGCCGGTATGAGACGCGAGTTTAAATTTTTCAACTAAAAGAAACAAAAGCGATTATTATAATCTCACCTCTAACAATGCAAGTCTCGCATTCATTTCACTCATACTATCCTTGCACTCTTTGATGATCTTTTTGTAATGGCTCTTGACAACCATCTTTGTCTTTGTCGCTCCATAGCCAATACCTCTCGGTCTCCCCTGGTTTGTCGTCACCAAGAGCTTTGGAGAGAAGATCGTACCATCACGAGATGATCCAACATCAACACCATGCTCTTGTGCGGCTCTATCAATTCTTTCTCGCATTAGTGCAAAAGCAACCCAATTAGTCACATTTTTGCATCATTCGAACACATATATATTAAGAAAATAAATTAACAAAAAATATAAGAGAAATATGAGTTGAGTTCTCACTAAAGCCTCCATATTTCCGAGATTAGGTTCCTTCCCTTCCTTCGGTTTGTGACTGTTATCCAAAGTTCGACTCTATCAATGTCTTCTTTTGTATTCAACTGGGTTTTCTGCAAACAATATGTTATCCAGCTAGTTAGCATATAATTTGAATACAATTACCCTATAATGAACATAGGAATAAAAATACACAACTTACCATTTTAGCCTCGAGTCTCGCATAACCACCTCTACCGAGAGTGTGTGGAGTGGTGTATTTCTCTCTAACTTGTTGCATCTGCAATCTTTTTGCTCCGATAAAGTAACGGAATATCATTAACTAAACAACAAGTGAATGTACAAATTTGAACACAAAAATAATTTAACTTATTGCGATATGAACACTTACTCGAATCCCTCCGAGCAAACATGTGCCACAAACTCTTCCCACTCATTCAAAGGTATCATTCTGGTTTCGGTTCGCAGACTTCATCTGTCTTTCTTCTTCCTCTAGCCCATCCAAGGCGAGGATTTTACCAGCTTTCTAGACCTAGCCTCTTTGGATAACTTCCCATCTTCCCAAGATAATAGTCTTTGTAAAAATCATCGACAATAAACCTTTTTTGCAAATACAAGCAAAATAGTTACAAGAGTTAAAGAGATAATGGATGGTGTATAAAACTTCTAAATACATTATAAAAGTAAAAGAGTTGAAGAGTCAAGAAATTACCATGATAATCGCCCATATGTTATCTTTGGCCTCTCTAGGGACAAGTCTCCAGTCCTTGTGCTTTAATGGGATGTTACGCCTAACTAAAACACCTAACACACTAGCAAGTTGCACCAAGGATCACCAATGGTGATCCTTATTGTTAAAGCTCTGACTTCCTTGCCATTCTTATTAGATGTTAGCCCTAGTGCTGTCATCCTTGTGGGGCCGCGAGGAACGTACTTTCTTTTGGGTTTTGCCTACAAAAGAGTTAAGGATGGAAAAATTAAATAAGGATACAACTCAGGTGACTTGCTCATATTTTATCATATAACACTACGGGAAAAATCATCATTGACGACACTTTATTAGCGTTGTAGTACCCCTACGACAACGCTTTTTTATGTATTGTGTAGGTGGGGTATTGTAGAAAGTCCAAGCTTTTCTACAATACTTGAATATGAGTTGTAAAGTGTGATGTGATTCTTGTTCCTACAATATTTTCCTGAAGTTGTGATTTTCTTTCGATTTTTTTTGAAAGCCTAACACAACCCTTGATTGTGTTGTAGGAATATCTTGGACAACACAAGTTTTGTGTCGTGGAAACATATGTAACAACAAATACTAGTATTACGAATAAGATTTGCACGTCACTTGTGTGAGTTTGTGGAACTATCTTGGACAACACATAGTTATGTTGTAAAGAAACTTTTTCGCAATATCTCGGGTTGTGTAGTTGAAAGCTGGAAGACAACATCTATTTGTATTGTGAATACTACTGTCATTACACTTCCTAGAGTTGTACAACTATCCCTGAACAACTCCTACTTATGTTGCAAAATTTGTTTTTACAATTATTGTGGTGAGTAGTAAATGTTTTTAACACAACACTTATTAGTATTGTGATTATGACAGTTAGTACACTTGTTGGAATTGTAAAACTACCATGATACAACTATACTATGTGTAGTAGAAATTTTGTAACACCACTCTTACTAGTATTGTATGACTATCTTGGACAAAGACAAGTAAGGTATCTTAGAAACATATAAAACAACAGTTATTATTATTATGAATAAGATTTGCACGACGGTTGTATGAGTCATGTGGAACTATCTTAGACAACACATAGTTATGTTATAAATAAGCTATTTCACAATATCTGGGTTGTGTAGTGTAAATCTCTAACACAACCGTCTATATGTCAATAAGGCCCTACATATATCACTTTTGGCACTTTGTTTATGTTGTGAAATGTGAAGAAACAACAACTAGATTAAATTTGAAACATAAAATGGCTCAAGATGAAAGATTCATTGAAATTAAACCAAACCCAGTGTAACAACATTCACATACCCATGTAATATAGACAAAAGATACAAAAAAGTAGCAGTGATGATGTTTGTTACCAAAAGTTAAGTCTCAAAGATGATTTAAGAAGTCTACTGGTAGGAAATTCTATCCTTGGGCCATGTGATAAAATTTGAAACAGCGTCACCAACATATTTGACTTCTTCTGTCGCCTTGTAGACATGAGCATCCTCCACATAAGCAACCTTCACACATACAGTGTAGGCTCCAAGACCTATTGGCATTCCATGTATCTCCTTACTTGGATCTGTTTCAGCAATTTCGACCTCGCAACCACCTCGCCCTCCTTGTACCGGCTTAACTGACTTGCAAGCTTGGAATCTATTTGGCACTTGGACCTCATTTGGTCTGGCGACGGGACTTGGAGTGGTATGAGTTGAGTCTCTTTCATTGCAGAGAACAATCCTGCTAGTGCTAGCCTCCTGGTTGTTGCTGGCTTTTGGAGTTGACCTGCGAGAGGGTGAGACTCCATTGCAAACACATCTTGAGTTCCTTTCCTATATTAAGACCAGATCAGCAGTATGAGGTTCACAATCAAGTTTGAATTCATCAAGAAAATGAGAACTAATAGAACACAAGTTAAATTCTCACCTCTAACTGCACCAGCCGATCATTCAGTGCTCTATAGGATTCTTGACACTCTGTAATCATCAATTTATAGTGGGATTGGGCAGCAATCTTTTTACGTGTCGCTCCAAAACCAATTCCTTTAACTCTCCCTGTAGTTTTTTCCTCGCCAAAGGCCTTTGCAAGAATATCATACATCACGGATGATCCACCATCAACATCATGCTCTCCTTTGACTTTTTCAAGTTTTCCCTGTTTAAGTGTGTAAAACATCGAGATATTTTCGCATTTTTGAAGAACCCACATAAACCACACAAAGGAAGAGGAGAAGATTTCTTACAAAAGCTTCTACAACACCAGGATTTGGAATCTTTCCTTTGCGCTTGTCTATGACCACGTTTCCATAAACCGTTGCATCAATATCCTTGGTTGTGTTTAGTTCTTTTACTCGCAAATAAATGTATCAATACATGACAATCATCAAGAATAGCATAACAACATGGTATTAAAGTCATGATACATGCTAAGAAGAAACTTGGTCGATTTTAAGATCTAACCATGTAAAAAAACTTCTCATCGCCTTGAAAATAAACAGTTAACACATTAACAAAACAAAAGATGCATAAAGAGAAGTATCTCAGTATTAGCTCTAGCTAATACGGTTAAGCCATCATTTGGGCAATCAAAACCATCACCTCATTATCTGGAATGCTTATAACCAAAATGAAGGAAAACAATAACAAAGAAACAAAGAAGAGATTCATTAGGGCATCATATCTCGTGGTGTTAAATCAAATGAATATTTAAGTATGCATACTTCATATGGCGGCCTGAGAGAGAATCTAAGACCTAAACCAATCTTGCTCTCGGCGGACTCAGTTGAAAATGTAGCTAACATTGGGGTAGTTCTCATCCGATCTAGAATGAGATTTTAATTACGACTCGAGGTGTTTTACGTACCAAGGCAACATCAGAAAAAACATGCTCTATCCATAACATACAACTTCCAGGCACACACTCTTTCTAATCCATAAGATGCTTATCAGATCCAGAACTCGTGATGGATAATGTATAACAATAATATAGTGTATACGTAAATAAGAAATGAATAGATTATACATCCATCTTACCTTTTTGGGGTTAGCATGACAAAGACTCTTTGGATAACTACTCATCTTTTCCTTGGAACCTAGTGTTAGTAGAGGTTTGTGTATAAGCATGCATGTAAGTAAGTGTTTGTAGCACTTGGTTCCAATTGATATGAACTCCCAAACATTCATATAGATGAGAGATAAACGCATGAGTAAACAGTGACAATATTACAAATATCTTCATGTGAGAGCACAAGACAACCAAATTCTCTGTGTGACTCATGGAATTTCACATATTACAGCTATGTCAAATTATGTATGCTAGTCTATACCACAGTCGTGATCTGAATTATGAAATGATCCATCATAAACAACTTTACAATCCACAACCAGTTAAAAGGCCGAGAGATCAACCTATACGAAATAACATAAGCATCTAAATGTTTGCAATTGCATAAATAATGTCACAATAACCAAACAACCAAGCAATTATATTTTTAACAACTCAATAGATTTCACGTGGTGAACATACCAAGGCCTCCTCAATCGCGCGAAACCTTGTCGACTTATGGTATGTGGGGTGGTGTGTTTTGAACGCTTTTCTTGCATTATTAGTCTTTTGACCTGAAAAGAAAAATAGAGACATCATTTGACAGACTTTAAAGTTTTTAATACAAATATAAAGTCATTCGTTATAATAGAAAAACTTACTCTGAAATCAGCGGAGGTTACATGTTTCACAAATTCTTCCCACTCCCTAACCTGTCATGGTCTTGGGCATTAGCTTTTCAGCCGTTTCTCTCTTTCTTCCCCTTGGAGCCGATCAAAAGCATCGAGCACCAAACCAGCTTTTCTTGACCTTGCTTCTCTAAGATAAGCTCCCATTTTTTTGAAATAGTAATCTTTGTAACACTCAGGCACAATGAATCGGTTCTACAAATAAAAGTAAATAAATTGAATTAGAATACGCTATGTATTAAATAATTATTGACTAAACGAAAAGAGATAAAGAGTTATGAATTACAGTACCATTACTATCTTCCATATGTTTTCTTTGGCTTGAACAGGGACAAGTCTCCAATCTGTGAAAGTTAACGGAAGTTTCCGAACAAGCACCCCCTAGCACTGCGGCCGGTTGAACAGATGGATCGCCAATCGGCTGTTCATTAGTGTTGAAGGAAACTGGTCTCTTCGGCTCAAGAGAATCTAACTTCAATGCGTGCATCTGGGTTGGGCCACGTGGAACATACTTTCTTTTCTTCACTTCTTTTCCTTCTTCACCTTCCTCATTATCAGATCTATTACCATTCTCCAAATCCTTATCCACATCATTTGGATTTTCCTCTTCCTCTTGTTCTTCGTCTTCTTCTTCCTCTTCCTCTTCCTCTTCCTCTTGCAAACTGCAAGCGAGTCATTTGGATCCCTCAATGAGAACATTCGGACATGGGCTGTCTTGGCCTGTGTCGATTTCGATTTACTTTCTTTTGACTAACTTCGAATTTTGATTATCTCCTTTATAGAGATTAGAATGAGACTCTGTGGTTCTTGACTTTGCAGGGTGGAGCACTTTGAGATTGGTTTAACACCTTTTTCTTACGTGTTGCTTGTGTCTTTGTTTTGGTGATGATGAGTATCCAATTCGTGTTGTCGCCGCTTTAGAGTTGTTGCAGCATCATGTTTTGGTAACTTCTTGTACCTTGGTGAAGTTCGCCTACTTACAGGTGAAGGCGATGGTTCTGGATCAGCTGGTGATGACAGTTTAGCACTTTGCGTCTGTCGACGACGCTTTGGAGTCGTTGTTGGCAATTCAGTTGGAGAAATTGCAGCAGTTGGTTCTGTAACCTGCTTTGTCCTTGGTGATCGCCTTACTTGCATAATATTAGAAGATGGTTCGGCATTATCAGTTTGGGACTTGTTATTTATCAGAGATGCTTCATCAATGTTCGCTTTGTTTTTCATCTGCAACAACCATAGCTTAGTTAAAATGAGAATCTATATGGAAATTTGTTTACACTGCAATTGAGATGACAAGTCTTAACCTTTATTGCCAACCGCTTGACGGACTTTTTCTTTCTTGCTTCCTTGCTAGTCTTCATTATTGCGGTTACGCCTTGCAAAAGCAGAATTCAATTATCAATATGGCTCAAAAGCTAACACAAAACCATCATTTCATATCCGAGCATGAACTCTTGTGCATATCGGTGAGTCGTCCCGGACTCAAAGAAACACATCCCAATTGCCAATATTTGAACATATACTCTTAAAAAGCAATGATGACACTTAAAGACATTGTCCACAAGTGTTATTAACCAATATCACTTAAAGAAAGATGGTGTTGGACAGTAAGTGTTGGACCTTGAAACGGTACTCATTATGGGTATTTACAACAATATAAGAAAAACTGAACAACAAGTCAGTTGATAATAACTGACACACTCAAGTTGATTTGTGCATCCTTATCATTTCAAATAATTATCATCAACCAAAGAAAAAAAATTGAGTTGATTTGTGCATACTTATTATCAATCAAAGCATGTTAACAAATGAGTTGATTTGCATAAATGACCCAACTGAACCCAATAGCTATCTATCATGTTAAAGAAGCTATCTTGACCTAAAAAAGAAGCTATACAGAACATAATGACCTAGCATATCAATTCCCTAGAATCATCATAAAAATCACATCTATACAGAACATATTGACAAACTAACATATCAAATCCTATTAACAATCAAATCCTATTATCATTTCAAATACTAAATAAAGCATGTGAATAAATCAAAATCATTTGATACACACAATTTGAGTTGACACACTCTAGCAAGGAAAGAACCTGAGTTGATAATTATTGACACACATACTTATTATCATTTCAAATACTTATATATCATCAACCAAACATATTAAACATACCAAACCTCAAGTATACAGAACATATTAAAATCAAATCAAGTGTAACACATGACAAAGAAAAAAATCTCTACAGAACATACCAAAACTCATTCATCATAAACATCTAGTACTATTAACAGAATGTACTAGAACATGAGCTATAGGGACAATCATCATATCATAAAGACCAAATACTAGAACATGAGCTACAGAGACAAAATCTTCAAAAAGACCAAAATTAAAGACCTAAAATCAAAAATCCCCAAAATTAAACAGGACCCAATTTAAATTTCATCATAGAAACAAGAAAACTTAAGTCGCATGTTAAGACCTAAAATTTCTGAGAGGAAAAAAAACTACCCAAAATTAATAAATCACTGAAACAGAAAACTATAACAAAAATTACTCTTAAGATTTGATAGTATGAGAGATTCTTACCCCTTGGTGAGATCTCGATTGAGTTAGAAATTAATCCTTTGAGTTTTCGTGAATCGATTGAGAGATTGCTTCGAGTTAGGGTTTTTGATTATGGGTTATCTTATAAGAGATTTAGAGATCGAGAAGCTACTTCCGAGTTAGGGTTTTCTGATTATGGGTTATCTTTAGAGAGATGTAGAGATCGAGAGATTGCTTCTGAGTTGCAGGGTGAGAGAGTTATTTTTTTCTTTTTTTTTGGTGAAGAGGGTTTTCGTTTTTTTTTGAAGAGGGATTTCTTTCAGTGATTTTGGGGAAAATTTGGATGTCTTTAGAAATTTGGGCGCGTCTAGAATTTGGCTGAAAACTTAGGGGGGAATAAACTCGGAGAAGACACGTTGCGGTAGAATATTGTCTGAAAATTCTCAGTCTGACACGTGACCAAAATTGGGCGGGCTTTTGGGGCGGGAGAGAGACGATTTTGTGATTGGAGAGAACAAAAGCATACGGATTGGTAAAGAAACACAAACCAAAAGGCTTCCCACCGTTAGATATTAGTTATTTTTGCACCCCTCATTTTGGTACGTTAGATTAGAGAAAATTCCCAAAAAAACAACCATAAACAAATTCATTGATTGGTCTAAGAAAAAGCATACGGATTGACAAAGAAACACACTTTAAGAATTCTCAGAAACCTCAAACGAACACGAATTCGTCAAGTTTGAGAAAGAAACTGGCTCCGAGATCGAAACCTGGCCACGAGAGGATCACTATAAATCTGAGAATTCGTAAGAACGATGAATCACACCATTTATTGGTAATATTTGAACTTCAAATGTGGTATAACGACATACAAACTATGAACCGAGAAGTTGCGGGAGGGGTTCGGACTTCAATCAAACTATGATATAATACATAATCTAAATCAATAAATATGAAGCTCAGTGTCGATTCGAACTTCAAATGTGCTATAATGGCATACAAACTATGAACCAGAAGCTCCGGAGGAGTTGGACTTCAAACTCATCATAATACATAATCTAAATCAATAAATATGAAGCTCAGTGTCGATTCGAACTTCAAATGTGATATAATGGCATACAAACTATGAACCGAGAAGCTCAGGAGGAGTTCGGACTTCAAACTCATCATAATACATAATCTAAATCAATAAATATGAAGCTCGGTGTCGATTCGAACTTCAAATGTGATATAATGGCATACAAACTATGAACAGAAGCTCGGGAGGAGTTCGGACTTCAAACTCAACATAATTCATAATCTAAATCAATAAATATGAAGCTCGGTGTCGATTCGAACTTCAAATGTGCTATAATGGCATACAAACTATGAACCAGAAGCTCGGGAGGAGTTCGGACTTCAAACTCATCATAATACATAATCTAAATCAATAAATATGAAGCTGGTGTCGATTCGAACTTCAAATGTGATATAATGGCATACAAACTATGAACCGAGAAGCTCCGGAGGAGTTCGGACTTCAAACTCATCATAATACATAATCTAAATCAATAAATATGAAGCTCGGTGTCGATTCGAACTTGAATGTGATATAATGGCATACAAACTATGAACCAGAAGCTCGGGGAGGAGTTGGACTTCAAACTCATCATAATACATAATCTAAATCAATAAATATGAAGCTCGGTGTCGATTCGAACTTCAAATGTGATATAATGGCATACAAACTATGAACCGAGAAGCTCAGGAGGAGTTCGGACTTCAAACTCAACATAATTCATAATCTAAATCAATAAATATGAAGCTCGGTGTCGATTCGAACTTCAAATGTGATATAACAAGATACAAACTATGAACAGAGAAGCTCAGGGAGGAGTTCGGACTTCAAACTCATCATAATACATAATCTAAATCAATAAATATGAAGCTCGGTGTCGATTCGAACTTCAAATGTGATATAATGGCATACAAACTATGAACCGAGAAGCTCAGGGAGGAGTTCAGACTTCAAACTCAACATAATTCATAATCTAAATCAATAAATATGAAGCTCGGTGTCGATTCGAACTTCAAATGTGATATAACAAAGATACAACTATGAACCGAGAAGCTCAGGGAGGAGTTCGGACTTCAAACTCAACATAATACATAATCTAAATCAATAAATATGAAGCTCGGTGTCAATTTGAACTTCAAATGTGATATAATGGCATACAAACTATGAACCGAGAAGCTCCAGGAGGAGTTCAGACTTCAAACTCATCATAATACATAATCTAAATCAATAAATATGAAGCTCGGTGTCGATTCGAACTTCAAATGTGATATAATGGCATACAAACTATGAACCGAGAAGCTCCGGGAGGAGTTCAGACTTCAAACTCATCATAATACATAATCTAAATCAATAAATATGAAGCTCGGTGTCGATTCGAACTTCAAATGTGATATAATGGCATACAAACTATGAACCGAGAAGCTCCTGGAGGAGTTCAGACTTCAAACTCAACATAATTCATAATCTAAATCAATAAATATGAAGCTCGGTGTCGATTCGAACTTCAAATGTGATATAATGGCATACAAACTATGAACCGAGAAGCTCCGGGAGGAGTTCAGACTTCAAACTCATCATAATACATAATCTAAATCAATAAATATGAAGCTCGGTGTCGATTCGAACTTCAAATGTGATATAATGGCATACAAACTATGAACCGAGAAGCTCCGGGAGGAGTTCAGACTTCAAACTCAACATAATTCATAATCTAAATCAATAAATATGAAGCTCGGTGTCGATTCGAACTTCAAATGTGATATAACAGAGATACAAACTATGAATCGAGAAGCTCAGGGAGGAGTTCGGACTTCAAACTCAACATAATACATAATCTAAATCAATAAATATGAAGCTCTTGTCGATTCGAACTTCAAATGTGATATAATGGCATACAAACTATGAATCTGTTGATGGGTGAAAATTACTCCTGCCGAATTTGGTAATTTGGGGTGTGATGAGGAATGAATTTAAACCTACAACAAATGCACGCGCGGTGAGTGCTTGTAGATTCGAGAGATCAATCGTGCAAGTCTAGGCCTAAACCAAGAAATGGCCGTTCAGACTTGTTTCGGTCACAAAGTGAAGGAGATGGGGTTGATCTTAGGGAGGGAAGCGAAGAAGGTGTTGAGATTGTGAAGATGTTGGCTTGCTTATGACTTGTGACAGAAAAGTGAGCAGGCTTACGGTTAACGTAAGGAGGCTCTGGATGTTGATTTTCTGTCGACTGAACTTGTGTTGTTCTGTTGTCTTGTCCTTTGAAATAGGGCGGAGAACCTATTTATACAAGTCATTGAGCCTCACTCACGTTTCTCGTGGGAAGTGGAGGTAGTGGAATGATGGAGTTGTGTGTCGGTAGCATACGACCGGTCTTGCCCACTTCTCCAGTTCATCTCTAACCGTCCATGACTTCCTAACACGTTCTTGTAATGGCGCGTTGCACGCTGCACGCTGTAAACCGCCAGACCAATACCCCAGTAAGTATCCCCGATTTGTGACATGATTGATAACTGGAATGTGGATCGTGGATCCACGGAAGATAGCATGTAATCTTTGAATTGAATAACTGCGTTATTCGGAAAGTCGATACTTGCGAGTATCGTGTGTATTTTATCGAGGAGTCTGCATTACGGTGTGGTAAAGTGATGGGTAATGACTCCTCACTAACCAAATAACTCCTGACCGGGGGTTGTATAACCAAGCTGGTGAAGTCGGACGGATGAGATGATGTTTGAGACACTCATCTGCGACCGTTGATGAAATTAGGGTTTTTAAAGAGGTGTGTAAGCATCACTCTTCAGCTTGGTCGAAACCAAGCATGGGGAGGATTTTGAGAAGACAGGCCATACATGCGTGTTGGCGGCATGATGGTGTAGGCGCCCGTATTCCGTTTCTCATGAAAGCGCGATCCGGGCCACTCAATTTGGCCAGGTAAGAGGAGTGGTCGAGATCGGTTTGCGCGAAATCCCCTTGCCGCAAAGGAGTTGAAACCGGCGTGATTTCCCTAGTTTGGGCACGCGTTTGAGCGACCAACATTGGTTGGTTTTGGTCGATCACACTACCGTGTAGGTGGTAGGTTGGTGTTCACACCTATATACGATTATCCATGAAAACGTGATCTAAGCCATTCAAATCATCAGGTGAAGTTGAGCGGTCGAGATCGGTTTAGGATTTGGGAGTGTGCCGCACGAGTTTGGGCGTGCGTTTTGGGTTGGTAGGGAATGATGTGCCTTGGCCGACTGCAAGAGGAGGTAGATGGGCCCACGGTGGTCATGCTGGTGTGACCGACCCTTGCTCAATCTAATCTCGTGACCCTCCATTCGTCTTAGGAGAAGATGGACGCGCGCGCGATGACTTGAAACCCTAATTTTGGCTTTCAAAGCCGCGCGACCATGCTCTTTGGGCGGACGGTTTTGTTGTAACCAACCACAGTTGGCTTTGGCCGATTGGCAGAGTGTGTAGGCGGTCACATGGTGATTGTGTCGACATGCTCCGGCCTTTTGAGTCTACATCTACACCCTCCATCTATACTGCGAAGGTGGATGGTTGAGCAGATTTTGCGGCACATAATATGCCGCAAACCCTAATTTAGGTTTTCCGTCCATAATGCTTGGTATGGACGGTTTCTTGGCAAGCAAAGGCCAATGGTCGACCATGCGGGTCGGCCGTGTGTATTCCATACCTGCTTGGGGTGATGGAATTGATCTGTGGCCATCCAATCATGCTTGTGGAGTTGGATGACTGCGATCGGATCATATTTGGCGAGCTAAGGTAGTGTGTATTCCATACCTTGGGGGTGATGGAATTGATCCGTGGCCATCCAATCATGCTTGTGGAGTTGGATGACTGCCCGATCGGATCATATTTGTGAGCTAGGTAGTGTGTATTCCATACACGCTTGGGGGTGATGGAATTGATCCGTGGTCATCCAATCATGCTTGCGGAGTTGGATGATCTGCGATCGAATCATATCCGGAGACTGATATAGTCAAGTCCGGATGCTCAATCGAGGCTAGTATAACACACCGAGAGGGGCTCAATCGGGCTAGTATAACACACCGAGAGGTCTCGGGCTAGTATAACACAGGGAATCGGCTGTCAGACGGGTATTTCGTACATGGATTCATTATAGTGCTTGGAGGTTCGTGTTACTCGTAAGAGTAACACTCGGTCGTCATGCCACAGCGATAATGAGTACGAAATACAAGGCTGATATGAAATTCACAGAAGGGATTGTTGCTACATGCTCCAACCTCGGGAGGAATTTCATGTATTCACAGAATGGGATTGTTGCTACATGCTCCATTCTTGGTGAATTAAGTGAGGAGTATCCGTCACTTATAAATGGCTTTATCTTTTACAAGATGTCAGCGCATGATTTTTTCTGGTTACTTACAAATTTAACCTTAAATGAAAATCCACCATCAACATTAAGTCCCCTCGCTCTAGCACATAATGGTTACATTATTGTGTGGTAGGCATGAGATGGTGACATACGAAATGACCAAGCCGGAGTGAATACATATTTCTAGGATAGCTTCACATTGTCGGGCGTTTCCTCGGAACTCGGTTGGTCTTGATTAAGGATGCGAAGGAGGCGGGACTTGATCCGTGAGTCGCTTTGGTTCCTCTCGTATATGTATGAGTTCTACCGCTCCTTCGGATGTTTGAGTCGGGGATAGGATTCCTCTTCTACCGGATTTAGGGCGTGGGTGCTTGCACATTGCCGGTTGAATTGTTGTGTCTAGAAATCCCGACTTAGTCAGGCATTGAATCCTCATATCGGGCGCCGTAATCGTCTTAGGTTTCCTCGGTATTTATGCAGGTGAAGAGATTTTGATCCGTTTTTACGGTGAGAGCTTCCTTGCAAAACTCTATTTCCCATCATGTCTAGCAACAGTGGATCATCTTCTTCATACCATCCGGATCTCCCGTTAAACGTGTTCGACCCGCGTCGAGCTTCATGATCAGTCCCTCTGTTCGTGTTCTTCGAGTCGAAGATCATGGCACGGTTTGTCTCTTCTTTCTTTCTTGAAACATTGTTTGTTTTCCATAATAAGTCAGTGAATAATCCCTTCATTCTTGCGAGAGATATCCCTACCGGAACATGTGTGACGGTCATTGGCGACGATGACTTAACCATTCCTCTTTCTTCAAACTCGGGACATGCCTACCCCCGCGAACCTCGAAGACGCTAACCGAACTGGTGTCTCATCTTATGAATATCCGAATGCGAGGTCTTTCATTCGATGTTCGCATGAAATGCTTATCCTCCAGCTATCAGGATGTCGGTGGATTCTTGGTGCGGAAGGAGTTTGTGGGTTTGTACACCAAGTTGTGGAGGAAGTACGGTCATATCGCAGAACCAGAATGTGGTCCGACATTGCTCCTCTCGCCTTGGTTACCGCGGTAAACCGCCTTCTTCCCATGATTGCGGAGATGGAGAGTATTTCTATCCGCAACGTTTGCTGAATCAAATCTCGAAAAGTGGGAGAATATGGTATCTGTGAATCCATGAAGTTCAACGTGGGTCGGTTGCGGCAACGTCTTGATGTCATCAAGGTTGATCGGGTTGGTATCCTCGCAAATGTTGTCCCCTGCTTCGAAAGCTATCTTGGAAGAGGAGAAAGCTCGGGCCGAGAATCGAGGAAGGTGGAGCAAGCAAAAGGGACTTGAAGAAAAGAACGAGGAGAGATATCGAGGCTAGACTCACGAGATGATGCTCTCAAGGAATTATAATCTTCTAGATGGCCTCTTCTAAGTTTGTACTCCCTTATTGTTAATGACGTTTATGTCAAGAGTTTTGAACATCTTTGTGGAATAAATTGCATTGGGTTTTGATTGGTGAAACAAGGTTTTTCATTGACACATCCTCAATATAGTTGATGATTCAAACATGTAATGAAAATAAATGCTGTATTGTTGGACAGCGGATAGTGGTCAGTGTAATATGCCTTGAGCCACTTTCCATTGATGATGCTTCAAATTTGCCTCCGTCTACCTTAATGATCTTGTAGTAGTGGCAGTCGTAAGCCTTGTAGTGACCGCGTAGGACCTTCCCATTTCGGTGAGAATTTTGGTGCAGAGACATGTCTTGTTGGATGTGTTTGGCTGTTTTCAAAACCAAATCTCCCACCTTGAAAACGCGTGGTTTCACAATTTTCTTTTGTATGCCCTGAAATTCGATTCTGTACACCCGAGCGTTCTTCCGCTTTATTCTTCCAAATCGCAGTGTCTAACTCTGCGATTCTAGAGTCGAGATTTCAGCCCTCGTTCAGTGGATCCCGGTTCTTTGCAATCTGGCTGATGGGATTCCCGATCTCTGTTTGAGAATGGCGTCCGCTCCGTAGACGAGTGAGTACGGCGAGACCCCAATGGAGCTTACGGGTGATGTACTGGGTATGCCCATAGTGCCATTGGTAACTGACCATGCCATTCCACGGGATTGTCGTAATACTGCATTCGACCGATGATCCGGATCAATGTCTTGTTGGTACTCTCGGCTTGCCCGTTCCTTGAGGATAATAGACGTGGGAGAAGACTGTTTAATGCCGTACTCCTCAAGCAGAACTCCCGCACACCTTTGTTGGCGAAGGAGTGCCATTATCGCCGTGATGATATGCTTGGGCACGCCAAAACGACAAATGATGTATTCTTTAATGAAAGCCGCAATTGTTGCTCCTGTAGTCCCTCGTAGGGGAATGGCCTCTACCCATTTGGTGAAGTATTCAGTTGCGGTTATGATATACTCATGCTGCTTCGATGACGGTGGATTAATCTTCGATAATGTCCAGTCCCCAAGTAGAATGGCCATGGGCCGCTTATAGAATGCGAGAGGGTAGAAGGCGCATGAACAAGGTTCCCATGAATTTGGCATGTGTGACATGACTTTGAACGAAAACGGTGCATCATCCTCCATGGTCGGCCAATAGTATTTTCGTGTATTTGGAGAAAAGTTTCCTCTTCCCTTGATGTTCTCCTTCGTAGTATGCCTTCAAGACATGTCTGGGATTTCTCCTCCAGCCTGTGCACCGTAGCATATCACCTCCCTCAGCTCTTGCGGTATAAGATCCCTTCGTGGAATATGAACAGCTTGGCTCTGCTCGCTTCATCTTAATAGCGTCCTTTTGACCGGCAGAATTATCCCATCACGTAGATAACTAATGTAGGGCTCTCTCCCGGTCCGGTGCGGTTCACATTAAAAATCTCAATTGGTGTGGTGGTGTCCGGCAATTCGAGCAGGGAGGACAGGCGGTCTGATTGAGCCTCCATTTCGGCCGTAATAACCTGGCGTTGAAGTCGTAGAGTAAAGTGTTACCACCAATGATTGCCCACAAATTTCATTGTGAATACGATCCAGTGCAGCTTGCGCTTCGTCACCCCCTAGACATCTTGACAGGAGCCGTCTGGATTCCGATGATACAAAGATACCATGAAGCATGAAGAAGTTTTACGGGGTTTGAGACTGACCTTTCCTTGGGAAAGTGAAACATTGAGCTCTTGAATGATCGGAGTTCGCCAATCGCTTCGGTCTTAGTGTCTTTGTGTTGCGGTAGCCATGTCGATTCTATGGTTCTCCTTTTCCTTTGTCGAGTTTCTTCCGCCTCGAACTTCAGTTTGGAAGCCAATGTTGCTAGACAATCGCGTGTTTGTTGTTGCTGCGACCGACGTGGGTTATGGTTGCATCCAGAAAAGTAGTTTAGTAGCCTCTCGTGCTTCCGATCGGCACGGGGCTAGTGTTACTTCTTTTAATGCATATACTCCGTTCATTTGATTCACCTAAGAACTTGGAGTCACCTCTTATCTCCGTAGACGTGTGACTCCCGCTTGTTTAGCTATTGAAAGCCCTATGAGGAAAGCTTCATATTCTCGCAGAGTTGTTGGTGCATTCAAGTCTAACTTGAAGGAATGTGAAAATACTTCTCCGGTTGGAGAGACCAACACTACGCCCGCTCCTCCGGTATTCTGCTAGGGGTAGCGGAGCTAGTCAAAATACAAAAGCCACACCTCTTCTTCCAGAATGGAGACGTCGGGAATTCTCCAGGAGTTCTTCATGCGGTCCGTGAGTACCTTCTCCAGGAAATGCCGATGAAAGTCCGCAACTGCTTGACCTTGATAGCTCTAGGCGTGCGCATGTTATGTCTAGTTGACATTTGGAGAAGCCATTTTCCGCCCCTCCCCGTCGGGGCCCAGCCAAGCAAAAACTTTGCAGGATCGGATTTAGACACGAGTATTACCCCTGTTGGATAAAGGTAATGCCTAAACTTCCAATGGAATGGATTAAAGCTAAGCACGCTTTTTCCGCTCTGGGATATCGGAGTTCAGCATCTCAATATTCGGGCCGAAATAGTATATGGGATGTTCGATTCCCTCGTCGTCTTCCCGAGCGAGTAAGGCCCCTACGGCGGTGTCATGAAGGCGGTGTAGAGGACCAATGGTTTCCCTTGCACAGAGATTTCATGACGGTTGGAGATGATAGTATTCGTTGGACTTTCCGGAAAGCTTCTGTTGAGTTGCGGTCCAAACAAAGTCGGCTCCTTTCTTCAAAGAAGGGGTGAATGAGGCGGTAAGTTGGGCTAAACCAGGTATGAAACGCGTCGAATGTAGTTTACCTTGCCCATGAAACTTTGGAGCTCTTTCACGATTCGGAGGCGGCATTGTGAGGATAGCCGAGTCTTGGACGGGTCTACTTTTATTCCTTCTGCGGTCACTTGGAATCCAGTGAAATTTACCTAGGAGGAGACACCGAAAGCACATTTTAAAGGATTCATCTTTAACTTGTATTCCCGACACCTCTCAAATACTTGCCGTAAGACGTTGGTGTGGTCACTCGAGCCTTTGACTTGACCACAATATCATCCACATAGTCTTCTACTTGTTTATGCATCATGTCGTGGAAGATTGCCGTCCATAGCGGCGTTGGTATGTTGCCCCTCGCATTCTTTAAACCGAATGGCATAACAAGATAGTAGAAATTGCCAAGAGGGGTTCTGGAAAGCATTTGTCTTGCGCGTCATGCTCATACATCCTTATTTGATTGTAGCCGCCGTAGCCATCCATAAAGGAAAACATGCCGTGCCGCTTAGTGGCGTCTTACTAACATGTCGATGTTAGGCGGGAAAGTCGCCCTGGGGCAAACACTTGTTCAAGTCTCGAAATCCACGCAAAGATCGAATCAATCCGCTTTTCTTTTAACCGGGACCACATTAGCTAACTGTGTCGGATGATGGATGGGTTCTGATGAAGCCCCAGACTAAGCAGCTTCCTCGAATCTCATTCTTGATTTGTTCTTCTACCTCATGTCCGAATTGCCTCGGAGGTTGCTTGATTGGCTTGGATCCGTGCATGACGTGTAAGTGATGGGTGACCAACTTTTCATCCCCATAGGGCATTTCTTCGTATGTCCAGCGAATACATCTTGGTATTCCTTGAGTAGTTGAACCAGGCTTGTACGTTCGTCCGTGGATAGAGTCGAACCGATAGAGACCGGCCCGGGAGATTCATCGCATCCCGATGTTAACAATCTCGAGCTCACAAATGTGGAATTGGTTCCGTCTTGTCAGGTAGTCATGGGCGTCCAATACCTCCTCTCGTGTTCATCGCCCTGCAAAGTATCCAATTGGGCGGGAGAGACCGGATGGTCTCTCCCGCTAATTGCTAACAGCGGCGCCGGTATATTGTCTTCCCCTTCGATCACGGCTTGCCTCGAAAGAGCGCTCCCTTTTGGGCGTGAGGATGGGCTCAAGTTTCACCGGTTGGAGATGGACGTCTCTGGTCGGAGAGAGTATGTCGTGGTGTTTGGCCCCACGATGTAAGCCTCGGTCCTCCTCCCGGTTGAAGCCCACGTGGGTAGCGGAGTGCACATGATTTTGTTGGACTTTCCTGCGGAGTATCTTTTGACTCGAATAGCTCCACTCCACATATTGGCGCGACGGAGACAATGATGGGAATACGACGACCTCCTCATTTAGCACGGTCTTCAGGCACTGGTGATACGTTGAAGGAATGACCTTGTTGTGGTGAAGCCACGGTCTCCCTAGTATCATGTGGTAGTCCGGCTCTTTTCTATGACTTCAAACTTTGCTCGTGGATCGAATGTGTCCCACGATAAATTTAACCGACATACCCGTATGTCTTTGGTTTGATTCCCTTCGAAGTCCGTCATCGTGGTGGGCTGTCGTTACAATCTTGCATGGGCTGACCTTGGCTGTCTGAGAGTCTTGAGAGTAATCACGTTCAAGATGCTCCCGTGTCGACGAGGGCCCTCCTAACTCTTGAACCCTTGATGTGCGGTAACATGTAGGGCTCGGTTGTGACCTTCCTCTCGCCATCATGTCATCTTCCGTGAATGTAACATTATTTATAGATGTTTCCGCTGCAATCGAGACCCCGGGACGAGAAGGAGCAAGGTATGCGTCCCGAGCTATTTTATTGAGCAAGAAACGTCTCGCCGTTGATCTTTGGAGAGGTGCAAGAGTTCACACAAGTCTTCCACCGCAGAGACACAGCCTTCCTCTCTACCGGGCCTCCGGGTTCGTAGTAAAACCGTTGATCCGAGGGGGACTAGTCCCCGGTGTAAAGGTCTCTCGCACGCTCATTTCCGACGTCATCTTGATGAGGAGGTCAGTATGCCGTTCTACCGCTTCTTTGATCAGCTCCATGTTCCTTGCCCGAGTCTCAAGTATCCGGCCAACTCGCTCATAGTTGGGATTCCTCCTGTTGCGCGGCGAGATACGCCATTGGGAAGGGGCATCTTCGTTGGAGGAACTTGACCGGGATTTGAATTTGTTGAGGAAGTCCTAAGACCAACCATCTCGGAACTTAGCCAAACAGATTGGGTATTGAAGAAATTGATTTCACAACCGAGAGATTAATCTCCCCATCGTGGTCGCCAATTGTTGATGGGTGAAAATTACTCCGCCGAATTTGGTAATTTGGGGTGTGATGAGGAATGAATTTAAACCTACAACAAATGCATGCTTGTGGTGAGTGCTTGTAGATTCGAGAGATCAATACATGCAAGTCCCGGCCTAAACCAAGAAATGGCCGTTCCAGACTTGTTTTGGTCACAAAGTGAAGGAGATGGGGTTGATCTTAGGGAGGGAAGCGAAGAAGGTGTTGAGATTGTGAAGATGTTGGCTTGCTTATGACTTGTGACGAAGAAAAGTGAGCAGCTTACTACGGTTAACGAAGGAGGCTCACGGATGTTGATTTTCTCGTCAACTTGAACTTGTGTTGTTCGTTGTCTTGTCCTTTGAAATAGGCGGAGAACCTATTTATACAAGTCATTGAGCCTCACTCACGTTTCTCGTGGGAAGTGGAGGTAGTGGAATGATGGAGTTGTGTGTCGGTAGCATACGTAGGTCTTGCCCACTTCTCCAGTTCATCTCTAACCGTCCATGACTTCCTAACACGTTCTTGTAATGGCGCGTTGCACGTGCCGCTGTAAACCAGACCAATACCCCAGTAAAAGTATCCCCAGTTTGTGACATGATTGATAACTGGAATGTGGATCGTGGATCCACGGAAGATAGCATGTAATGTGGTGAATAACTGCGTTATTCGAGTAAAGTGGAATACTTGCGGAGTATCGTGGTGTATTTATGCAGAATCGCATTACGGTGTGGTAAAGTGATGGGTAATGACTCCTCACTAACCAAATAACTCCGACCAGGGGGTTGTAAACCAAGTTGGTGAAGTCGGACGGATGAGATGATGTTTGAGACACTCATCTGCGGCCGATTGATGAAATTAGGGTTTTTAAAGAGGTGTGTAACCATCACTTTTGACTTGGTCGAAACCAAGCATGGGGAGGATTTTGGAGAAGACCGACCATACATATGTGTTGGCGGCATGATGGTGTAGGCGCTCGTATTCCGTTTCTCATGAAAGATGCGATCCGGGGCCACTCAATTTGACCGTCAAAGAGGAGTGGTCGAGATCGGTTTTGCGAAATCCCCTTGCCGCAAAGGAGTTGGAAACCGGCGTGATTTCCTAGTTTGGGCATGCGTTCGAAGCGACCAACATTGGTTGGTTTTGGTCGATCACACTACCGTGTAGGTGGTAGGTTGGTGTTCACACCTATACCTGATTATCCCATGAAAACGTGATCTAAGCCATTCAAATCATCCGGTGAAGTTGAGCGGTCGAGATCAGTTTAGGATTTGGGAGTGTAACCGCACGAGTTTGGGCGTGCGTTTTGGGTTGGCCAGAATGATGATGCCTTGGCCGATCGCAAGAGGAGGTAGATGGGCCCACCGGTGGGTCATGCTGGTGTGACCGACCCTTGCTCAATCTAATCTGTGACCCTCCATTCGTCTTCGGAGAAGATGGACGCGCGATGACTTGAAACCCTAATTTTGGCTTTGAAGCCGCGCGACCATGCTCTTTTGGGCGGACAGTTTTGTTGTAACCAACCACGGTTGGCTTTGGCCGATTGGCCAAGTGTGTAGGCGGTCACATGGTGATTGTGTCGACATGCTCCGGGGCCTTTTGAGTCTACATCTACACCCTCCATCTATACCTGCGAAGGTGGATGGTTGAGACCAGATTTTGCGGCACATGTAATATGCCGCAAACCCTAATTTAGGGTTTCCGTCCATAATGCTTGGTATGGACGGGTTTCTTGGCAAGCAAATAATGGTCGACCATGCAGTCGTAGTGTGTATTCCATACACGCTTGGGGTGATGGAATTGATACGTGGCCATCCAATCATGCTTGTGGAGTTGGATGACTGCCCGATCGATCATATTTGGCATTTGCTAAGGCCGTGTGTATTCCATACTGCAGGGGTGATGGAATTGATCCGTAGCCATCCAATCATGCTTGTGGAGTTGGATGACTGCGATCAGATCATATTTGCAAAGCTAAGGCCGTGTGTATTCCATACCTGCTTGGGGGTGATGGAATTGATCCGTGGTCATCCAATCATGCTTGCGGAGTTGGATGATCTGATCGATCATAAGGAGATCGATATAGTCAAGTCAGGATGCTCAATCGGGCTAGTATAACACACACGAGAGAGGGCTCAATCGGGCTAGTATAACACACCGAGAGGTCTCGGGCTAGTATAACACACCGAGAATCGGCATGCACGGGTATTTCGTACATGGATTCATTATAGTGCTTGAGGTTCGTGTTACTCTCGTAAGAGTAACACCGGGCCGTCATGCCACACCGATAATGAGTACAGGAAATACAAGGCTGATATGAAATTCACGAGAAGGGATTGTTGCTACATGCTCCAACCTGGAGGAATTTCATGTATTCTGAGAGAATGGGATTGTTGCTACATGCTCCATTCTTGGTGAATTAAGTGAGGAGTATCATTACTTATAAATGGCTTTATCTTTTACAAGATGTCAGCGCATGATTTTTCTGGTTACTTACAAATTTAACCTTAAATGAAAATCCACCATCAACAGAATCGAGAAGCTCCGGGAGGAGTTCAGACTTCAAACTCAACATAATTCATAATCTAAATCAATAAATATGAAGCTCGGTGTCGATTCGAACTTCAAATGTGATATAATGGCATACAAACTATGAATCGAGAAGCTCGGTGTCGATTCGAACTTCCTCATCACCACACAAAGTTGAAGATTACCTCCACCAATTTCCCAAAGGTATGTTATGCAGTTCGATATGTAACCCATATCTAATTTTAGGATTTTTTTTTTGATTTTTTTTTTAATTGTATTAAAATCTGTTTTGAACTACAGTTGCATTAAATTCTAATCATTTTTATTTGAGATTTTTTTATTTATATTTAATTCAGTTTGCATTCAACCCAAAATAGTTTTTGCAGAACCCAGACACCAAAATGTTTTTTTTTTTTTTTTTTTTTTTTTGCAGAACGAAACTCCAAAATAATTTTTTGCGAGAGGTGAATTTTTTTAGCGAGAATTGAGAAAATTTTCGCAAAAGGAGAAAATTTTATCGTATCCCTACGACGATGTTTCTTAAGAGTTGTAGAAAAATTTCATCATAACCATCCATTTCCATCTACAACCGTCCATTTTTTTTTTTTTTTTTTTTTTTCTTGAAAATAATTTTATTTTATTTTATTGGCTTTAAAAATAATTATTTTTTTACTTTTTTTTTTTTTACTAATTGTTACATCTATTTTATTTAATAAATTTATCAACAAAGTGTTACATTTAATTTTCGTTCCTTATAATAATCCAATTTTTAATATAACCATGATAGCATCATGACCATCCATTCATTTATTCTTTAATAATTTCTAATAATCTTTTTTCATCTACAACCGTTCATTCCTTTTTTTTTTCTTTTCTTTTCCCCTCGATATCCATTCCTTTTTTTTCCCTTAATTTCTTTATCTTTTTTTTTTTTCTCCCCTACATCGTCTTCAACAGAGGAGCGACTTCATCTCCCCCTCCAACCACTTTGGAAACTTCATCGTCTCCAACTGCATCACTAGCACAACTTGATCACCCAAACCACCGGCAACTCCATCATCTCCAACTCCAACCGCTAGCTCGTTATTTACCATCGTCTTCAACTAGGTAGATCGATCTCGGCTTCATCGTCACCAACTCCATCATCACCACATAGTTGAAGACTTACCACCTCCACCGATATCTTAAAGGTCCATTAGGTACATCGATCTCGTAACCAAAATCTGATTTTAGGGTCTTTTTATTTTTTTTTATTTTTGAACCTATATATATTTTTTTTTTTTTTGCATTCTAAGGCTGAAGCATTCGGTTTCTATTGAATGAGTACATGCCTCCTGTCTCATACAATACACTTCAATAGGTTTTTTTTGGATTCAACTTTCGAACCTTTGGTTTAATTAGGATTAATTTAATTTGTAATTTGTAATTTGAGAAAATCAATGGCGAAACTATGATATGTCGATATGGATACCCAGTTTGGAAATACACACTTTTACTTGTGTTTTAGCCAACTAAAAGATTGAATAAGAAACTCAGTATCTTTGCCTTGACCGCAAATCACTTAAATTTGGACATGTGGTTAGGACCAGGACTAATTGATTTCAAGTTTCAAATCACTTAAAATTTGGACAGACCCCAATGCCTTACCTAATTTTGTGTTTTATTTACGGGGTTTTACGAAAGGTTACCGGAAGGGTCCGATTTTGTTATTGCAGGTGACAAATCTGTACTTTCCTCTTTCAAATATCGTGCGTAGCTATTTCGATTTGCGTTTAGTCTTTGTAAGCCAGAATCGCATTCCTACTTATCATATGTTTGGTTTGGAATATGAATTTGTATTTAGTTCGCATTTTGCCTTTTGTTTGCAAACCATGTGCCGTATAGTTGAGGTTGTTCTCTAGTTGGCCGCTCAGTGTTTTGAAGCTATTAACATATGTTGTTTGTAGTTGGCATGTTGCTCTAGTGTTGAATCTTTAGAACGCCTTCATGTCAATTGTTAGCTTGGAAATTGGGTCAATTTCCTTGCATTTCGAATGATTAAGTTCATGATCGAGAGTTAGTGGTGCTAAGGCATACTTGTACCGGCACCAATAACTCTGAAAACGTAGGTTCGCATTTACGCAACTTCTAAATCTATGATTGCTTTGGAATGGTTACGTAACAAAAAGAGGTCCTACCGCCTCTCAATGTCGAGAGTTTTCTTTTTTTTTTTTAAAACTACCGAGCACCTAAACCTTGTTTTATCTCTCAACATTTTTTTGATAAATTGAACGTTAAGTCTTCGTCTTGAATGGTGCTCGATTTAGTTCTCTTAGACTTGCATACTCTCGATTCTAAGAACGTTCTTGTTGTTTTTGTTCGTCACCTTTGTATCCTTAATACAGCTCGGTTAACTCATTTTCAATGTATTTCGACCTCCCTTTTACGTAGCTATATGGGTAATAAAAGCGATTGAGTTTAATTACCCCAATTTTAATATTTGATCACTTTTTGGGCATTAAGCTGTAATAGGTTATCAGCATCTTCTTAAGAACTGTAGTAAACATTTGAAAACTGCCAAGGCATACTTGTACCAGCACCACTAACTCTCGGAAAACTGTAGGTTCACAGTTCTGCGACCTATTTTGCGTGCACTTTTGACCAACCATTTAAACTCAGAATCCATATTTTTCAAATGTATGAAAGGTGGTTCTTTCTAGTTTTTAAATTGGGGCCAAGCTCTTCATTCTGACTTCTAAAGAATCCTGTGGAGCCTCGACATTGCTGGCTGGTTTGATGTGTTTCTGCGGCATTTTTTCCCATATTCGTTTACTGTGTACTTTTGGCATTCATCTGCACTAGTACATGACTTGTAATGCATCTAACTATTTAGATTTTGGTGAAAAATTAGCCTACAAGGCTCAATTTTTACAAGATCAGGGCATGTGCTTATAGCTGCAATGTTGTTCTTAACTCTGCCATGTTGTTCTGCACTTCATGCTGAAAATTCTTTGCATCTCAGAATTGTTGGAGTGGGAATACTAATATTGATTCTACAGGTGCGTGCCTACTATCTTTGCGCGGATCCTTCACCATCCTAGTCTTGAACACTCGAATATATATGCGAGATGCCATAGAGTTCTTTGGAAGCTCCTAATTGGTGCAAGGAGTTAAAGTTAAATGACATCGCGTAATTGGTCAAGTAACCTTCGCTATAAATAAGGTCTTATGGAGTAATTGAAGCATTATTTAGGATTTGTAAATATCTTCTCCGGTTTTTGATCTTTGAGAATGTATATATGTACATAAAAACTAAACAAGATGGCTGCTATACTAGCTAAATATGCATATCTGGAATATGTATTCTCAATCCCCTATTTTGTATATGTAAATATCGTACAATGTGTAACTCCAAGTTTGTAAGTTAAAAAAAAAAGGAAAATTTTAAACTTATAGCTTATGATTGTTAATCCAATGTTCTGTACTTATGCTGGTTATCATATTTTGATTGCGCCAGCTGCCATTAATCTTTAACTGGAAGAACCGAACAGATTTGCAGATTCAAGTCATTATAAATGATGAATAAAGATTGGGTTCATTGGCCAAGGTTAATATGTCGTTCACTGTAAATTATTACATTCTTTACATTGGTTTTCCCTCTTGTATTATGTTATTACCGTGCTTAATTATTTCGTCGTTCTTTCATGTAGGGATGATCTTCCATATCAGGAGGCCTTGCAGAATTTCATAGATACTGTTGGTCAGAAACTTGGAAATCCTTCCGAGTTCAGTTGTCCTTGTGTTGATTGTAAAAACCTTGCTGTGCCACTTCCTCCAAACAAAGTGTATCTTCACTTGCTGAAACGAGGTATGGATCCTACATACACTGACTGGGTTTTTCACGGGGAGATGAATGTCACTTCTAATGACGTACACCAAGAGGGAGAAACGGGGGGGTTCATCGCAGATGTATGTAGATGCTGATGTTGAAGCTGATGCACATATCGATCAGGGACATGAAACTATGCAAGATGAGGGGTTGGAAAACGAGGTGGAAGAGGGGGACACACCGTTATATCCTAATTGTAACACACACACAAAGTTGTCCATAACTGTTGAATTGTATAGGCATAAGACAGTAAATGGTTTATCTAGGAAATCTTTTGACGAACTTCTCAAGACAATTGGTTCCTTGTTGCCGCCAGGTCATTGTCTTCCTTGCTCAACATATGAAGTGAAGAAGCTGCTGAAATCTTATCATTTGACTTACGAGAAAATACATGCTTGTGTGAATGATTGTTGTCTGTTTAGAAAAGACTTGAAAGATGCAGAAGAATGTCCTAAATGTCATTATTCTAGGTGGAAGGAAGACACATATAACATGGACGATGCTGACATGATAGACAAGCCCAAAAAGAAGATACCGGTGAAGGTCCTTAGATACTTCCCCATTGTGCCGAGATTGAGGAGATTGTATCAATCCCAGAAATTGGCCGAGTTTGTTGATATGGCACGCGACAAACAAGAGTAAAGATAGGAAGATGCGTCATCCGGTAGATTCTTTGGCTTGGAAGCACATAGATAGAAAGTTTCCGAGTTTGCTTGATTCGCGTAATTTGCGTCTTGGGCTTCTTTCTTTGATGGATTTAATCCATTTGGTGATCTTTCCCCAAGCCACAGTTGTTGGCCAGTGATGATCGTGGTTTATAATTTGCCCCCTCAGTCGTGTATGCAAGGCGAAAACATAATTCTCAGCATGTTGATTCCAGGAAAAAAACAACCGGGTAAGGACATCGATGTATACTTGCAGCCCTTGATTGATGATCTAATTGCGTTGTGGGAGAACGGCGTGCAGGTATATGATTCGTTTACTAAAACAAATTTTAACTTGAAGGCATTATTAATGTGGACAATAAACGATTTTCCTGCATATGGTAATCTATCTGGATGTACGTATAAAGGAAGGCAGCTTGCCCACTTTGCGGTGAAAATACACTTTCAAACTGGTTGCCATTTAGTCGTAAAACTGTTTACTTGAATCATAGGAGATTTCTTCGTCATAATCATCCTCTTCGGCAGAAAAAGACGGTTTAATGGAGAGGTTGAGAAAAAGGAAAAGCCACTGTATATGCAGTGCTGCGGCGCTTGAATGTCGAGTAGTATTGTGAATGACTTTGGGAAAGCGGAGAAGAACGAGGAGGAGATAAGGAAAAGAAAGAGGAAAAAGAAGAAGAAGAAAAGAGTAAGGGGCAGAGTAGTGTGGCAACGTTTGCTAATGTGGGTAATTCTAAGTGTGGGAAGCGGAAAAGGGATGTTATTATCGATGCGGCTACTTGGAGTGCACTTGATGATGGCCCGAGCTTCGGGTGTTTAACAAACGGTCGATATTCTTCGACTTAGCTTACTGGAAGGTCAGTTCTATAAATTCAAATTTACTTGGTAATAGTTTGCTTAACTTCAAAATTACTTGTTTATGTTCTCAACTTTTTAAGTTCACAAGTGTTCACTGAAATCATTTAGATTGCTTAATAAGTCGGAGAGTCATGACCTTACTGCAACTCAAAAAAACTGAAACTTGTTCTTGGTAGCATATTAACTTGTTGTTGGTGCTCAAACAAATTGATATGTCCACTGAAACTTGTTCTTCCATGTCTATATTATTAGGCTTTCGTAAGAGGTATCCTGTACATATTGAGATGTAGACTACAGTTAATTTGCTCTTTTATTGGTTGACAGCTCTAGACGTTAGAAATCGCATCTTTGGTTTTTATTGAGTGGATGTTATCATTTTTGTTTTCTTCATGTCTTAACTTGTTGATTTTGAAATGTATATTTCTAAGAATGAAGTAGCATAAGGAATGTAGCTCTTACTGACCAAGTATGGTGGCACATCTTGTGCTGCAACTTTCTTTGTTTTCTCCTTTGTAGATTTTTATTTCTTTATAGAGTTACTAATGTTAGGATTTTTTCCATCTTCCTAGGATTTATTACTACGGCACAATATTGATGTTATGCATACAAAAAAAATGTTTGCGAGAGTATCATTGGTACTGTATTGAATATAAATTCCAAAACAAAAGACGGTCTAAAATCCCGCAAGAATGATCTGAAGAGTATGGGAATAAGACCAGAATTGCATCCAACGAGATAAATGGCAAAACGATCCTTCCACCAGCACCATACCGCTTTTAAATGACAAGGAAAGGCTATATTTTATAATAGGATGAGAAATTTGAAGGTTCCATATGGGTATAGTTACGATCTTAGAAAGCATTTCTCCAAAGATGGTTGCTTAGGTGTTCTTAAGGCTCATGATTACCATGTTCTTATGCAACAAATATTACCCGTTGCTTTGCAAGGACTTTTACCTGTAGGGCCAAGGGAGGCGATTTTCAGGTTATGTTCTTATTTTCACGAAATATGCCAAAGGGCAGTAGATCTCCAGAGATTAGTAGAACTTGAAGCGAAGTTGCTTGAGACTTTGTGTATGTTGGAGAGGTACTTCCCTCCGTCATTTTTTGATGTAATGGTGCACTTGACAATTCACCTAGCTCGAGAAGTACGATTATGTGGACCTGTACAATATCGTTGGATGTATCCATTTGAAAGGTATGCCAATTTAATTTATATTAGTTCTGTTATTTTTGTTTCATGTAGAAAGTTATGCCCTTTGTAGCTTAGGGATACTGATATTTAATTCATTGGTAAGCTGTTGCATACGCGACTATCCTAGGTATATGAAGATATTCAAAGAATATGTAAAGAATTATGCACAACCTGAAGCTTGTATAGCCGAGTGTTATCTTGGAATGGAGTGTGTTAGGTATTTTGATATTCGTAAGGCCCAAGCGGTGAAAAGCAGGGATCAGTAAAGCAAAGGCGTGACGAAAACATTCAAAATGGTTCCACACCGGCAAAGACGTCCTCTTTCTAAAGGTGTCCAAGTGCGTATGGATAGTGAGAAGTTAAAGATAGCTCACGAGATATGTGCTTTTTAACACACCGAAATTGACCCATATATGACGTAAGTATGACATTCATGTTCATTAAAAATGGTCAATCGAGTTAATACTTCATTTTTAATTTTACTTTTATCTTAGAATGCATATGGACGAGTTAAAGTCTGGTGTTGGGAGGGCAATTACCGGTGAAGACCAACTCAACTCCATACTGATCCGACACATTTGCGAGATTGGTTTCAACAAAAGGTATGTTTAGTCCACTCTTAGTCGATTATGCGGCTTAGTATAGTTTAAACACTTGGACATTTTGTCGCTACTGAAAACGCAAATACGTGTGATTCATTTGATTCTCGTCACTTGGAACAATCCATGTTAGGCATAGCATCATTATAAATCTAACTTCTCATGCTTAGAGAGAAAATTTAGTTATATTCTTATGTCCGAGATTATACATTTGTAGGTTAAGATGCAAATTGAACAAGGCATGTCGGTATCAAACACGGTAGAATGGTTGTTATATGGGCCGTTGCTGCGTATCATATAAAGGCTTGCTAATCAATGGGTCTAGGTTTATTACGAAGGATGTTAAGAGAGTCACACAAACAGTGGAGTTTCAATTGAATCAACAACCTTAGTTGCAGGACGGTCAGAAACAAGTGGGTTCTACGGTGTTTTAGAAGAAATTCTATTGTTGGACTACAATCATATGTTTCAAATTCCAATATTCAAATGTGATTGGGCTCACACCAGTTTTGGAGTGAAGGTAGAGGATGGCTTTACATTAGTCAATTTAAAGCAGCATAAGAACCAATACTGTAACGATCCATTCATTTTAGCAACACAAGCGCGACAAGTTTTCTATTCTCGAGAGTCAAATACATCTAACTGGTATGTGATGGTGAAACCACCACCTAGGGGTTTCCATGAATTAGAGGAATACAATGAAAAGCATGACACAAATTGCCAACCAGTGGATACTTCAACTCTTGCTTTCCAAATGGATGACGAGAGCGAGAGCTACTTAAGAGAAGATGGTGAATATATCATAGCGGTTCCGACAAAGAAGAAGAACAAAAAGAAGAAGAAAACAAAGTTCACAAGTTAAGTCAGTATAGTGTATTGTTTTTACTGTATTGAATTTTTACTTTCATAGTCGTTCTTGTTGTATTTCCTTTACTAACACTAGTATTGTTCTTGCAAAATAGACAGTTAACAACTCCATTTGGGTGCTTAATTTATAAAATGCTAGCTTTTTACCTTTATAATGTTTGTTACGAGTAAACACCATTTTTAACTCTGCCAATGTAAATGATATATCATTTCATTGCGGTCTCAAGCTTAGGATAAAGGAGGAGAGAAAAATGGACATGTCGGTTTGTTATGATTGTTATATTGGCCCACTTAAAATCTGCATTGGACACAACTTTGCATATTTGCTCTACATCTGCTTATATTCGTATATGTATGCTCCCTCCCTTAAAACTTATAAGCTCATAGTATACTTTCCATAATTCCCGAAACTTATTCATGTAGTTCATTGCAGGTATTGATTTGCCTAAAGTTGGTGGTCTTATATAAGCAATTACGTTCTTAGAAATGGACAATTTTTGCAAGTATATGATTGACAAATTCCTAAATGGCATTATTCATTGTTTCAATTCATTAATTATGTGTCTTTGCTTGTGTAAGATACATGATACTTGACTCTTGGCATAATCTAATACTTTTCCGGTATATCCGATGGGATCATTGAAAGGCGATTTACAATTTGAGTTATATGGTTTTGGAAGGGCGATTACATTTTTTAACTTAACCATCTTTGGTGAGAAGATTGTATATGATTGTTTCTGAGAGAGAAGGCTTCGCACTGTTTGCGGCTCGGTCGGTGAGCATTACATTTTGTTTTACAACACTTATGAAGGGTTGTCATAAAGTTAGTGTATCAAAGAACCATAAACTTGACAGAACCCGTGATAGTGTAGCATGGTTAGTTGTGTAGATTTCCACGCCCAAGGTTCGGGATCGAATCCCCCAACCTCATTTTTTCCAACATCATATATTTTCATTTCAACAACACTTATAAGTGTTGTTATAGGTTTTTATTTAAAAAAATAAAAAAAAACATAACTTGTGAACTTAAAGGATGGTTGACGAGCTACACTTCCATGCAGTGGGTTCATGTTCGAATCTCCCCTCTAACATATGTTTTATTATCATATTTTTGTGTTCTTCCACAACACTTGTGAGAGTTGTCATAGGCTAAGTCACTACACTTACAAAACAGAGTTGTTATAGCTAAATGTCGTCACAACTCTTTTTCTTAAAGAGTTGTCGTTTTTTTCTTATCGAAACCCCTTGGTCCTAAGTGTTGGTAGTGATGATATACGACAACTCTTACTTGAAAACAGTTGTAAAACATATGACTTTCTACGATATTTAGCAAAGAGTTGTAAAACCCCAGTTGTAGATGTATATTTTTCCCGTAGTGTAATTCAGAGTGAAAATACTTAAGGATGGAAAAGTAACATAAGCAAAAGAGTCATATACCTGATGAGCTTCAGTTTCACCAGCAGTTCTTGCATCATTCACGTCAACATCATTATCATTTTCCGTGTTTTCTTTTTCCACCTCAACATCTCTCTCTTGTTCAAGTTCTTCATCTTCTTCTTCTTCCTCTTCAAAATCTGATAAAGTATCATCAAGCATTCCTGAGTTGCACATTCGGACATGGCCCGTGTACAATTTCCGCTTTGCAACTCTTCGCGCAGGAACGACTTCCTCGAGTTAAGGGTGCATTTGGAGATTCTAATGGCTGGACTGTTCAACGAGAGGGTTCGAGTAGAAGGTGCAGCTTGAGATGCTCCTGGTTGAGATTGTTCAGTTCAACCGAACTTTTCCTTTTCCTCGGTGATGATCGTGTTGGGGTAGGCTTTTATTGGGTGGTTCAACCGCACTTTGAGTTTTCTTTATTGGTGATTGTGATGGAGTAGTCTTTTCAGTGATCTGTGAATCCTCCGAGTTGTTCTTAAACCTGGGGATGATCGCCTTGGAAGCTTTTCACTTTCAAGAAGCTCTGAACTCTTATTCTTCTTCTTAGGAGTTTGTTTTCCATGAGACTTTTTACTCTTATCTTTCCAAATGATCTGCAAAATAAACTGAACTATGTTAATCAAAAGGAGATGGTAAATAAAGTGATTGAAACAAGTAAAAAATAAACCGAATCATAAGAGATTTGTTACTACGTACCCTCATAGCAGCCATGACAGCAAGCTGACAGTTTTTGCTCGGACGCTTTTTGCTTGCTTACTTGCTACCTTTTTGGGAGATATTACCAAATTCTTGCTTACTACCTTTTTGGGAGATGGGACTGGAATCTTGCTCTTTGCTTCATCGTTAACCTGTAACATAGAGTAAAATAAGTTAATCAAAAGGATTGAAAGAACATCATTTACACTAAATACGTAAAATTAAACTGAACCATAAGATATATAAGTCTTCACCTTATTATTCTTCACCATTGCAGACAAATTGGATCTTCACCTCCTTCCACACTACGCATCTACAACAAAAACTTAACCAAAAAGTTAAACTCTAAATATTGCACCATATCTCATCGGATAAGAAATCACCATTGTACATGACAAATCACCACATGTGAATCACTGAGGCTTTAAGAGCTGGTGCACTCTCTTTCTTATGAGCAAATCCATTGCTTGAGAACTTAAGCAAATTGCTTTGCTCATACGAAAGAGAGTTCTCTAGCTCTCATCAAACCTTGCAAAAATATATAAGACTTTAGCAATCCACATTTGAATCAAGGTATCAAAAACAAACTATAATGTTATAAATCAAACTTAAAATAACCACCAAGCAACTGACAACCATTGGTTGGGATACCGAAGCCCTACGCAATTCTCGGTTGAGAATGAGCCAGGAGTTCGGTACTCCAACCAGCTGGCAGTCTGATTCACTTGATGGTTTCAAAAACAAGCATCATGTTTATAGAGTTAGAAGAAAACACAATTTTGGTAATTTATTCAAAAATGAAACATATTGAGCATGTTATTAAGAAACCATCAACCTAAAAGGGAAGTCCCATTACAAACAACTTAAAAATTTTGTTCTTAAAAAATCAAACAATCATGTTAAAAATATTAACCCTAAACCAATCCACATTTGAATCAAGGTATCAAAAACAAACTATAATGTTATAAATCAAACTTAAAATAACCACCAAGCAATCGACAACCATTGGTTGGGATACTGAAGCCCTGCGCAATTCTCAGTTGAGAATGAGCCAGAGAGTTAAGAGTACTCAACCAATGGCAATCTGATTCACTTGATGGTTTCAAAAACAAGCATCATGTTTATAGAGTTAGAAGAAAACACAATTTTGGTAATTTATTCAAAAATGAAACTACTACATGTTATGAAAATTAAATTTAATTGAAAACTCACATATTGCATGTCAAGAATCAGGTCAGAAAACATAACAATCAGTAAACAAGATTGAAGAACAAGCATGAATTGGTTCTGACTCGTCCGAGTCACAGAATTTCGAGATGTTTTCAGGAATAAATTAAATTTTCTCTGACGATTATACAACCTATTACAAAAGGTATTTGCTATAACCAAACAAAACGAAAGAAATCATATGAATCGGTTCACAATATAAACCCTAACTCGGTTCAGAAAATAAAACCCTAATCAGGAAATAACGAAGATAATGAAAAACAAATTCAAATCAGAAATCAAACCAATAGAAAATGACAAATACATCTTTACAGTGAGATTTATACCTGAGTTTGAGTTAAGATGTAAATCGGCGCAGTTGAAGCTACGGTTTGATATCAGAGATTGGGGTGAAGTTGTGTTTCTTGAGATCGATCAGAGTTTGAGATGAAGTTTGGGTTTGAGGTGAAGTTGGGTTTCAAAATCTAGTTAGGGTTTGATGAGAGAAAATCTTCTCAGAGACAGAGAGAAAAAACGAGAAAGAGAGAGAGAAAAAAATGAGAGAAGGCGAGAGGAAATTTTTGGTCAAAATTCTTCTCTTTAGGGGTTGTTTGGGTGGGAAACCAAATTTGGTTCAAAATCTAGAAGGATGTGCCCAAATTTAGGCGGGCTGTTTGGGTGGGAAACACACAATCCGCATGGTACTTTTTGTAGCCGTTAGATTAAAATCTGGACAATCCCATTGGTTGAAACAAAGCATACAGATTGAGAAGAAAACACACAATTTGGTAAACCAAACAAGGCTTCCTCACCGTTAGATTGGCTTGTGATTTGATTTCCTTAAATTTGGTTCGTTGGATTACAAACAATTACAATAAAACCCAAGATTCCATGTAGATACTCGCCGATGCCGTAACCAAACCCAAGATTTCATCAGGTTCGAGAAAGAATCTTGCTCGGAGATCGAAAACTGGGCCAATATAGATAAGATTCCTTCGTAAGAACGACGAGTCCAACAGTATGACCGTAAGATTCCATGTAGATACTCGCCGATGCCGTAACCAAACCCTAGATTTCATCAAGTTCGAGAAAGAATCTTGCTCGGAGATCGAAACCTGGGCCAATATAGATAAGATTCCTTCGTAAGAACGACGAGTCCAAAAGTATGACCGTAAGATTCCATGTAGATACTCGCCGATGCCGTAACCAAACCCTAGAATTCATCGAGTTCGAGAAAGAATCTTGCTCGGAGATCGAAAATCGGGCCAATATAGATAAGATTCCTTCGTAAGAACGACGAGTCCAACAGTATGACCGTAAGATTCCATGTAGATACTCGCCGATGCCGTAACCAAACCCTAGATTTCATCGAGGTTCGAGAAAGAATCTTGCTCGGAGATCGAAAATCGGGCCAATATAGATAAGATTCCTTCGTAAGAGCGACGAGTCCAACAAGTATGACCGTAAGATTCCATGTAGATACTACGCCGATCCGTAACCAAACCCTAGATTTCATCGAGTTCGAGAAAGAATCTTGCTCGGAGATCGAAAATCAGGCCAATATAGATAAGATTCCTTCGTAAGAACAGACGAGTCCAACAAAGTATGACCGTAAGATTCCATGTAGATACTCGCCGATGCCGTAACCAAACCCTAGATTTCATCGGGTTCGAGAAAGAATCTTGCTCGGAGATCGAAAACTGGGCCAATATAGATAAGATTCCTTCGTAAGAACGACGAGTCCAACAGTATGACCGTAAGATTCCATGTAGATACTCGCCGATGCCGTAACCAAACCCTAGATTTCATCAGGTTCGAGAAAGAATCTTGCTCGGAGATCGAAAACTGGGCCAATATAGATAAGATTCCTTCGTAAGAACGACGAGTCCAACAGTATGACCGTAAGATTCCATGTAGATACTCGCCGATGCCGTAACCAAACCCAAGATTTCATCAGGTTCGAGAAAGAATCTTGCTCGGAGATCGAAAACTGGGCCAATATAGATAAGATTCCTTCGTAAGAACGACGAGTCCAACAGTATGACCGTAAGATTCCATGTAGATACTCGCGATGCCGTAACCAAACACAAGATTTCATCAGGTTCGAGAAAGAATCTTGCTCGGAGATCGAAAACTCGGGCCAATATAGATAAGATTCCTTCGTAAGAACGACGAGTCCAACAAGTATGACCGTAAGATTCCATGTAGATACTCGCGATGTCAGGTAACCAAACCCAAGATTTCATCAGGTTCGAGAAAGAATCTTGCTCGGAGATCGAAAACTGGGCCAATATAGATAAGATCCATGTAGATACTCGCCGATGCCGTAACCAAACCCTAGATTTCATCAGGTTCGAGAAAGAATCTTGCTCGGAGATCGAAAACTGGGCCAATATAGATAAGATTCCTTCGTAAGAACGACGAGTCCAACAGTATGACCGTAAGATTCCATGTAGATACTCGCCGATCCGTAACCAAACCCAAGATTTCATCGAGGTTCGAGAAAGAATCTTGCTCGGAGATCGAAAACTGGGCCAATATAGATAAGATTCCTTCGTAAGAACGACGAGTCCAACAGTATGACCGTAAGATTCCATGTAGATACTCGCCGATGCCGTAACCAAACCCTAGATTTCATCAGGTTCGAGAAAGAATCTTGCTCGGAGATCGAAAAAATTTAGCGGAAGTTAAAAAAATTTAGCAGAAGTTAAAAACCTTTTTAGAAGTGAAAAAACTTAGCAGAAGTGAAAAAAATTTAGCAGAAGTTAAAAAGTTTCGAAAGACGAAAAAACCCCTATGACGACTATTTCTAACAGTTGTGAAAGGGCCAAGAAAAACCATTTCTGCATCACAACTTCCATTTCAATCTCCAACCGTCTATTTCAACCTCACATCGATCTCTAACCGTCCATTGTTTTTAATTTTTTTTCCTTTTTATCCTTTTGTTTTTTCTTTCCTCCACCACTTCTTTTCTTTTTCGTCTTTCGTCTCTTCTTTTATCTTTCTTCGAACCACAGAAAAACAGCTCCTCCATCTGCAACACAATCAATCAAACCATTACAAGTCAAGATCATCAACAAATCGAGCGAACGGATCTATGAAAAGGAGTTTTTTTCATCAACATATCGTTTTTTTCTCCATCAACAGATGGAGTTTCTTAAGCTCTGTTAACAAATCGAGCTTCTCCATCAACAAATCGAGCTTCTCCATCAACAGATCGATCTTGTAATTGGGTCTGTAACTGATTGCTTTAATTTTTTTTTGTAATAGTTTCATCTCAATTTGCATTAAATTTTTTAGGTTTCATGATTGGGTTGCATTAAATTCGTTTTAAAAAAAAAAATCAATCATTGCATTTAATTTGTTTGATGATTTGGTAGCATTAAATTTTGATGATTGGCCTGGATCAAATTTTTAGGGTTGCATTTAATTTCAATCATTTCAAACCGTTACATTAATTTTTTTTGGGTGTTGTTCGAATTTAATTCATGTTTAGATGCATTCAATTCTGCAAATAGTTGAAATTAAGTTTTTGGGGTTGTTTGATTTTTGCAGATTCAGCTAACTGTATAGGGGAGCAGGTGAAGTACAAATTTTGCTTAAAATAAGTCTAGCTAACTGATGGTATGTATGCACTAGCTGGCCATTATATGTACCGTTCTGACCAAATGCCACCCCTGCAACTATGCAGGATTATATTTATGTGTGTAATTTGGTATAGTTTTCTCGTCCAGATAATGTCAACTTGGTGCCCATTTTGAATCTTTGATAAAATTATTCGTTATTGGTGGTGATGGCTCCAAAATGAGATGCCTGCATAGGTTTTATGACTTATCTTTTTGATAGTGCATCCTGCAAAATTGTGTGATTATTTGTACCATCGTTTGTGTCCATTTGTTGTCATTCAGATGCCTAATAATTGCGAGATTGCTCAATCCTTCCTGGCAAGAAAATAACAAAGGAAAAAGTTTATATATGTTTTAATATGAGAATGTTTTTCATTGACAGTGGGAAGGAAATAAAGATTCATATTGAACTGCAACCAGGACTGACTCTTGACTTGTAAAATGATGAATAAGGATTGGGTTCGTTGGCCAAGGTAAAGCCAAGTCATAATTGTCTCTACAGGGTATATATGTCTCATAATGAGATTAATCGATCTTAGTACGTCTAACCATTGGAGTTTTAATGTAGGGGGGAAGTTCCATACCAGGATGCAGTAAAGAAGTTCGTAGAGTTGGCTCATGAGAAACTTGGAAATCCTTCTAAGTTTAGTTGTCCTTGTGTGGATTGTAAGAATCTTGCTGCGCCACTTCCTCCTGGTACAATACATATGCACTTGCTAAAACGGGGAATGGATCCTACTTACACCGAGTGGGTTCTTCACGGGGAGAAGATTAACAATTTTAATAATGTTCATGAAGAGGGAGCAACACGTGAACGTACTTTCTACCAAATGTGGACAGATGCTAATGTTGAAGGTGATGTCGAACCAAGGCAAGGGTTTGTGAACCTAGGCGGGACGAAGGGTTTCCAAACCACGACGAAGAGTTGCGATAAACGAGATTGAAGAGGCCGACTTCCCTTTATACTCGGTTGTACTACACACACAAAGCTAAGCATGACTCTTGAGTTGTATAGGCACAAGACAGTAAATGGTTTATCTCGAAGGGCTTTTGATGATCTTCTCAAGACAATTGGTTCTGTGTTGCCCCCAGGTCATTGTCTTCCTAAATCAACTTACGAAGTGAAGAAGTTGCTGAAAGCTTTCCAACTCACTTATGAGAAAATACACGCATGTCAGAATGATTGTTGTTTGTTTAGAAATGAGCTGAAAGACGAGGATGAATGTCCTAAATGTCACTATTCTAGGTGGAAGGAAGACACATCTAACATGGATGATCTTTGACATGGTAGACAAGCCCAAAAAAGAAGATACCGGTGAAGGTGCTTAGATACTTCCCCATTGTGCCAAGATTAAGGAGAATGTATAAATCAGAGCTAGCTCACAGATTGATATGGCACGCGACTCATAAGAGTAAAGATGGTAAGATGCGTCATCCAACGGATTCTTTGGCTTGGAAGCACATAGACACAAAGTTCCCCGAGTTTGCTTCAGAATCGCGTAATTTGCGTCTTGGGCTTGCTGCTGATGGATTTAATCCGTTTGGCGATCTTTCCCCAACCCACAGTTGTTGGCCGGTGATGATTGTGGTATATAATCTTCCCCCTCAACGGTGTATGCAAGGCGACAATATTATTTTAAGCTTGCTGATTCCAGGAAAGAAACAACCAGGTAGAGACATCGATATATACTTGCAACCACTGATTGATGATCTAATTAAGTTATGGGAAAACGGCGTGGAGGTTTATGATGCATTTAGTAAGACAATGTTCAATTTGAAGGCATTATTAATGTGGACGATAAATGATTTTCCTGCTTATGGTAACCTATCTGGATGTACATACAAAGGGAAGTCAGCCTGCCCTCTTTGTGGTGATAATACTCTTTCAACCTGGTTGCCGTTTAGTCGTAAAACTGTTTACATGAATCATAGGAGATTTCTACCTCATAATCATCCTCTTCGATCGACTAAGAAGAAAGCATGTTTCAATGGAGAGATTGAGACGAAGGAAAAGCCACCTACTATGTCTAGTGCTGAGGCTTTTGAACATCAGAGCAGTATTGTAAATGACTTTGGAAAAGCGAAGCAGAACGAGGTGGAGAAAAGGAAAGAGAAAGAGGAAAAGAAGAAGAATAAGAAGAAGCAGGAAAAAGGGTCGAGTAGTGCGGCAACGGAGTGCAAATGACGGTAAATCTAAGCTGCGGGGGAAGCGGAAAAGGCAAGTTGCTGCGATGCCGGTATGAGTGCTGGTCCTAGTTTTGGTGCACGGGATGATGACCATCCGATATTCAACAAAAGGTCAATATTTTTCGACTTGCCTTACTGGAAGGTAACTTATAACCTCAGATTATCTTCTTTTCAGTCTTACATTCCCATCTGCATGTTAAATCTCATTTATGAAATGTACAACTCAAGTGACTTGCTCATACTTTTTATGTTATTCCTTCCTTCTTAGGAATTGTTACTACGACACAATATTGATGTTATGCATACGGAAAAAAACGTCTGTGAGAGTGTCATTGGTACTTTATTGAATATAAAGAACAAAACAAAAGATGGCTTAAAGTCCCGTAATGATCTGAAAAGTATGGGAATCAAAGAAGAATTGCATTTAATAGTCAAAAATGGCAAAACTTGGCTTCCTCCAGCACCATGTAACTTAAGCGATAAGGGAAAGGTTTGTATTCTATAATAGGATGAGAAATCAAGGTTCCATATGGGTATAGTTCGATCTTAGGAGGCATTTCTCGAAAGATGGTTGCTTGGGTGTCCTTAAGGCTCATGATTACCATGTTATGATGCAACAAATATTACCTGTAGCTTTGAAAGGACTTTTACCTGATGGGCCAAGTAATGCCATAAATCGGTTATGTTCTTATATTAACGAAATATGCCAAAGGGCAGTTGATCTCACTAGATTGTTAGAACTTGAAGATGAAATTGCTGAGACTTTGTGTATGTTGGAGATGTACTTTCCTCCATCATTTTTTGATGTGATGGTACACTTGACAATTCATGTAGCTCGAGAAGTGCGGTTAGGTGGACCCGTACAATATCGTTGGATGTATCCATTTGAAAGGTAATATATCCATTTTTTTAGTTATTTTAAGTACAATGTTATAGTTTTGTTCTGTGTAAATGGGAGTTTGGTGCTAATAATTAGAAGTTTGGTTTGTCGCAGGTATATGAAGACATTCAAAGAATACGTAAATAATTACGCACAACTTTGAAGCATGTATAGCGAGTGTTACACAGGAATGGAGTGCGTCAGGTATTTTGATGTTCATGGGGACAAAAATTCTGAAGGAGGAGTAAATCAAAGCCATAATGAAGACATTCAACATGATTCCACACCGGCAGGGCATCCTCTTTCTAGAGGCGTTCAAGTGTATATTGGTAGTGATATGCTAAAGATTGCTCATAGATATGTGCTTTTTAACACGGCAGCAATTGAACCATATATAACGTAAGTATGACTGTTATATGTTCATTTAAAATTGTTAGCAGTATAAGCACTTGTGTTTTACGAATCTTGTCCACATTAAAATTTTCTTATTAGAATGCATATGGATGAGTTAAGATCTTCCGATACTTCCAGTGAAGACCAACTCCTTTCCATACACTCGGAAACATTTGCAGATTGGTTAAAGCAAAAGGTACGTGCAACGCCACTTGGTTATTTGTTATATATGTTTTCAATTTATTAGATTCATTTTTCCTGAGTACGTAGTACCTCTTTTTAGCATTACCCACATAGAGCTTAATTAGAGATGAATCTGTCATTCACTTCTTAATTAGATCTTACCAAGCCAAAACATAGAGCTTGCGCCCATTACTGTGGTCACTTGTGTTCTGCTAACTAAATTTTATTGTTAGGTTAAAATGCAAATTGGTCAAGGCATGTCAGTATCAAATACGATGCGGTGGTTGTCACATGGTCCTTTAGAAAAATGTGTATCATATAAAGGCTTGCAAATAAATGGGTCAAGGTTTGTTACTAAGGATATTCAAAGAGTCACGCAAAACACTGGTGTTTCAATTGAATCAAAATCTTTAGTTGCATCATCACAAATAAGTAGTGGTTTCTATGGCGTTTTAGAACAAATTCTCGTGTTGGACTACCAACATATGTTTCAAATTACCTTATTCAAATGTGACTGGGCTCACACCTATTTTGGTGTCAAGATAGAAAAAGGTTTTACATTGGTCAACTTACGTCAGCATAAGAACCAATATCAAAATGATCCATTCATTTTAGCGTCACAAGCCCGACAAGTTTTCTATTCTCGAGAGTCAGATACATCGAATTGGTTTGTGATGTTAAAACCACCACCAAGGGGTTTCCATGAATTAGAGGAATACAATGAACAGGAAGACACAAGTTGCCATCCAGTGGAACCTTCAACTCTTGGCTTACAAATGGATGATGATACTGAGATTTATGCAAGAACTGATGCTGAACCTATCTTAGTGGTTCCGACAAAGAAGAAAAACAAGAAGAATAAGAAAAAGAAAAGAAGTGCTGATGGTGGGTTTAATTACTCTTTTCATTTCCACAGATGCTCTGAACCTATTTTGTTTCTTTCATTTTGCTTCAGATTGTATTTTTGCTTTTAAAATGACATGCTATTTATTTCTCTTTAATTATGACTTGAAATACTGTTGGTATGATATGCTATCTGTTTCTCTGGAGATGAACTCCCCTTTTTAACTCCGCCATCATTTCAATGCCGGTCTCAAGCCCGGGTAAAGGAGGAGAGAAAATTGGATTTATTGAGTTCTAAATGCAGATTTTCTGAAATTGGTTACATATAATCATGTGCTGGTATCTGATGTTGCAGTTTGCTTTTCTGGAATGTCTTTACTTATTTTGCAGTCAATGTCTTACTTTTATTCCAGTTAATATACTTCACAACTTTAAGCATTTGCAGCTTCTTAATGGAATTTGAAATGTGATTGCAGGCCTTGTACAATTCACTAAAACTTCCATGAATCAAATCTTTTGTGATTGTTGATTGAAATGTGATTGCGGGCATTGGACAGACTTCCTTATATGCTTCAGGAAAAATGGTGCATTTGCTGGCATTTTTTTTTAAGGCTAATTTAAAAATTTGGTCTAATATATAAAAGAATGTAAATATAATTACGTGTATAAATGTGGCAGGATGGTTGGAATGTCATATTGGCCAGCGGAGACTCATGTTCGACTCTCACCAGGCTTTTTTTTTTCATAGTTATTTTTCATTTTACAACTCTTCTAAGGGTTGCAGAAGATCTATTTATCTTTTTCTTCTTATCTATTCAATCTCCCCATCACTTATTCTCCTCCACTTATCTTCTTTTCCGTCGTTTTTTCTTTTTCTCCTCCATCTCCCGCAGAACCTCCTCCTTCTTATCTAATCAATAGATTGAGCTGAAGATTTCTTCACCACCAACACCTTCTCGATATGTGTTAAGGAAAAAAAGGTTTGATTCTATAACCCATTTTAGGGTTTTATTATTTTTTTGATTTCCCGTTCTGTTTAACTGCTATTGATCTGAGAATGATGATACAGTTAAAATTAGTCCTAGCTTCAATAGATCTATTAATCAACACTAATCAATCATGTGTAAATTAGCCATCACTGAATTAGGCTTTAAAAAAACTTAGGGTTCGAAATTTTTGAAATTAGGCTGTGGAGAAATTTTCTTCAATTAGGCTTTAAAAACACTGAATTAGTCATGGGTGGAGGTGTGAAAGATTCTCCAGGTAGCAGAGTAAGAAGCAACAGTAACATGAGAATGAAAAAAACATAGCGAGTGTGCTATGTGTGAACAAGGGTTTCATGAGACAAAAGTGTGTCCTTGGCTCTATTCTAGGTGTAAGCATGTTCCTTGTAATGGTGTGAGGGCATTTCTGCAATCTAAAACAACTGAAACCTATGGAAAAATGTTTTTCAAGTGCACCATACCTACCTGCACCTATTTTGAATGGTTTACTGATGCTTCTGACCCTTGCAAAGCCAAGTTGTTGTTGTTACCATCGGTGAAAAGCTGTGATGCTTGTGGAGAAGATGATCACTCTTTTAAAAATTGTCTGCTACACAGTCAGTTGTGCTTCTCTTCAACCTGCAATAACAAACTCAACCTAAAAATATGCAACAATCAACACAATAAGCACATAGCTTACCTGGTATGTGAAGAATGTGGAGATTTTACATGGGCCTCAGATGCTATCTTCATTGCTGCAAAGGAAAAAGTTAGAGTTTCTGCAAATCAAATAGCTGATCTAATTACAAATCTAGGAAAAAGTCATATGTAATAAGATTTCATTTTATGTGTAGTATTAATTGGTCTGGACTTGTTTTATAATTAAAATTATGCTATGTTGATGACTTATAATATTGTTTGTATGATAAATTGAATGTTTCTCTTCAGAAGAACCCCCCCTTTTTAACTCCGCCATTGAATAATTTCATTGCCGGTCTCAAGCCCGGATAAAGGAGGAGAGAAAAAGGGATTTATTGAGTTGGTCTCTCATTCAGCAGTTGGCGAGAAAAACAGGTAACACATTCCTATAATATCTGAAACTTTTAGCATTTGCAGACTTCTTCATGATTTGTTGTGTTTGCTTTACCAAAATTTGCATGAATCGCTACTTTGAGCATATAAATATACACCTCCACGTGTTTCATTCATTTACATTTTGAGATATACAACCTGGTCTTTGTGAGTGTTGATTGAAATGAGATTGCAGTCGTCCTTGTATAATTCAGAGAAAGCCTTGTATGTTTCGGAGGCAAATGGCGCACTTGCTGGCCATTTTTTAAGGCTCGATTGAAATTATTGTTAAATATTAACGTAGATGTCCTTTGATAATCATACATGTAAGCGTGGAATGGTGGTTAGAATCCCCAGTCCTACACAGAGGAGGCCCGAGTTCGAATCTCACCCTAGCCTATTTTTTTTCCTAGTAAATTTTCATTTTACAACCCTTATAAAGGTTGCGAATGTTGATTAAAAGAAAAAGCACAAATCTACCAAGTATTGTGAACGGCGGGATGGTTGACGTCTTGTACTAACACCTAGTAAGCTTGGGTTCGATTCTCTACAAGAACATTTTTCAATTTTCTTTTTTTCTTATCTTCAACGACTCTTATTAGTGTTGTTTTAAAATCATTCACTACCTTTAGGATGTCAGTTGTAAATTCTAAAGGTGGTCACTTCTCTCTGCAACCTTTTTCACACAACAAGTTGTGGTTCTGATTCTCGTCACTACTCTTAGGAACTCGTTGGTCCTAAGAGTTGGACATATTTTACTTTGACAACGCTTTTGTTGGAAAAAGTTGTAAAACATACTACATTTTACAACTTTTAATTTACGAGTTGTCAATCTACAGTTGTAGATTAATAATTTTCCCGTAGTGTTGTGATCCTAAATACAAAAAAAAAAAAATTAAAAGAAATACAAACACTTGATGCAAATTTAATTAAGATAGTTACACACTTGAATAAATAACAAAGACGGATTAAGATTACTTACGATAGTATTATGGACCGCACATGCCCAAGAGTGTTTGTATCCAAAAGAACAGCTCCACCATCTGCTGGGGTCCCTTTTGGAGGCTCACCTTCTTTCAGTGCAACCATCAAGTGTTTGGGAGGCATGTGAGAATCAGCCGGTTTAGTGATCACCCTCTTCTTCGTTCCGGTTGAAGTTGAATCCGAAGCTTCGGTGGCTTGAACAACAGCCAGAGTTTGTTCTCCTTCTCCATCTCCACCTCCTTCTACTTCTTCTTCTTCTTGTTCCTCTTCCTCTTCAACAATTTCATCTTCGATGATATTCTTACCTTTATCTCCATTACCATCATCATCATCACCATCATCATTACCTCCTCCAGCCTCATGCATGTCTTGATCACCACCATCATCATCATCATCATTGTTACCTCCTCCAGCAGCCGGATTGGTTTCATCAACATCATCATCATCACCTCTTCTACAAGATGTAATTGATTGGTCTTCATCTGGAGTCTCGTCTGAATCATTGGGTTCAGATAGTGGTTCTAAGACCTTTGTCGTTCCGGGCACAACATACACCCCTCGATGTTTTGAAGACAATAGTTTATCACTAACACGAGGAGGGTTTGAAGGAGGATTAAGAGCTGCTTTCAGAGCTGCTTTCTTCTTTGCCATTCGCAATCTGAACAAGAACAATTCAGAAAAAAAACAGTACAGGCCGGCAGGTTAGATATATTCAACATATCCGGCGGAACAATAGCCGGTAAGGTCGACCAAAAGATGAGTGCCGGCTAAACAACGCCGGCATTGTATCATCAAAATAGCCTTCCGGCGCACAAAAAAAACAAGAAATTTTCACTATACAGGTCGGCAAGGTCCATTACACATACATTTCCGGCTGACAAACCGCCGGCATGGTTTTATATAACTACCCTTCCGGGTTTAAAAACTCTAGGCATCAGGAAACATTCAACAGAAGTAGCCGGAAGGGTAAAAAACAAAAACTTGCCGGCTTCATTAAAAGATAACAGACGCCGGCAATGTATACAGTTGAATAACCTGCCGGCCCTGCTAGTAGCAGTTACAGAAACTATACAGCCGGCAAGTTCTTCAACCTTATACCCTTCCGGCCAAACCCTAACTATGAAATCCCGGAAAGGTCGATAACCAAAAACCTTGCCGGCGCCGTAACTACCAATTCACAAATTCGATTTTTCTGACCTAATTTGACATGCAAACATGAAATTGAAGTACTAGAGTGAGTTTAAGTGTTCCCTTACTTTCTTAAGCGCACCATTTCACGTGTTTCAGCGGGTTCAATTCCTTCTTCTTCAACCGTTTTTCTCTTCACTTTCTTAGCAACCAAATTTGCAATTCCAGGGTTATATTCATTGGGTTTTCGATTAGATTGTTTCATACGAGTTGCCTCCTTCCGTGGTGGATCCATTGATGAAGATTAATCGGAGTTTTCGAATCGACGATTTTAACGAATTGATCGACGAGTTTTGGTGGTGGTGGGGTGATGGAGCCGGTAAGGTAAGGTTGTGGAGGAGAAGAAGAAGAGAAGAAGATGTAATGAAGAAAGAAAACTGATTTTGGTAGTAATTAGAGTTATAATGAGAAAGGGTAATTTTGTAACTTTACCCATTGACCTCCCCCTTTGCCCTTAAAAAGAGTCCCTATAAAATTGGGTATACCCCAATTAGTTTGAGTATACCCCAATCACGCCAGGTAAATTTAGTCCTCTGTTTGGCTTTCTTTTACCATATTATCTTCTAATATGGTTCTTATGAAGTTAATTGCTTATGAACTGTATTTTCATTTATGAACTGTATTTTCATTTATTTTTTTAAGTGAGTTTTTGTTCCCAGTAGACTCATTAATTGCCAGAGACACATTTAATCTTGTCATACCTTATTGCCAGAAAGATATACACAGTAGGTACGGTGTAATGTAGAGACTCAAGTCCTACTACTCTATTCTAGAGAAAGAAAGATAATGAGTCATAGAGGCTAGAGAGAGTCATGTCCTAGGCTCACACTACTTTATTTTCCTTTAGTTAAAATCTATTAATATTGCCGGATTTTACAAAATCTCTTAGATTAAGAAATTATATTGATTTCCTAAATATCCATCTACTTTTCGTTTTAATCTTTATCTTACTCTTAACACAGTTATCAATGTACAATAAATAAGGGCATATATATAAAAAACTCACCTTGAAAATCCAATCCAATGGGACTACTGTATTCCGCCTATCTAATGGGACTACAAAAATTGAAAAATTCCGCCTATATATTGAGGACGGAGGGAGTATAAAGGAAACTCCTATTACAGTATTACTACAGTAGTGAACAGTAAATGAAGTTGTAAAATATGAAAATCCAATCCAATTTTGCCCTTGAATGCTCATATACTTTATGATATTTGTGACAAGTTTGAGGTTGAGAAAAATTGTAATAATATGGAAAGGGAGCAAGGTAGTACTTCTAATACTGCTTGTAATCAATTTATTGGAGAAGATTCCATAGTATCCAACATAGTTCCGCCTGCTAATCTGCAATCAAATAGCAACACAGTTTTAGTAAACATGGATGGTGGAAAATTTAGTGCTCTAAAACAAATTGAACAAAAGAAGATGGTGTTATAAGTTTTGATGAGGAAATCTTGGCAGAGATGGAACCTCAGAAGCTGCTTCAAATTGCTGAGGTCACTGAATTAGAAAACAGTGTAGTTAAATTTGTGGATGCAAATTCAGGCAAAGTAACCAATCAGTCAGTGCCTTTCACTACTTGGACTTCAGTAGTTAACTCTTTTGGAAGAAAACAATCTGAAACTGAGGTTAGTAAAGCTACTCCAGTTACTAAGAATAATTCAATTACTAAAAATTCAACTCAAGCAGCATGAAAACATCAGTAAAGAATATTGAGACTAGAGGGAGTCATGTCCTAGGCTCACACTACTCTATTTTCCTTTAATTAAAATAAATATATAAATAATAACCCAAGGGAAGGAAAGTTGGTGAAATGGGTACAGAGTTGGTGAAATGCACACAGTGCCATAAAACTCAATTTCTTTGATGGAAGATACCATGAAAACATCCAAACTAAATTGTTGTGTTTGGTACAACTACAGAGTACAGGCTACAAATATTGAGAGTGATCCAAATATTGAGACTACAAATAGGATGACACCCCCACCGGTACTGATCCCAAGTTCCAACTCCCATTTGACAAGATTGGGCATACAAATACCCATCTTGCAATCCACCCCAGCTGGAATCTCATTTTGACTCGAAACCGTTACTTGACCTGAAAATCATATGGAGACTAAAACATACCCTCACTGATCCAAAAACTGGTGTTGCTCAAGATTTACTCCATTACCGAAATTTGTTCATTAACTTGAAATTTGTATAGGATCAAAAATTTTATAATGAATTTTTTATCTCCTGACTCAACATATTATTATTATTATGATTATAAACTTATCACCGTAGTCTTAAATTTAACCCGGGATCCTAAATATGGATGGCTAGTACAGGTTTTTCCTCTGAAACCTAAAATTTGCTACGTGTCTCAAATTTCGTTTTGTGATCCAAAAAGTTGCATCTCAGCTCAAGACTTGTTATAAGCGGATACAATTTGACCAGCTCCCAAATTTTGAAATTAGGCTCTCTTGTTGTGATCACTTGTGCAACTTAATAAACAAAACGATTAGACTATATGTTAAGAAAAGATTTCCGTACAAATGTTGTTTTTCTAACTTAAGATCTCCTTGTAAAGGTTCCAACAAGAGTGGATATTAATCAAAGACAATTACTCCAAAGTAATAACTAACCAACCTAGTAAGCATTTAGTGCATCGTTGGTTCAATTAATATTGTCATAATGACAAATATGGGTTTTTTCTGAATTTTGGTGTAACGTAGTCCTTCAATATATCTCTACGACCTCTTTGTCGATTTTGCTAAATGGTTCTCCCACGCTCTTCTTTAAACCGTCTCGGGATTAAGACGGGGAGACCCAATCTCTCCCTATTTATTTCTGTTATGTATTAAAACTATGTCAGGAACTATTATACACGCTGAAAAACCAAGGCCTTATAAAAAGGTTTAAAAATATGTTAAAAAAAAGCCCTTTTTGTGAGTCACCTTTTGTTTGCCGATGAATGTTTAATCTTTTGTGAGGAAAATACTACTTCTAGTAACAATTTAGTTAAACTTTTATCTGATTTTGGGGATGCTTCGGATAATTAATTAATCTTAATAAATCGGGAGTCTTTTTTAGTCCTAGAAATAATCCAGACATCAAAAATGCAGTTTACAAATACTGGTTGTCAAGGTGATTCCTTTGGATGATAGATATTTAGGAGTCTCTTTATTTACAAATAAATCTAAGATCAAGAGTTTTGAACCTCTATCGGAAAAAATGTATAATAGACTCACTGGTTGGAATGGAAAGGACCTAACCACAATCGGAAAAACTGTAACATCATCGTTGTGTGTTTACCGAATGAACTTCTTTAGAATATCAGAAAAGATTTGCATGTTTTTTGCAAAGAAATATTGTATTTGGAAAATAGGAAAAGGAAATATGGTTAATGTATGGACTGATTACTGGATTCCATAAATCAATCTTCCCATAGAGAAACCCATATAGGGAAGCTGAAGATATAACAATAGTAAGTGATCTTAAAACCGATGATAGAACTTGAGATATTAATAAACTGAGAGTCTGTTTTGATCAGAACATGACAAACCATATCTTAAAAATAAGCTTTTGGTCGGTTGTCAGTCGACGCAAAAATAATTTAAGTTCTTTCACTTCACAATTATAAATAAGAGTATAGTTATAAGAACAAATTCGTTCCACAAGGAGATATGGGTTGTCAAATTGTTTTGATTACTTAAAGAAATTGGGGGGTTTTATTTGTGAATATAGCTAAATAAGAATAAACCAAATAGAAAAATATGAATATCAATAATAAAAAGTATTGGTTAGATTTTTCATCTTCCATCTTCCAACACGTACGTTATCAACTGAATCAATCTCAACATTCATTTCCTATCAATATCAATAACCCTAGAGCATCCTACCGTAGGATTACTCCGGCAAAACGCGTATTATCATCAAAGGCGCAAGAGCCACTCTTTGAATCCTTTTCACTAAATAACTTGGCGCAAGAGCCACTCAAGTTTAACCCAATGAAAGCAATTTAATTATGAGTTGAGGTTATTCTAAGCAATCCGGCGCAAGAGCAACACGGATTTAACCTAGGTCACGCTTCTACATATAATTGTATGGCAACATCCCGTCGTTAACAACTATATTATGCTACTTCTAACAGGGATTATTCGACAATCCCGGATCTCAAACCCTAGTTTAGCAATAGATATGAATGCATGCTCATTTAATTTGCAACTTAAACAAACTAGCAATCAATCATACATGGAGTTATAAATGGTAGAACATAAACGATACTAACAAATTATGAATGAATGAGAATAAATATATCAATTGAATAACATGTCTTCCAACTTAGGACTACATCTCTAACCAATAAGAAATGTGTAGTTACTCATGGATTTCTTAAAACCCATAAAAAATATAAAGAGAATGAGTAAAGAAAACCCTAGAATTTTGATTGTCAATCTCCACTCCAAGCCCTAACTCCCATTCCTCTTTCTTTTTTCTAAAAAACGAATGATAAAAAAAATCCCCAAAAAGATGTCTTTCTTAAGTAAGTGTTTCCAGTGTAAAAATCCCGTGCTCAAACCACGCGCCTAATGGTTACTAAAACTGGCCAAACTTCTCAATAAGTCACGTCCAAGAACCTGGCCATGCCAAGGTTGCATGAGAATTCTGAATGGGCTTGCGCAAGTGGCAAAGGCCCAGCCCAAAAACACCATCATCTTGTCAGTTTTCCAGAACTGACAAGCATATGTATCTTTTCTTCCATTTCCACGGACAGATGTGTATCCGTGAAATATATTTCTCCCTGAAATTTCAACTTTCCCCTTGTGACTTCTCGGTGACTCACCCCTCCGTGAGAAATAAAAACATCTGAGTTTGGTTTTAAACTCCATATTTCTCTCGGAAACACAACTGGTCGTGAAAAAACTAACTCCCTGACTTTTTCGTTCAGTTCCACGTATACCAGGCCCTCCACGAGAATTTTACTTCCCTGACTTTAAGCTCTTCTCTGTTTTCTCACTCGAGCCATAGTTCAGCTCCCATCTTACTGCCAATGATGGATCGATGATTAACCTTCTTCATACGAACAAGTTCCAGCACTTCATCACTGCCATTCCTTCGTCATCATGGCAGCAGCTCCTTCTTCTATCACCAGTCACTGCTCGTAATCTAGCTTAACAACTTTAGCTCTTTGCAGACATTATCATCAGCACCATCTCGTAAATACAACTGCTAAGCTCGAGACATTCTCTTCTTCATTAATAGCGTTAATAACGCACAGATAAACCCCCAGCTTCAAGCTCCTGCCATTGTTCCATCATCACTTTCATTACTGCAATGAAAGTAACAACACCGGAAACACCATCACTGCCAGTCATTTTCGTCGAGTTCATACCATCAACAGTTTGATCAACAACTCAACTCCATCTTTTCGAGCTGAGTTCCAATCTCCAACTTGAGCTTCTTCATTGCTCCGTTAACTGCCCTGGTTTCTTCTCTATTCGTCGACCAAGCTTTCTCGAATTCATTAACAACTCCGTCGTCAGCAGCCAACTCATCCATCGTCACATTCGATAACTCCACATGAGCATCACCTAGTTTCGATCTCTTGGAACCGCAAAGGTCTCTGACTTCATCACTGCAGGGCTGCTTCTTCTTCTCATCCTCCATCAACCATCAGTTAACACTCCCTTCTCGTTGTTAACTCGAACTCTACTGCCTCAGGCAAACTGGTAACGGCTTCACAGATTAACCTCATCTCGAGCTCCATCAATACCATTATATCACAGCTGCGAATACAACCTCTCTGTAACTTGAATGCATTCTACTGTCAATCTTGCGGGACTGACAGTTCAACTCTATTAACAACCTTTGCGGCTGCCCTGAGTAGAAACGCGCCTGCCTTTAACAGTTCTGGGCTTCAATATCTTTTGCAACTTGGACTCACTTTACACGCCCATAAAATCTTCATACCATTTCGTAACGACACCATTCTTTCGCCGATGGCTTCGTATTTTCGTCCCCTTTAAGTTTATGCGAAGAAATCTTGGATTTGAACAAGTTCTGCTTCCTTTGGGTCAAGATAGCCTCAAACACCTAAGAAACTCAAAACAAACAAAATCAAAGCATAATGATACAAAAACTACCAAGAAATCAAAGCATTTGAGTACCTAACTAGTGCAAATATTGCACCTATCAAATTCCCCCACACTTTCCTTTTGCTAGTCCTCGAGCAAACTACAAAAATAAAACAAGGTACAACAACTCCCTATCACCGAGGACACGGTTGCATTTAGCATATGCAACAAGCCTTTAAACCCCTAGGTGTCCCTAGTGGATGATTTATAGTCTCGTGAGGGCTTACCAGAGGTATACCCACAAAACCTACTCCAACTTCAAAGCGTTCCAGCTTCCCAAGCATCCAAAGAGCTATGAGGACATAGAGTTTCTGCATGCTAGTAATAAGAAGTTACAAATACCAAGGAACATATTCATCTTAAATCCGAGTGAGAAATAACCACATCATAATGAGAGAATGTGTGTTTGAGAGCGATCAATAAGCATTTCTCCTCGACTTCTGCCTCACTTAAAAGGATTTTATGATAATTGCACTCAATAAGACGGTTTTTTTATGGGTCTCACATGTGTGTAGGTAGGAATGAAAAAAAGAATCCTACACACGTTGAATGGTGGGAAGGAAACCTTCCGAATTATTTATGGAGACTCCACAAAATCGTGGAGAACAAGAATATTTCTGATGATCTCTAAGAAAGGAAATCAACTATTATTATTAAAAATAGAGGATGAGAGTACTTACCACCTTCACATCTGATTGCAATGATGATAACACCACTCTCACAACATCCAATAGAAACGTAGTCTTCAGTTCGTCTTCTTCGTCTTCTTGGTCTTCGGTCTTCAACTGTTGATGATAAACTCTTGAACTTCGTAGAACTTTGACAATTTGTAACTCTTTCTCTTCAATTCCTTGTTGCTTGAAACTTCTTCATAGATTTTTCTTCTTCCCCATGTCTTTATTAAATGAATACAAAAAAAAAATACAAAGAATTTCCCTTGTCTTTTTTTCCTTTTTTTTTTTTTTTTTTTTTTTTTTTTGACAAGAGAAATAACTACAAACTGAAAATTAAAAAAAAAAACAATGAAATTTTTATGGCCATGGGATAAGTACTTTACTGCTTGATTCTTCACAACTTGTATTGTCTTCGTATCATAAACTTCAATATAATTCTCATCTTTAGATTTTCTTCGCTCTTACAAATAAGTCTTCAACATGAATATAGAATTCTGCTCCTTATGTGTAAGTCTTCAACATGTATATAAAAATCTGCCCATTGTATGTTGCTTTATTTGGATATGAAATTTGTTCTTCCTTGAATTGTTGGTTGTAAACATCAAACGTCTTCAACTTCCCTTGTAGATTTTGATGTCGCTCCGCTTGTTGATGATGATGTGTTTCTATGGACCTGTTGTTGGCGACAGAGAAAGAGTGGTGCTACTGCAAATCAAACTACAAGAAGGTGGTTTTCGTCTATAGACGTCACCCTCATGATTGACAAAGTTAGCACTCAAGAGATCAAAAATAGTGCTTCTATTGGTGGGAGGTTGGGTAGCTCACCATTCTACCCGTAATTAACGTACAGTGACACACACTCAAAAGAAATCTCTTTAGTCAACTACACAAAAACAATTTTGGTCTGGTGCCTCCGTTGATTTGAAAATACGTAGTCTCTACTAATGATTGATCAGCAACTCTAATATTGCATTCCCTCTGCTCCCAATTTGCATCACCGGCATGATTAAATCCATTATTTAACACTCCAATTCGTAAGAAATCCGAACGTAGTTCCCTAACACTTCCAAGTTCAGTTATGTCGGTCAGAATCTCTATGTAAACATACCTAGAAGGATGCTAGTGACTCTAAAATCTCTAAAATTTGGAGTTCTTTTTTTTATTTTTTTGTGCAAATATATACAAAAAGCTAAAAACTCTATATGAAAAATACTCCCCCACACTTAAACTTCACATTGTCCTCAATGTGAAAAACTGAAAATTCTGAATTCTAACGTAGCAGCAGATAAAACACAACAACTTTACAAATATGTAAGGAATTTGGCAAAACACTATTTCACAAAAGTTGTTCTCCTACGTCTTTTCTACACAATGTCAAAAGTACACAGTGTTTCGATAAACGGTATGACAGTTATGGTCTCTGGACTGAACTACGTGCAGTCTGAATTTTTCTGACGAAAAGGGATTCGTCAAAATTTTCTTCAAAATAAATTCCGAACTCTACGAAGTTAAACACACTACGGGAAAAACAGTAATCTACAACTGTAACTTCACAACTCGTATATTTAAGGTTGTGAAAGGTGGTATGTTTGACAACTTTTGTCAAACACAAGTTGTCCAAGTATAAAAATGTCACACTCTTAGGACCAAAGAGGAACAAAGAGTCGTGACGAGAATCAAAATCACAACGTTTTTGTGAAAAGAGTAGTGACCACCTTTAGACTTTAACAACTCATCTCGTTAAGGTAGTGAATAACTATAGGACAACACTTATAAGGGTTGTTGAAGATAAAAAAAAAAATATCATTTGGAGTAATGTTGTTTGAGAGATTTGAACACAAGCCAACTAGGTGTTAGCACAAGCCCTGAACCATCCTTCCTTCCTCTCAATATTGGTAGTTTTGTCCTATTTTTTTTTATTATTACTATCACAATCCTTATAAGAGTTGTAAAAAAAAAAAAACTAGAAAAAAAAAATGAGGAGTGAGGTATTCCAACCATCCTTTCACATTTAAATATATGATTATATTTTACATCTACTTTTATATATAAGAAAATTTCAAACTGAGCCTTAAAAAAAGACCAACAAATGCGCCACTTTGCCTGAAACATACAAGGCATTGTTAAATATAGACACGGTTAAACAACATAGCATAGCAAACCAAAGTATAAAATGTAATATATAGAGTGATTTAAATCTACATTCTAGAGTGACAATATAACAAAACAAACCAAACTAAGAAGAATATTAACCTTTACTTTATTTATTTTCAATAAGGATAGTTTGGTCATTTTCACATTCTCCATAATATTTATTGCACTTATTTCCAATAAGGCTAATATGGTCATTTTCACAGTCTGTAATATTTAATTTACTGATTTTCGATAAGGGTAGTCTGGTCATTTTTCACGATCTTCATAATATTTATTGCACTTTTTTCCAAAAAGGGTAATATGGTCATTTTCACAATATGTAAGAATTACTTTACTTATTTCTGATAAGGGTAGTATGGCATTTTCACGGTCTCTATAATATTTATTGCACTTTTTTCCAATACAGGTAATATGGTCAATTTCACAGTCTGTAACAATTACTTTACTTATTTCGATAAGGGTACTATGGTCATTTTCACATTCTCCATAATATTTATTGCACTTTTTCCAATAAGGATAATATGGTCAATTCACAGTCTGTAAGAATTACTTTATTATTTCCGATAAGGGTAGTATGGTCATTTTCACAGTCTCCATAATATTTATTGCACTTTTTTTCCAATAAGGGTAATATGGTCATTTTCACAGTCTGTAACATTTACTATACTTATTACCGATAAGGGTACTATGGTCATTTTTATAGTCTCCATAATATTTATTGCACTTTTTCCAATAAGGGTAATATGGTCATTTTCACAATCGGTAACATTTAGTTTACTTATTTTCGATAAGGGTAGTATGGTCATTTTCACTGTCTCCATAATATTATTCCACTTTTTTCCAATAAGGGTAATATGGTCATTTTCACAGTCTGTAAGAATTACTTTACTTATTTCTGATAAGGGTAGTTTGGTCATTTTCACAATTTCCATAATATTTATTGCATTTTTTTCCAATAAGGGTAATATGGTCATTTTTCACAGTCTGTAAGAATTAATTTATTTATTTCCGATAAGGGTAGTATGGTCATTATCATAGTCTCCATAATTTTTATTGCACTTTTTTCAAATAAGGGTAATATGGTCATTTTCACAATCGGTAAGAATTACTTTACTTATTTCTGATAAGGGTAGTATTGTCATTTTCACTGTCTCCATAATATTTATTGCAGTTTTTCCAATAAGGGTAATATGGTCATTTTCACAGTCTGTAACATTTACTTATTTCCGATAAGGGTAGTATGGTCATTTTCACTGTCTCCGTAATATTCATTCCACTTTTTTTCAATAAGGGTAATATGGTCATTTTCACAGTCTGTAAGAATTACTTTACTTATTTCTGATAAGGTAGTATGGTCATTTTCACAGTCTTCATGATATTTATTGCACTTTCCCCAATAAGGGAAATATGGTCATTTTCACAGCCTGTAACATTTACTTTACTTATTTCCGATAAGGGTAGTATGGTCAATTTCAATGTCTCCATAATATTCATTCCACTTTTTTCCAATAAGGGTAATATGGTCATTTTCACAGTCTATAAGAATTACTTTACTTATTTCTGATATATTTCGTCTCCAGTTCATCCGAACAAGAAACTCAGGTTTAATTCTAGTAATTTTTGAACCTGTGATGTTCAATTTTGATATATTTAGTCTTCAGTTCATCCGAAAGAGAAACTCAGGTCTAACTAGATCTAGTAATCTTTAAACCTGTGATGTTCAATTCTAATATATATATTTCTTCTCCAGTTCATCCGAAAGAGAAACTCAAGTCTAACTCTAGTAAATGGATGGATTCATCATTCTTACCAAGTTTAAGGTTTCGAGGTATATCCAAAAGAATCTTACCTGTAAATGGATGGATTCATCGTTCTTACCAAGTTTCCGACCTATAGTAGTCCACTCCCGGCCAGGTTTCGATCTCGGAGCCAAGGTATGCATATAATAGGCCAGAATATGGTTTGTTTAAGGTTTCAGGGAATATTCTAAAGGAATCTTACCTGTAAATGGATGGATTCATCGTTCTTACCAAGTTCCCGACTTATAGTAGTCCACTCCCGGCCAGGTTTCGATCTCGGACCCAAGGTATGCGTACAATATGCCAGGATAGGGTTTGTTTAAGGTTTCATGGAATATTCTGAAGGCATCTTACTTGTAAATGGATGATGGATTCATCGTTTTTACCAAGTTTCCGACCTATAGCAGTCCACTCCCGTCCAGGCTTCGATCTCGGAGCCAAGGTATACGTACATTATGCCAGAATAGGGTTTGTTTAAGGTTTCAGGGAATATTCTGAAGGAATCTTACTTGTAAATGGATGAATTCATCGTTTTTACCAAGTTTCCGACTTATAGAAGTCCACTCTCGGCCAGGTTTCGATCTCGGAGCCAAGGTATGCATACAATCTGGGTTGCACGGACGCTCCATTTCTTGAGCCATGTCCGCGTCCGACACGCCGCGGACACAGGACGCGCGTGGGACGCTGACACGACGCGTGTCCGACGCACCAATTTGCGTGTCCTGCGCGCGTCTGGTTTGGACGCACCAATGACGCGTGTCCGACGCATTTTTTTTTATTATTTTCATATAAACTTTTTCCTTTATTTTTACTATTATTAACCAAATGAAGAAAGACAAACATTTCGATCAATAATTTAGGTCTTTATTCGGATTTTGTAATTGAAAATGACATCACGTATACCCTTAGTTGAACATGTGTTGATCTAAGAATGCATTTCGATTGAGCTATGTGTTTAATAGTAACTGATTATTTGACATTCGGCGTGTATAAACAAACGATATCTTCTTTTCTTTTGAAATTTATACATATATAACATCATTTTTTAATTTTTAGGGTCGAAATACTTGACTTTGCTGTATAAATACATGATTATATATATAAACAAAATATGTATATACGTGTCCGCGTCCTAGTTTTTTGAAAATTTTGTAGTGTCCGCGTCAGCGTCGTGTCGTGTCCGCGTCTACGCGTCCGTGTCTGTGCAACCCAGCATACAATAGGCCAGAATATGGTTTGTTTAAGGTTTCAGGGAATATTCTAAAGGAATCTTACCTGTAAATGGATGGATTCATCGTTCTTACCAAGTTTCCGACCTATAATAGTACACTCCCGGCCAGGTTTCGATCTCGGAGCCAAGGTATGAATACAATAGGCCAAAATATGGTTTGTTTAAGGTTTCAGCCTGGGTTGCACGGATGCTCCATTTCTTGAGCCGTGTCCGCGTCCGACTCGCGGAGGACACGGGACGCGCGTGGGACGCTGACACGACGCGTGTCCGACGCACCTATTTGCGCGTCCTGCACGCGTCTGGTTTGGACGCACCGATGACGCGTGTCCGACGCATTTTTTTTATTATTTTCATATAAACTTTTTCCTTTATTTTTACTATTATTAACCAAATGAAGAAAGACAAACATTTCGATCAATAATTTAGGTCTTTATTCGGATTTTGTAATTGGAAATGACATCACGTATACCCTTAGTTGAACATGTGTTGACCTAAGAATGCATTTCGATTGAGCTATGTGTTTAATAGTGACTGATTATTTGACATTCGGCGTGTATAAACAAACGATATCTTCTTTTCTTTTGAAATTTATACATATATAACATCATATTCTAATTTTTAGGGTCGAAATACTTGACTTTGCTGTATAAATACATGATTATATATATAAATAAAATATGTATATTCGTGTCCGCGTCCTAGTTTTTTGAAAATTTTGTAGTGTCCGCATCAGCGTCGTGTCGTGTCCGCGTCTACGCGTCCGTGTCCGTGCAACCCAGGTTTCAGGGAACATTCTAAAAGAATCTTACCTGTAAATGGATGGATTCATCATTTTTACCAAATTTTTGTCTTATAGTAATCCACTCACGACTAGGGTTTCGATCTCGAGGCAGTATGCATACAATATGTCGAATAGGGTTTATTTAAGGTTTCGGGGAATATTCTGAAGGAATCTTACTTGTAAATGGATGGATTCATCGTTCTTACCAAGTTTCCGACCAATAGTAGTCCACTCCCTCCCAGGTTTCAATCTCGGACCCAAGGTATGCGTACATCATGCCAGAATAGGGTTTGTTTAAGGTTTCAGGGAACATTCTGAAGGAATCTTACTTGTAAATGGATGGATTCATCGTTTTTACCAAGTTTCCGACTTATAGTAGTCCACTCGCGGCCAGGTTTTGATCTCGGAGCTAAGGTATGCATATAATAGGCCAGAATATGGTTTGTTTAAGGTTTCAGGGAATATTCTAAAGGCATCTTACCTGTAAATGGATGGATTCATCGTTCTTACAAAGTTTCCGACTTATAGTAGTCCACTCCCGGCCAGGTTTCGATCTCGGACCCAAGGTATGCGTACATTATGCCAGAATAGGGTTTGTTTAAGGTTTCAGGGATATTATGAAGGAATATTACCTGTAAATGATGGATCCATCATTTTTACCAAGTTTTCGACTTATAGTAGTCCACTCACGACCATGTTTCGATCTCGGAGCCAGTGTACGCATACAATATGTCAGAATAGGGTTTGTTTAAGGTTTCGGGGAATATTTCGAAGCAATCTTACCTGTAAATGGATGGATTCATCGTTCTTACCAAGTTTCCGACTTATAGTAGTCCACTCCCGGATAAGTTTCGATCTCGAACCCAAGGTATGCATACATTATGCCAGAATAGGGTTTGTTTAAGGTTTCGGGGATATTGTGAAGGAATCCTACCTGTAAATGGATGGATCCATCGGTTTTACCAAGTTTTCGACTTATAGTAGTCCACTACCATCCAGGTTTCGATCTCGGAGCCACAGTATGCATAGAATATTCCAGAATAGGGTTTGTTTAAGGTTTCGAGGAATATTTCAAAGGAATATTCCAAAGGAATCTTACCTGTAAATGGATGTATTCATCCTTCTTACTAATTTTCCAACTTATAGTAGTCCACTCCCGTCCAGGTTTCGATCTCGTAGCCAGTGTATGCATGCAATATGCAAGAATACGGTTTTTTTTAAGGTTTCAGGGAATATTCCAAAGGAATCTTACCTGTAAATGGATGGATTCATCGTTCTTACCAAGTTTCCGACCTATAATAGTCCACTCCCGGCCAGGTTTCGATCTCGGAGCCAAGGTATGCATACAATAGGCCAGAATATGTTTTTTTAGGTTTCAGGGAATATTCTAAAGGAATCTTACCTGTAAATGGATGAATTCATCGTTCTTACCAAGTTTCCGACTTATAGTAGTCCACTCCCGGCCAGGTTTCGATCTCGGACCCAAGGTATGCGTACTATATGCCAGGATAGGGTTTGTTTAAGGTTTCAGGGAATATTCTGAAGGTATCTTACTTGTAAATGGATGGATTCATCGTTTTTACCAAGTTTCCGACCTATAGTAGTCCACTCCCGGCTAGGTTTCGATCTCGGAGCCAAGCTATGCGTACAATAGGCCATAATAGGGTTTGTTTAAGGTTTCTGGGAATATTATGAAGGAATCTTACTTGTAAATGGATGGATTCATCGTTTTTACCAAGTTTCCGACTTATAGTAGTCCACTCCCGGCCAAGTTTCGATCTCGGAGCCAAGGTATGCATACAATAGGCCAGAATATGGTTTGTTTAAGGTTTCAGGGAATTTTCTAAAGGAATCTTACCTGTAAATGGATGGATTCATCGTTCTTACCAAGTTTCCGACCTATAGTAGTACACTCTCGGTCAGGTTTCGATCTTGGAACCAAGGTATGCATACAATAGGCCATAATATGGTTTGTTTAAGGTTTCAGGGAACATTCTAAAAGAATCTTACCTGCAAGTGGATGGATTCATCGTTCTTACCAAGTTTTTGTCTTATAGTAATCCACTCACGACCAGGTATCGATCTCGGAGCCAGAGTATGCATACAATATGTCAGAATAGGGTTTGTTTAAGGTTTCGGGGAATATTCTGAAGGAATCTTACTTGTAAATGGATGGATTCATCGTTCTTACCAAGTTTCCGACCTATGGTAGTCCACTCCCGGCCAGGTTTCGATCTCGGACCCAAGTTATGCGTACATCATGCCAGAATAGGGTTTGTTTAAGGTTTCAGGGAACATTCTGAAGGAATCTTACTTGTAAATGGATGGATTCATCGTTTTTACCAAGTTTCCAACTTATAGTAGTCCACTCCCGGCCAGGTTTCGATCTCGGAGCCAAGGTATGCATACAATAGGCCAGAATATGGTTTGTTTAAGGTTTCGGGGAATATTCTAAAGGAATCTTACTTGTAAATGGATGGATTCATCGTTCTTACCAAGTTTCCGACTTATAGTAGTCCACTCCCGGCCAGGTTTCGATCTCGGACCCAAGGTATGCGTACAATATGCCAGGATAGGGTTTGTTTTAGGTTTCGGGGAATATTCTGAAGGAATCTTACTTGTAAATGGTTGGATTCATCGTTTTTACCAAGTTTGCGGCTTATAGAAGTCCACTCCCGACCATGTTTCGATCTCGGAGCTAGGGTATGCATACAATATGCCATAATAGGGTTTGTCTAAGGTTTCAGAGATTATTCCATGGAATCTTACATATGAATGGTTAGATTCATCGTTCTAACGAAGTTTCCGACTTATAGTAGTCAACTTCCGGCCAGGTTTCGAGATCAGAGCCACTTTCTCTCCCGAAGTTTCCTGAAAATGGTTTGTTTAGGGTTTCGGAGAATATTCCGATAGAATCGACACTTAGCTTTTTGGTTCATTGTTTGTATGTCTTTATACCACATTTGAAGTTCGAACCGACACTAAGCTTCATACTTATCGATTTTGATTATGTATCCTGCTAAGTTCGTAGTCTGAACCCTCCCGGAGCTTCTTGGTTCATAGTTTGTATGCCATTATACCATATTTGAAGTTCGAATCGACACTGAGCTTCACATTTATCGATTTCAATGATGTATCCTTCTAAGTTTGAAGTCTGAACCCTCTCAGAGCTTCTTGGTTCATATTTTATATGTAGTTATACCACTTTTGAAGTTCGAATCGACACTGAGCTTCATATTTATCAATTTCGATGATGTATCATGCTAAATTTGAAGTCTGAACCCTCCTAGAGCTTCTTGGTTCATATTTTTTATGCTGTAATACCACTTTTCAAGTTCGAATCGATATTGAGCTTCATATTTATCGATTTCTATGATGTATCATGCTAAGTTTGAAGTCTGAACCCTCCCGGAGATTCTTGGTTCATAGTTTGTATGCCATTATACCACATTTGAAGTTCGAAATGATACTGAGCTTCACATTTATCGATTTCGATGATGTATCCTGCTAAGTTTGAAGTTATAACCAACCCGGAGCTTATTCATGACTTGTATGACTAGTCAAAATTGCTTCGTGATTTATGTGACTAGTCGAATTTCAAACCGGAAGCACAAATAGAAAGCACAAAAGAACAAAGAGAAAGCACAAAGAAACACACCAATTATCGAATTCATTTTACATTTTCTCGATTCATTCTTATACATTTTTTGGATTTTTTATATCAGAATGACGATAACAATGTCCTAAATTTATTAATATTTTTTTTGGATTTTTTTTTCATGTCGAAGGTTGATAATAAACCAAATACATGAGTTCGTATTAGCATAAAGAGAAACACACATGCTTCTCAATCTGTATGAGCATCACAAATACAATCTCAACCGTCAGATTCTTTTCTCAATCCGTATGAGTAGATCAAACGAAATCTGGTCCGTCCATCACTTTCATTCACCCATTCTTGGTTTTTTCCGTATGAGCATCACAAACCCTCCTCAACCACTCGAACTCTATCTGTTTTGCTCTATCTTCATCTCTTCTGCTCTTCGTCTCTCCACAGATGACCGCGGCATTACTTGAGAAAATTTAATCCACTCAACCCATCTTTACTCATCATCGCCATCTCTTCTCCCTCTCTTCACCTGCTTCACCAAATATCTTCAAAAACCCTAATTCTTTTACATAAAATCAAACCATTTACTTTCTATGGTTCTCCTAGGTTAGGTTAGGTCTTGGTCGGGAAGAAAACAGACTCAGGGAAGACATGAATTGTGCTGCTACCAGTTGCTGGTTCGATATGGGGTTTTGATTTAAACTTTGATGTCGTGAATTAAATGGGTTTAGATTTGAATCTGAGAAGAGCAAGTTGTTGTCTAAGGTTGATCTAGGTTTGGAATTAGTGAGGATTTTGTGGAGTTAGCTCACCATCTCTAACCATTCAGAAATTCAGCCCTAACCCAAGTTTTCTAAGCTTAAATTGCTTCAAATCTTCATCACAGAACTCAATTCTTCCATCTCTATTCAGTAAAACCCCATTAGCCTTAACCAGTTTCTTCAACCAAATTTCAGTAAAACCCTATTATTTCTTCAACCAAAATCAAACCAACGTTTTCAACCTATTATCTCAGTAGATGATTTAGTGGTTGCGGAATTGAATTCTGGTGCTGATAGGAAGATGATTCTGGAGCTGTTGGTGATGAATTAGAAGATGGGTGTTGTTGGTATGATATGTTGAGTTAATGGGTTTGACGGTTTTGAGCAAAGAAAAGACTCGAAGAGATGGGTTTGATTGATTCTGATTTTCTCCGGTTTGTTGGTGGTACTGATATGATTGATGAAGATAAGGTTTATTTATTTGTGTATTTTTGTGGGGATTTAGGGATTTTTTATACTCTGTGGAATGATGGAGGTGGTAGTGTCGCTGATAATGGAGACTGCAGATGGGATTGAGCAGTTACGGAATGATGAATATGTTGTTGGCTTGAGGAGATGATGTTGGTTTGATGTTGGTGTTATGGATATATTTTGAATTGGTGAAGATTTGCTGGAGTTTCAAGAATTAAACTCAGTCAAGATAGACTCTAACAACAATCGCCAATTATCATTTGATTAGATTCTCACACGTTATGAACTTCAGAGATTGATCTAGTAAGTGATTGTTAAGTTAGGTTGTTTTGGATGAACTTAAAAGCTAATTTCGTAACTGCTCTGGTGTCCTTTTTTGTAGGCTCAAGCTGATTCTTCTGTTGAAGCTACTAATGAGAAGAATCCTGATACCGTTGTTGGTATGTTGGTAAGTACCTGTCTGCGCCCTGTTTGGGATGCGAATTTGTTGATTTAGGTTGTTTAGTTTGATGACCTTATGTAGCTGTTTGTTGATACTTCTGTAACTGCTTTCCGGTCTTCTTTTGTAGGTTCAATCTGATTCTGTTACTCAGGTCGTTAAGCTTACGTTGGTAAGTTTCAATCCCAGTTAACAATGAATTGTTATTACTTTTGATGTATAAGTTTTGGTTTTCAGCATTGGGTATTGTTTTTTTCATTGATATGATTTTAGATTAATTCATAAATTTTTGGTATTGGTTGAGTATAATTGAATTGCATAGTTCTGGTGGTACTTGAGTATGGAACTTCTATTGAAGCAACTTAATTTGCACATGACCTCTAATCTCCAGAATTTTCGGAGCATTAAGTTTTTTTTTTATAATTCTGAAAACTGTATTCTTTAAACTTCTGCATAAAAGCAAGGTGAACTTGAATTTTATTTATATTGAAATTATTTATTAACCCATTTAACAAGCTTGTGTTTGGTTGCAGCTGCAGTTTGGTGTTGGTTCTGGTGACCTTGTTGTGAGAGATGGGTGTTGTGCAGGTTGTGTGCAATTGCTAGGTTGGAGTTGTATTGCAGGCTCTGGTGTTGTGCCGGTGCAGTGGGTGTGTGCAAGGGTTAGATGCATGAAGACATGATGTATCGGAATGATTTTGGTGATGAGGCAGTGTCATATTAAACTCATGGAGGAGATGCAAATGTGGTTTCTTAGATGTATGCTGAGGTCACAGGAGGTGGAGATGTGAAGCTGGTGATATTCAGATAGAGACTGGTGTTGTTTCAATGGGTCTGATATTGCAGTTGCAAATTATTATTGATGTTCATGGTACTTCTGGTGTTGAAGGAATGGATGACATGATGGGTGTTGGTTGTATATGATGTAGGCTCTTGGTTTGAGGTTATGGCACTGAATTGCAGAGAGCTTTGTATAGGTGGAATGGCTGAATAAGTTGTATCTAGACAGTCGCAGCAAGAGAAAGTGATGGCATGCCGAGCACCTAGCTGAAGACTGTTGATGCTGATATCTACAGTAGCTAGGTCAAGAAGATGGTGTTGCTGGAGTTTATTGTGTAAGATAACTTTTTGGAGTCTCAATTTGTTGAATGATTACATTGTAGATTGTTGATAGTTTCACAAGTAAGAATGGCTATAATAATTTGCAGTCTCGAGATGTAAGACTGGTTTAAGTGTTTGAATGCTGTCACATTTTGATGGTTTACATTTGAATGAATTCTTATATATTTTTAATGTTGTGACCAATTTCATTATTTTTATTTCACAAATCAAAAATAACCACAACTGCTACGAAAAGCTGTCAAAGAAGTGACTTGCAACTCAAACAAAAGTGGTCAAGGAAATGACATACAACTCTAGTCATTGTTGTCAAAGAATTCTCTAACCATAGTTGTCAACAAATTTTCTACAACTCCAACAAGTGTAGCGTAGGAGTTATTTTCGCAACCTAGACAAGAGTTGTGTTAGGCATCAAGAGGAAAATTTCAAAGACATTCACAACTGAAGCAAGCATTGTGAAAAACTAAACGACAACTATGTTTACGACTTTAGCTGAAGATTTGTAAAGAATTGAGGATCTTCTACACCCCCCCTTATGCAACCTATCGATAAACGTCGTCGTAGATGTATGACAACTCTTTTCGGGAGTAGTTGATCATTGTTTTTCCCGTAGTGACATGGGGATGCAAATATGATACGAAAATAATAAAAACTGAAAATAAAAGGGATTAAGATACAAAACCTATGGGTTGACTCCCATTAGCGCTTGGTTTAACGTCGTTAGCTCGATTGTAGACTCTTTGGCTACTCCTTAGCACGCGTCTACGACATTAGCATGAACATCTCTAGGATACCGCATGACTCCAAAAATATTGAAGCGAATCTTTCCATCATCAAATTCCATAGTGAGCGTTCCTTTGTCAACATCAATAACGGTTTTGGCCTTTTTCATGAACGGCCTCCCCAATAACAGCGGTATAGATGAATTCGACCCGCTATCCAACGAAATCATCTAGAAATACGAGTTGATTCACCTGCACAAGCACATTTTCAATAATACATCTAGGGTAAACATTAGAACGATCAGCTAATTCAAGAACAATACGGGTTTCTTTGAAAGGACCCAGATTCAAAAACTCATAAATAGATGCGGGCATAACATTAACTGATTCTCCTAAATCAAGCATAGCTTTTTCAACCCTTTTATTACCAATCACAACGGGTATATCCAAACTACCTGGATCCTTGCATTTAGGTGGAAGTTTCTTTTGGAGGATAGCAGAAATGTTTTCCCCCGCACTCATCACCTCATTACCGGTTAATCTTTTCTTCTTGGTGCATAGGTCTTTCAAAACTCTTGCGTATTTAGGAACCTGCCTGATAGCATGTATCAGCGGTATATTCACATGAATCTTTTTGAGTATATCTAAAATCTCTTTGTCTTGTTCCACATTTTTGTTAGCAAACCTGCCAGGAAACGGTAAAGGAGAAACATAAGTTGAAACAAGAGGTTTAGAGTTTGTTTTAGGTACCTCATCGGTTTGGGAAGAGTCAGTAATCTCTTTCTCCAAAACCGACCCCTTGGGGTCTATGCTTTTCTCAGCATCTTCTGGTTGCACAGTTCGTGTACCACTTCTCCATGTCACAACATTAACAGTTGCTCTAGGATTTATAGGTTGAGAAGGGAGTTTCCCACTATTCGGTGTTTCCAAAAGGTTCAATCTACCTTCCATGGTTCTCATTTGTGTCTGCAACTCCTTGATTGCACCATCAGTCGTTTGCTGATTCTTTTGCACCATTATTGTTAGATTCTTCATCATAGCAAGCATCTCTGATGATTCTGAGTTCTGCGCTGGTTGTGGTTGTTGTTGGAAACCACTAGGGAGATTAAAAATCGACCCTGGATCTGCTGCTTGCGTATTCGTATAGCTGAAATTGGGATGATCTCTCCACCCTGGATTGTAAGTATTGGAATAAGGATCATACCTTTGTCTCTGATGATTCGGGAATACCGCATTGACTTGTTCAGCTTCTTCCGCATAAGAGGGAATGATTACTGAGGCCATTTGTTGTATCATCTTCTCCATATTACCAATCATATGTTCTAAGTGTGGTGAAGAAGTAACCTCATTAAACTTTCGACTCATTGACAGACCTCTTGTATTGAATTGTTGCGCGTTTGTAGCCATATTCTCGATCAATTCTGTTGCTTCGTCAAAGCACCACCACTAGCTGCATCGATAAGATTTCTCTCGGATTGGAGCAAACCATCGTAAAAATACTGCACTATGAGTTGCTCAGAGATTTGATGATGTGGGAAGCTTGCTAACAACTTCTTGTACCGTTCCCAGTAGTCGTAAAGAGTCTCACCAGTAATTTGTTCAATCCCACTAATTGCTTTACGAATAGTTGCTGCTTTAGAGGCGGGAAAGTACTTTTCTAAAAATGCTTTCTGCATCTCATTGCACGTTGTGATACTTCCAGATGGAAGATTATAAAACCATTCTTCTGCAGAATCAATCAAAGAGAATGGAAAAGCTGTCAGTAAAGCTCTACCTTGATCAGTTCCAGTTGGCTTCAAACTTGTCAACCTATGTTGAAACAGTAGAAAATGACGATTTGGATCGTCTCCTGGAAGCCCTTTGAATTTTGGTAACCAATGAATCAATTGAGATTTGAGATCAAATGAATCTTCCAAGTTGACACACAACTTTTGTTGATCAAACGATGAGGATGTCAGATCTTCGAGTGTCCTCTTGGGAGGTGGAGGTGGTGGAGCGTGGCCATTTACCTGGTTCCCTTGGTTTCCCTAGTTACCAGTGTTAATGTTGTTCGTTCCGCCAACCATCTCTTCTTGTTGTGAATTTTGAGGCTCTTGTAGTACTGTTCCTCTACGATTTGAAATTCCGCACCTTTGGTAATCCCAACGTTTGGGTGCCAGAGATTAAGTACCTGAAACAAGATTCTCAAAAAAAAGATTAAAAACTAAAAATAACAAATCAATAGCAAAGTAACAATCCACTATGCCTCCCTGGCAGCGGCGCCACAATTTGGTCGGTTGTCAGTCGACGCAAAAATAATTTAAGTTCTTTCACTTCACAATTATAAATAGAAGTATAGTTATAAGAACATATTCGTTGCACAGGAAGATATGGGCTGTCAAATTGTTTTGATTACTTAAAGACATTGGGGGGTTTTATTTGTGAATATAGCTAAATAAGAATAAAGCAAATAGAATAATATGAATATCAATAATAAAAAGTATTGGTTAGATTTTTCATCTTCCATCTTCCAACACGTACGTTATCAACTGAATCAATCTCAACATTCATTTCCTATCAATATCAATAACCCTAGAGCATCCTACCGTAGGATTACTCCAGAAAAACGCGTATTATCATCAAAGGCGCAAGAGCCACTCTTTGAATCCTTTTCACTAAATAACTTGGCGCAAGAGCCACTCAAGTTTAACCCAATGAAAGAAATTTAATTATGAGTTGAGGTTATTCTAAGCAATCCGGCGCAAGAGCAACACGGATTTAACCTAGGTTACGCTTCTACATATAATTGTATGGCAACATCCCGTCATTAAGAACTATATTATGCTACTTCTAACAAGGATTATTCGAAAATTCCGAATCTCAAACCCTAGTTTAGCAATAGATATGAATGCATTCTCATTTAATTTTGCAATCATACATGGAGTTATAAACGGTAGAACATGAACGAACTAACAAATTATGAATGAATGAGAATGAATATATCAATTGAATAACATGTCTTCCAACTTAGGACTACATCTCTAACCAATAAGAAAGGTTTAGTTACTCATGGATTTCTTAAAACCCATAAAAAAAAAAAGAGAATGAGTAAAGCAAACCCTAGAATTTTGATTGTCAATCTCCACTCCAAGCCCTAATTCCCGTTCCTCTTTCTTTTTTTCTAAAAATCAAATGATTAAAAAAATCCCCAAAAAGATGTCTTTCTTAAATAAGTGTTTCCAGTGTAAAAATCCCGTGCTCAAACCCTGCGCCTGATGGTTACTAAAACTGGCCAAACTTCTCAATAAGTCATGTCCAAGAACCTGGCCATGCCAAGGTTGCTTGAGAATTCTGAATGGGCTTGCGCAAGTGGCAGAGGCCCAGCCCAAAAACACCATCATCTTGTCAGTTTTCCAGAATTGACAAGCATATGTATCTTTTCTTCCATTTCCACGGACAGATGTGTATCCGTGAAATATATTTCTCCCTGAAATTTCAACTTTCCCCTTGTGACTTCTCGGTGACTCACCCCTCCGTGAGAAATTAAAACATCTGAGTTTGGTTTTAAACTCCATATTTCTCTCGGAAACACAACTGGTCGTGAAAAAACTAACTCCCTGACTTTTCCGTTCAGTTCCACGTATACCAGGCCCTCCGCGAGAATTTTACTTCCCTGACTTTAAGCTCTTCTCTGTTTTCTCACTCGAGCCATAGTTCAGCTCCCATCTTACTGCCAATTATGGATCGATCATCAACCTTCTTCATACGAACAAGTTCCAGCACTTCATCACTGCCATTCCTTCGTCATCATGGCATCATCTCCTTCTTCTATCACCAGCCACTGCTCGTAATCGAGCTTAACAGCTTTAGCTCTTTGCAGACATTATCATCAGCACCATCGCATAAATACAACTGCTAATTAAGCTCGAGACATTCTCTTCTTCCTTAAAAGCGTTAATAACTACTGATAAACCCCAGCTTCAAGCTCGCTGCCTTTGTTACATCATCACTTTCGTTACTGCAATGTAAGTAACAACACCGAAAACACCATCACTGCCTGTCATTGCCGTCGAGTTCATACCATCAGCAGTTTGATCAACAGCTCAACTCAATCTTTTCGAGCTGAGTTCCAATCTCCAACTTGAGCTTCTTCATTGCTCCATTAACTTCCCTGGTTTTTTCTCTATTCATCGTCCAAGCTTTCTCGACTTCATGAACAACTCCTTAGTCAGCAGCCAACTCATCCATCATCACATTCGATAACTCTACATGAGCATCACCTACTTTCGATCTGTTGGAACTGCAAAGGTCTCTGACTTCATCACTAGGGGCTGCTTCTTCTTCTCATCCTCCATCAACCATCAACCAACACTCCCTTCTCGTCGTTAACTCGAACTCTACTGCCTCAGGCAAACTGGTAACAGCTTCACAGATTAACCTCATCTCGAGCTCCATCAATATCATTATATATTTTTTTTGATAAACAAAATTATTGTATTAGCTGAATTAAGAGTGATTGTCTCTTGCTAGGAGACTACAAAATTCAGAAGGAAAATTATTAGATAGGTTGATGTCAATTGCAGTGTTTCTAACATATTTCGCAACTGCATCTGCAACCTGATTATCTCTCCTATTAATATAAGAAAAAGTGCATTGCTAAAATAGTAAACTGAGATGTTTTATTTCTCTTAAGATGTTTTTATTCTCCCATTGTACGAGAAGAACATCATATGTAATAGACTGGATAACTAGTTAAGCATCAGCCTCTATGTGAATCTTCAAAAGCCTTTTGTCTTTTGCCCATGTTAAAGCTTCATGTATAGCCATGCATTCACCAGCTTCTGGACTCAAAACTCCATTTGAGAAGCTTCCTTTGACTCCTTCACATCTTCCTGTACCTGTACGCAAAACCACACCAGTTCCGAGTGTTTTAGTGTAATGGCAGAAAGAGGCATCAACATTAAGTTTAAGAATATCATGTAGTGGTAATTATATAAATGTCCCTTGTTTTGATGGGCTTCAGAAATACCCTTATCACATAATTAATATACCCCTCTCCATTTACTAGCCCATTTGGGTCCATCAACGTTTTTAATTCTTTCCATATTTACCCTTAATCCTTTTCGTTCTTTTCTTGTGAAATCAAAATTATCTCATTCTTTCTCCAACGACATCAAAAATTATCTCATTCTTTCTCCAACGACAGCGACCACCACTACCACCTCTTCCGCTATCACCTCCGCCGCTGCAAATAGATTCAGGAACACCTCCACTCCACTAATCCCACCACTAGATCTAGCACAACCTTCTGTACTTCCATGAATTCCACCACCACGTCCGGTACTAAATTCTCCAACGAATATAAAGCTCAGATCCATTTTCGATATCAATTGGATTTGTCTTGAAGATCGCAAAATTGATGATAACAGTTAGTTCTTAAGGATTTGTCTGCATCGATTTAGGAAGTGAAGATGTAAATCGTCATCATTTATTGGATCTAAAAATTCACTTGTCCAAGACCCTAATTTCATATTTTATTCTTCTTCAGATCCATCATTGATTTAGGTAATTCATTGTCTTGCTCTTCAATTCGTCATTTTCAGCTGTAATGACTCATAGAAGTAGAATCTAACAGTTTATTTTTACTTGATTTTTTTATGGTAGTGTTTGGTGGTGGTGGTGTAGCATGTATAGTGGTGGTGGGTGATTGGATTATTGCATTTTCGTTGATTGGGATTATTTTTTGGTTTATTTAATTGAAATTGGTAATTCATTTTCCTATATGGTTTAATTATTACAAGATATTTGTAGGGATATTTGATTTTTAATTTATAATCTTTGATGTTGTGGTAATTGTGGTGGTGGTGGAAGGTGTTATTACAACGGGTGGTGATGGGTATTGAAAATAATGTTGGTGAATATTGTTCTTGTTGTGATGGTGGATGTTTGTTGCACTGCAGCCTACAGGTGATGGTGGTGGCTATTATTGTATTTGTGAGGGTGATGGTGGCTGTGAAATGGAGGATCAATTGAAGGATGAAACTGAGGTAGCGGTGGTGACAAATAAGAATGAAGTAGATGAAATTGGGAAATAAATATACAATGAAATTGAGGTGGCGGTGGTGGTGACTAATAAGAACAAATTGACTGAAATGGGGGAACATATGGGGCTGTAGATGAAACAAATGGAAATTCTTCGACGAAATATGCAATAATCAGTAGTTTTGCGCCTTTGTATGTTTTAACAATAGTTAATTTAGATGTGCTAGTGGTGACTAAGAATGAACGAAGTGGAATAGAGGCATAGATGGCGAAAGAAACTGAGGGTTTTGAAGAGACTTGATTATATGTCATTAGGACCAGTGGGTTCTCCAATTATTAGTCCTGGTAATGCAGTAGAACTTGCCGGCAGAAATGCTTCTGCTTAATGATCCTTAACATTCATCAATTTATGAAATGAATGTTTTTTTGTTTAAGAATCGTTCTTCGTAGCGTTCGATGGTATATTTTAGTTTCTTGAATTTACTTTTGATTTTATCATTTGAGTTTTATTGCAGGAAAATGTTAACATTTGTTGTTTGCTTGCAGAGACCGTGGTGGATTTCAAAAGTAAATCAGGAAATTGTGAATGCAAAAGAATAGATTGAGAATTCTCCAATTATAAAGAATGATCGAGAGCTTTATGCTCATGCTAACCGTAACATGTTGGTGTTCAAAAGGTATGTTTAATTAGGAAAACTGAACTACTTCAACCGATTGTGTTCATACTATTAGGTGTTAGGGCCAAAGACATTTTTCTTATTTGTTTACATGAATTCAAATGATTTGTTTGCCTTGATGGTAAATTTGATGTTCTTGTTTATAAAAGTCTGCATTAAGCCATGAGAGATTTTATGCAGATGCATAAAATGGTATCAACAACCAATATTTGTGTATCAACAATAGAATTTGATCTTAGTGTTAGGAGTCAACAACAAATGTTTGTGTGTCAACAATAGAAATCGACCTTAGTTTAGGGAGTCAACAACCAAGGTTTGTGTATCAACAATAGAATAATGGTATCAACAACCAAGGTTTGTGTATCAACAATAGAAAAATGGTATCAACAACCAATATTTTTGTATCAACAATAGAATTTGACCTTGGTTTAGGGAGTCAACAACCAGTGTATCTGTATCAACAATAGAAAAATGGTATCAACAACCAATATTTGTGTATCAACGATAGAAAAATGTAATCAACAACCAATATTTTTGTATCAAAAATAGAAATGTTTGTGTATCAACAATAGAAATCTACCTTAGTTTAGGGAGTCAACAACCAAGGTTTGTGTATCAACAATAGAATAATGGTATCAACAACCAAGGTTTGTGTATCGACAATAGAAAAATGGTATCAACAACCAAATTTGACAAATATTTTTGAACTTTTGATTTTTTGGGTCAACAAATATTTTCAGTTGTTGACGCCTAATATTAATGGCGGCGGCGGCGGCGGCGGCGGCGGCGGTGGTGGCGGCGGTGGTGGTGGCGGCGGTGGTGGTGGTGGCGGCGGTGGTGGTGGTAGCGGGTGGCGGCGGCGGCGGCAACAGTGGTGGTGGTGGTGGTAGCGGAGTGGCGGCGGCGGCAACAACAGTGGTGGTGGTGGTGGCGGAGTGGCGGCGGCGGCAACAACAGTGGTGGTGGTGGTGGTGGCGGCGGTGGTGGCGACGGCAACAACAGTGGTGGTGGTGGCGGCTGTGCTATTGGTGGTGGTAAAATGAAATAATAGAAAAATCTATTTTTTAATGGATAAGATTTTTAAATGGAAAATAATATTTTAAGTGAGGGTATTAAGGTAATCTATATTTTAAGGGATAAGATATTTAAATGATAGGGGTATTTATATTGTTGTATAAGGGTATTTGTGTTGGGCCTCTATAATAGGGGCATTTAATAAATTTACCCTGTCATGTAAGGGTGGTTTCCATTGTGAAATCATGCTGGTATTCAGAGTAATGTTACTGCTTAGAGGATCATGGAAATGAGAATGCATGTGATAAGTTACTTTATGTAGGGAGCTGACATGGTTAATAGATACTCCCTGAAAAACTGCATCACACCTATCCTTCCAAATAACCCAAGTAGTTATCATCAGGGTAAGAAGCTTATTTTTATCTCTATGTATGCTTTCATCCAGAAACTAACTTTCTACACATTCTGACACAGGGTGATGAGAACTGTGAACTGTGTCAATATTCACATTTAAAAATATCCAGATCTTCTTGGCATGGTCGCATTCAAAGAACAGATGCTCTATTGTTTCTTCCCCCCTCCACAGATGACACAGCGAGGAGCAATGAGTTCATTATAAGTAGAAAACTTATATCTTGTATTATGCAGGTCTCTTAGACATTTCCAGGCAAACAATTTGACTTTGTGAGCAGTATTAGTTGAATGCAACCTCTCTGTAACTTGAATGCATTTTACTGTCAGTCTTACGTGACTGATAGTTCAACTCTATTAATAACCTGTGCGGCTGCCCTGAGTAGAAACACACCTGCCTTTAACAGTTTTGGGCTTCAATATCTTTTGCAACTTGGACTCGCTTAACACGCCCATAAAATCTTCATACCATGTCGTAACGACACCATTATTTCGCCGATGGCTTCGTCTTTTCGTCCTCTTCAAGTTGATGCGAAGAAATTTTGGATTTGAACAAGTTCCGCTTCCTTTTGGTCAAGATAGCCTCAAATACCAAAGAAACTCAAAACAAACAAAATCAAATCATAATGATACAAAAACTACCAGAAAGAAAAGCATTTGAGTACCTAACTAGTGCAAATATTGCACCTATCAGCTTTGCAACTCAAGATATGGAGGACACGCTATGGTCTCTAAACTCAAAAGGTAACTTTACGGTTAAATCTTTATATAACAAAACTAATTCTACTGAAAAGGATGGTAGGGATTGGAACCAAATTTGGAAGTTGAAAGTTCCTACTTCGGTTAAAACTTTTCTTTGGAAAGTGGTCCATGCCATCCTATCAAACAATATAAGGGTTGTTGTGGTCATTCCATACATAGCTACCGGGTGTACTCTTTGTAATAGTGGAGAGGCATCTCTAACTCATTTATTTAATTATGACTTGTAACTTTGTAAAACAGGGTATGTATGCATTTAAATTTCAGTATGGATTATATGGTTGAAAACAATATGAAATTTCATGACTGGCTTGACTCTTGGTTCTCTGAATCTGATAGAAATAGTTATATGATGCGATGGGATAAGTTTGTAGTATTAATTATTGCCTAGCATATCTAGAAAGTCAGATGTAATTGGATGTTTAGAAAGGAAATACAAAATAGTGCGGCTACGACAAATACTATAGTGAAATTTATAAACAGTGCTGCCACCATAAATGATCCTAGTTACAATATTTTTCAAACTTTGTAGTATATCCCGATGAATGATGATTATCTGGATATACACACTTTGGAGAACAGAACTATGGAAACAAAAATTTGTTACCAAATTAACGTAGCCCTGACTATGTTGAATCATATCTCTTCCTCTGATATTGGCATAACTCTAACTGATTTTGAAGGATACACTATCGAAGCTAGGGGAAATACCTTCAATTGTACCAATAGAGAAGATTTAGAGAAGAAAGGTGCAGAAATTTCTTTCCGGTGGGCAACAGAATGAAGTGGTCATGAAATAATTTTCCAGAGTGATTCAATGCCTACTTTGATGTTGCTTAAATGAATGTATATTGAAGCACGAAAACTGAGATATTCTATTAGCAATGACTTTCAAAGAATTAATCATGAAATAGTAAAAATTAAAATTTCAGAACTTATCCGTTGTACTAGAATAAATGTTATGTGGAAAGCCCACACAACAACTTATTATGATATCTTAAATCTCGAAAACATGGAAAAGAGACACTTTATGAGGCTTGTTAGACTTTTTCAACTATCAGTTCTTTAATGAAACTGTACCATGGTCGAATCTCACCCCGAAATTGGAAAGAAACTATGAAATGTAATGTTAGAGGATGCTTCCTCTCTTTTTATGGAAAAAAGGAAAAAAAAAAAAGATCGTATACTGCGAAGAGGTAGATAATAGTTACGGATTAAAATCACCATGGAATGAAGTAGATAATTATGGTTAACCTAGATTCGGTGTTTTAATTTGGTTTAATTTTTCTTTTTAGATTGAGAAGTTGACTTTATAGACTTTGGAAAAAGTTGTATACTTTAGCTTCAGTACTGAACCAACGCGTACACTGCCCACCGCCTACGTCTTTTGCATTCATATTCAAACTTCACTTTATATCCTTCAAATATCCTTTTGTTTAATCCGTTTTATGGTTTCCTCCAACATAGTTTTTATGAATGCTGAACATATTCAAACTTACAATTTATCTATAAGAAGGTAAAAATACATATGCTTTAAAATTAACAAACCCATGTATATATAAGTTTTCAATTGATTCAAAAAAAAAGTTCTCAGTACTGGTACAATAGTAAAAGTTTGGACATTTTATCTTACAGAGGAATATTCCCAACGATTAAATGTAAATTTTGGTCTCCTTACTGGCCATACTCTATTGGTGAATGAAATTTTTTAAAACCAATATCTTCCATACAAACGGATATTTGATCACTTCTGAAACATTTAAAACTCCGGTAAAAAAAATATGAAGCCAAATCAAATAAAATGCCCGTGAATATATCAAATTGTTGTGAGTCCAACAAAAACATCGTTGGTAAATAAAAAAAAAATACGATGGGAAGTTCTTGTAAATTGTAATGCATGTTTGGACTATTTGGGGTAGGTCATGACCTTTCTTCTAATGGAGTAGTAATGTTGTTTAAGATATTGATACGAAACTGATTGGAGAACAGTAAGAAGTGGGGCGATAGACCGCACTTGATTTTAGGAATTGACTAAATTAGGCTTGTTTTTTTTCTTCAATCTATCTCTCTTCTAGAGGAAAATATTCAAGTAAATGAGAAAAATTATGCAGTGTTATTAGTTTTCGATTATTTATTTGATTGACTAACGGTTGTTGACTGCACCTAGTTTGTTTATTCTTGAGAGCTTTCTCTTCTGATATAAGGCTTACTCAACTAGATCAAAGTATTGACAGGATCTTTAGAACCATCTTCGGATCTAAAGATATCTTGTGATAATCCATTGTTAATAGACTCCGTTTTGTGTGTGATTGATCACAAGAGGATTCAAGTGTTGTTGCGCAGGTATTTGAAGGCAATTGAAGATTTGAAGACGAAGAAGAATTCTTATTAGTTTTCGTATCTTGTGGGTTTAATGCACAAACCTTGATCGTCTGGGATCCAAGTAGAATCGATTATCTTTGATAGACTTGATTGATTAGTTGCGCGAGATCGGAATCGCTTTATAGTTTTTCTTTGAGATCTACATTGATTGATTACGAATCTAGAATTTGTTTATTTGGGTAATCAATATTTAGATTGATATAACCATACGAAAGAGTTTTTTAGATTAAACAGAAGATCCTTTTTCAACGACTCACATATCTTCTAGCAAGATTGATTAGAGTGGTTACCAAACAGATTCTTCCTTTGCTGTTTGGAATACGATCCAAAGGACTTGCTATTCACGTGTGTGACTCTAGACGTCGAAGGCGCAGGGATATTGACGAAACTAAGTATCTAGGGGTAGTCTGTTTGGTCTCAACTATAGGAAGTTTGTATTAGATTTTGTATAACGGCTTAATTCTGAGAGTATTCAAAAATGGACTAGGTCCCGGGTTTTTTTTTTTTGCATTTGCGGTTTCCCCGTTAACAAAATCTTGATGGGTCATTTACTTTTGTTTTCCGCATTATAATTGTTATTATAATAAGTAAATTAACATGTACGTTAATTCCGTAACACTTGATAGAGTTTCGGTTATTACTGAACCTATTATCAAGTGCACACTTTGTTGTCGTATCGTATCGATCTTGTATCTATAGTCAATCACACAAGTGACCTTGTTGTTGTATTGTCTCGATCTTGTATACATGGACGATCACATGAAGTGTGAACCGAATTCGTTGTATTGTCGCGAATTTGTCCATAGACGATCACATTTGTTAGAGGACTTATATGTTGATAAATAAAAGATCGTGTATTTGGGTACCCTCATCTTTTCATAATGTGAAGCCAAAAATAATATTTACTCGTATACGACATAGTGTATATCCCCAAACCCCCCTCCTTGATGGTAAGAGTAGCAATACATTGAAAAATAGAAAAGAAATAAGAATAAGAGACGCCGAGGCGAAACGACCTGAGAGACCAAAGAGTCATCTCCAAAACAAACTGCCAAACATCACAAAGCGAACATGAACAACCCCTACAAAAACCTAACCCAAACTTGAGTTCATGTTACGAATGAAAAAATATAGTATCATAAAAAGCAAACAAATGTGAACAACCTCAAAGGTAAAGGTAGGATCTGTTTTCAGCATTATTTGTCATACATGTGTAAACACAAATAAACGCGGCAAAATTTCGAGGAGAATACCTGATAAAATACATTATCTTAATATAAAAAGTGATTTGAATTTAAACGAAGATATTAAGCTAAGACATTTCAAAAGAGCTGGAAAATAGTGCTGTCTATAAAAAAAACGTTACCGAGAACAAATTTCTTTGCTTACCCATTCCAGCGTTATTTTCTTTGGTTAACTCATTTTATAATTTACTCCAATATCTTCCCATCCCCTCTTTTCCATTTTGGTTGCTCAATATAGAGTTCATTTTTCATACTCGTGTCTCCAAGAATCCATATGGTTTAAAATTAACAAACCTATGTACATATAAGTTTCCAATACATGAATACGTAGCAGATAAAAGTTGGCCTTGTCTTTTAGATTAATGAACATTCATAACATTAACATGTCAAATCAAGTCCCTAACTGGCCATACTTTTTAGGTGAACAAAAACGGTCCTCCCAAACAAGCCGATGTTTGATCATTTCCAAAATACTAATAGGAAGTATGATTTAACAAAAATAGAAAAAAAAAGTATAAAGAAATGCTTCCGATATATGCCTAATTTTGTGCATGCTGGGTCGTTGAGCGTGCATTTTTTATATTCACGTAAAACACTCGTTAGGGAGTGTTGCACAAATTAAATCAGATTCGTTCAACAATTTTGGTGTACAATTGACAAACGTGTTAAGAAAATGGAAAAATGATACGTTACCTATATCAATGAACTCGTACAAACCCCTAATATAGACCGACCAATACTAATATAGAGATTAGTTTTACCGCAAATATTTTTTTTTTGCTTTCCTCCGTATATATTTTCTTACCAACCAAATGTAAAAAAAAAAAAAAAAAAAAAAAAATTACAAAAAAAAGAAAAAAATATCTGAGGAACAAGAAGACATACAGACCACATCATTGTCTATGTCGATAAATGGAGGTAAATGGTAGCGGGCCTTTTTTATTCAATAAGACGACCAATTTAATTCTTTTACTTCTCAACCAATACTCAATGTGTCCCACAAGTTCCCGTAGCGAGTGTCTGTTTTTAGAGAACACTGCCTACATTTTTTACATTTGCATTCGAACTTCGCTTTATCCATTTTAAAAATTCTTTTTAATACATTGAATTTATAGTTTCCTCCAACAACTTAATATTTCTTTTATCTTTGTTGAATATGCATCGAACTTACGTTTTATCTCCAAGAGTTCATTTGCTTTAAACTAACAAACCCATGTACATATAGTTTTCGATACTTGTTTGGTAGAGAAAGTTTGGACATTGGTCTTATAGACGAGCATTCATAACAATTACGTGTCAATTTAAGTCCCCTTATTGGCGATGCTTTATTGGTGAATGAAAAATATTAATACAATCTTTCCATACAAACCGATATTTATTTATTTCCGAAACATTAAAACTACGCTAAAGAAACCATGAACCAAATTCGAACGGAATATCGTGAATCAAATTAGTGTGAGGCCAGAAATAACATTCTTGGTAAAATAGAATAAAATGGGAAGTGCTTGTAATGCATGTCCAGCTATTCGGGGTAGATTGACATTTTTAATACTTTATTGACATTTTATTTTACCAAATTAACAACTTGGATTCTTGTTTGCTCGTCTAATAGAGTAATAATGTTATTTAAGATGTTGATACAAAACTGATTGATAAAACATAAAGTAACAAGTTTTAGTTATTGTCGTTGTAAGCCGTGATGACAATCAAATATTAGATGTGGTAGCCAAAGTTAGTGAGAGTGTCAATAATTCAACTTCCAAAGTAAATAACACTCCCTATATAGGTTTTTATTACAGGTTTGTTTTTATTTCAATCGTTCAAGAAAAATTTATTCACTGAAAAAGAAGGGTACAAATAAGTACGATAAAAATTGAATGTACATGAAAAAATATAGCGGAAAAAAAAGGGACGAAAACTCGGGTTTATATTGACATGATACATTACAGACTGGTCATACAAAAAGATGCGAAGGAAGATTGATTGCTGAAAAAAATGGGGCATAACCACCTAATTTTTTTCCCCAGTTGTAATGACCCGTCCCTCCACCGATAATGTCCCCACTTAGACACTGTGGTTATCCGGCAGTGTGGGGTTTTCAACGGGCATCTCTACGGTAATCCAGTAGAAACTTCCCGGATGGTCACCCATCTCTAGATTACTCCCGCCCGAGCACGCTTAACTGCAGAGTTTTCTGCCAACTCTGGAGCCAATTGTGTTGAAAAGGCCTCGGTGTTAGGGAAGGACAGATCATTACTTATATTTCATTCAACCAACCACTGTTGAATATCGGGGTATTACACCAGCATAATCCGAAGGAAAACTGGTCATACAAAAAGATGCGAAGGAAGATTGATTGATGAAAAAAATGGGGCATAACCACCTAAATTTTTTCCCAGCATAATCCGAAGGAAGATTGATAGCTGAAAACGTGTTACTCATTGTTATATATAGCAGAAAATATCTGGATATTTTGTACTATGTAGGTCAATGCTCATTTATTTTATTCGAAATTTCATTGCAATATTTGGACCGAAAAGTATCAATAGACAACGGAAGAAAAAAAACTAAGAAGAAAAAACCCGCCACACACAGTCACCCCTGCACGTCTCTCGAGGGGGTGGGCCCCACAATTTTTTATATTTTTTTTGTGAGAGGCGGTTTTAACATTGTTTATTTTTTGTTTTCCGTGGAGAACCACTGTATTTGGACAACTTTTTAAATCTGACAGAACCAGAGCAACGTGCACTCTATTAAATTGAAGTCACTTTACAGAAGACAATTACTAGCTAAGTTATTTCTTGACCCACACTACTCTTAAATCCAAATTTACTTTGAATGGCACTATTCTCTAAGGCAAATCTCCCATTACGTTTTTGTTGTCACTTGAATAATTCACCTGTTAATTATGAGTCATTGCTATCTAACTTGACTATGAAGTGCCACAAAAAGTTTAGTGCAAAATAATTGAGGAAAACAAGCTCAATATGAAAATGGATAGTAAACTCTTTTAACTAAATCATGGGCAGATATTTTGTCGGAAAAATCCGGATGGTTTCTACAACAATGTTGTATTTTGTGACCAATTATATACAAAGCTTGGACATTGTTTTATTATACATGAATCATTCATCACATTTATATTTTTATAAGAAAGACAGAAAGAAAAAACTCACATTTACATGTCAAATCAGGTTGCTTAGCTCAAGGTTTCTACAAGGGTTATCGAATTTCAAGGAGGTTACCAAAAACCATATGATTGAAGTGTGTTTTTTACTACTTATTATTGGTACGTGGTGACTCCAGTGGAGTTTAGTAAAACCCTTTGTACCAGCGTTCACCTAGATGAATATACTAATTTGGTAAATGAGAAGCTATCTTTCTCAACAAACTAATATCAAAAACATTAAAACTCTGAAAATGAGCGAACGGAACCTAAACCAAACTAATCGCCATATATCAAATAGGAGAGAGACACATATAACTTTTCTGATAAAAAAGGGAAATTCTCCTGCCCGTGCAAAATTTGGAATTATTTTCTAAGAGCCTTTAGAGCAGAATGAGTTTTTCTCTAACCACCTGGAACAAATAAAATTTGCGTGACGTACGACAAGCATAAAAGTAAGAATTTTGGCATCCATAGAATTCTTAATATATGAAAAAAAAATAAGATTGTTTTTATGGGAAGATTAAAATCTCAGGAAATTATCAAATCATTAAGTCCTCCTTCATATTGTGGTATTAAAACGTCGATAATTTTGTGAATTTCCCAACTGTCTCTGCTTTGGAAGAATTTTATTCGACATTTATTCTCTTGTTCAAAACAATATCCGGGTTTTCATTTAACATGTTAGCTTTTTTATTTCTTTTTTCTAATAATTAGGATATATTTTCACACGAGGCTAGCTACCATTTTCTTGATGAAAAACATATTTGCCACATTAATCTCTAATAAATTTACAGGTGGCAATGGTATTCATTAAAAGCACACAAGATGATAAACGACCTCAAAAACCAATATGATGCATGGTTTATTTCTTTTCGGCGTTGTCGCGCAGAAGATTATCAAATTTAGAACATTATTAACCCATAAAGAGCTAGTTAGTCTCATTATTTGCTTCACTCATTTTACAGTTTCCTCCAATATCTCATTGTTTTCTTTCTTTTCTTTGCCGAATATAGAACTCACTCGTTCCACATCTCTAAGTATCCATGTGCTTTAAAATAAACAAACTCATGTACATATATTTCTCAGTATGTGTGTACTGTAGAAGGACATTCATGACAACTCAGGTTCCTTAACCGGTATTATACTATTTTGATAAATTAAAAATTATCCTTCATCAAATAATACATGAACCCAACTCAAACTGTATAATGGATTAAACTGGAATGACGCACATACACATTTTCGATGAGAAAGGATATGCTTGTGATTCATGTCCAACAATAACTTCGTGTTGATTTTCACAATAAGCTTGCCATAAAAAATACGCAAAATGACTGCATAAGAAATAGTGGAAAAATATGAGGAACCCAAATTTGACTCGTCTCTCTTCCAGAAACCCATCATTAAGATGACATATATATGTAGCCCGAAAAATCAGATATACGGTTGAGATTAATAGTTTAGATTAGACTTATCTCTTTCATACTTTAAGATGGACTAATTTATCCTTAATTAATTAAGGATTATTAACATAAATTTTTTTAAGTAAATATAAATAATCCGGTCAATGAAATTTGTTCCCATAATTTTCATCAAATTGTTACCATATTTTTCGTTAAATTACTTAATCCCATAACTTTTGCAAGGGAAAGTTATTCCCATTAATTGCGAAATTTAATGACATGCTGTCACTTTTCTTTTGCCTCTCATGAAGATCGTTTCTCTAGCATCCTGCTTAGTTTCACTCCTTTCAATTAACTTATGTTCCTCATTGAATTGATGATTACAACGACCACGGTGATTAGATTATACCTTTTTTAATTTGTTGTTGTTCGTCTGCATGGTCAATTGTTTTTCTATATTTCAAATAAATGGAAAATTGACGAGATCAAGGTGTTGTTCAGTGAATTCAACACACCCACGAAACTGCCAATTAAATTGCTCTATAGAACAATCAAATTCTCTAGTTGAAAAACAGAATTTATGCTAGTTGTCTCAACGTACATTTGATTTCTCAATTTTATCAGTGACTGATGCCGTGAGTAGTACTTAGTCTTCCCGGCCCATTTGATATTGTCGTACATGTTATAATCGTGTAATTATGTTAAGAATATCTAGGGTAAATCTCGTTTATTACTGGGATGCCCTTGTGTCTAGCCCTATAAATAGAGGCTCTAATGTTTGTCTATTGTACTAATGAATAGAATTTCTCCCTTCTTCTCCCCCTCTACTTTGTGTCTCTTTCCCTCTTTCTCTATATTACAAGACGTTATCACGCACGTTGCTCTATCAATAAAAGCAACCGAGAAGACTTATTACATCTTTATCTGACCTTTTTCTTTTTCTTTTGGTTTGCTTTTTATTTTTTATTTTTTGAAAGGATTCTGATATGGTTTTATCGGCCTTCATATAGGTATCAAGGTATGTGCTAAAGCTATACTGAGTCTACGAACGAGTTTAGATCTCGACAAGATAGTAACACAGTGACCTAACTTGTTGTGTACCGAAGGCGGAGTGATAAAAATCACTTTGTGGTTGTGTATGTAAGTGTTACTGACGACAAAAGTCAAAGATCGTTTGATTCCTTTATTAATAACTTGTATGTTCTTTGTACATTGATCATTGCATGTGATTAGTCTAAAGATGGTTGTTTCGTATATCAACCCATCTCGGACGATGTGGTAAAATCTCATGGTGGATGGATCTTATTTACCTCCACAAAGTCCACAACACCACCAACGTTATTTTAACCCAATATTCTTTTTAGTTTGGGTGTATAATTACTATCCACGGGTTAATCCTATTTTTGGTAATCAATTCTTCCACTATTTTGATTTCCTTTCTTCTCTAAATCCTTTTCATAGAGAAAGAAAAAAAAACAAAATATATCGATAGATAGTTTATAGTTTCTATGCGGAACTTTAATCACCAAAAATTGGCGTCATTAAAGACTCGACGGTAACTAATTACGTGCATGGTTGAAAAACCTACGGCCAATTAAATTTGGTATCCTTGTCCTCTATACAAGGATCACGTGATTTATCTATATGGTTTCTATTTTTCTTTGTATAAGAAACTATCCGTCAACCACAAAGTGGAATTATCCTATGACTAAAACGACAATATTTTTTTTATTTTGCCGATTAGATTTTGGTAAATTTTACAAACCAATTGGTATTAGTTTTTCTCAATTGATTTTCTACAATTAGATGTAAAAATTGGCATTCTAATAACTTTTAGCCAATTATTGATATTGATTTCTATTCCTTCAAAGAAATCTTTTTCAACCAAAAAGTAGACTTTTTTTCTACAAAGAATAACGATAATGCTTTCTTTATTTTTAGCAAAAGAATCATTTAAACCAATTGGAATTGGATTTTTCTATATCGTTATTATGGTTTAAACTAATTGCAAATACAAAGATATTGGGAAATTTTAATTTTTCTTGGTAATAATCTCCAATGTTCGAATTTGTTCCGCTTGTAGTTGGAATATTCTAAGGACACTACAAGACAATGGGTGCGCACCTGGCTTATTAGCCTATATTATTAGTCCTTGTAGTGACTAAATTGATCTTGAATTTATTTTCTTTTGAAAAAGAAAGTGTCCATAATCTCATTCTAAATCAGTATCTCATTGGCCATAGAGGTGATGGAATTATTTGGAGATTTATTTACATATTTTATATGTTTTAGTTATAACCAATAAAACCTATGGTTGATGTTAAATTTGTTTGTCCAAGACTACAATTTTATTTTATTTTTGGTACATTTTTTTTTATGACTCTAGAAGTCATTATCTATAATCCAACTGGTGTTTTTTTTTAAAATCCAGAAATTATTATGAGTATATGACCTCGAATTAATCGGATAATACACAACGAAATTTTTTCGTATATGAGATGAAAAATATTTCCGCCATAATCAGGGGGAGACTATACATTATCGAATGTTAGTGTTCATTAACTTAAAAGTTATATCAATTTTTCTCCCATCACTAAAATCGATTAAGGCTGTCATTATATAATAGGCGTGAAGTTTCTCATTTTGCTTTTATATAAGCTTTGCCTCTTAAGAGGATATCCAGTCACATATAGCAAATAAGTAGCGTTCTATAAAGGTCTACAGGTAGTGCTCCAATTGAGTGTACCAAAATTACATTCTCAAATATAATATCTTCTCACATGAAAACGAGGAGATTTTAATGCCTGCGGGCGCTGGTACCAGTAATTGATTAGTTTTTTTCAAGATATGCATAAATTTGAGAATCGTGTGGGCTCGTAGTAAGCCAATTATTGTCGAAAATTCATTAATAGTAGCTACTCAAATAAAGAAGATGGTGGTTGTTAACCCCTATGTAGAGGAATATCGACAATGTGATTGGTTGGCATACAATCCAAATCAATTTGGATTAATTTCTCGATTGACGCGATTTTGGATCCATGACTTAGCACCTTAAAAAATGCCAAGCCTATTATAATGAAAGGTTGGTGTAGTCATATTGCGTATTAAGAGAAATAAGTCGTTTTAAGAGCGATTGAGGGTTATAAGTTCAAACCCGAGGATTGGTTCAATAATTGTTCTCTTTACATGATGCCTTTGGCGTGGTAGTCCTTGAAGGACTCGTACGTGGTTGGGAGCATATTCAAATTTTCAATTATATTTAGACAGCCACCTGACTCGATTATGTCAGGATTAACAATCCTTTTTGTGTGTTTTAGAAATTTGGTATGAACCAAAAATCCGGATTAATTAAAGGTCTCACGAGGAGTCCTTAAAAACACAAAAATCCACGTTTTAGCAACATAAGTTCTATTTTTCTTTTCTTTCTTAAATATGCAGTTAGAATTATGCTAGCTTAAACTCGTCTTTGAGCTAGACTAATTATTTTGATGCTTGCTTTTTTGTAAAACTCATATAGTTGGGTTAGCATCCATAAAACGTTAAAAGTTGTACTCTTTCCCCTTCATTTCAGATTTTGTCCCATGTGGTTTTCCTGACAAGTTTTTAATGAGGCAACATCTCGTAGACGTTTAAATTTCTTTCAAGGATGTTGATATTTGTGCTATTTTTCCTTCGCCCATATTTTTTTCCCATTGGGTTTTACTGGCAAGGTTTTAGTGAGACAATTTAATTCAACATGATGGTCATCCAAGGGGGAGTTATATAAATTTTGGTTGTTTAGTGGATGCCCACATTTGATTAAACCAATTTAACTTAATCATCTCCTAAGAATTTGGATTTCCTTCTAACAAATATGATTTTTTGTTCACGTATTATAACATATTCATATCTTGGCACTTTGTTGAAGAAACTACATAAACTATTTCTGCAAAATCATCTCCAAGAAATCAGCAATCCAAGACACAAGTACTTAATGTGTTTAAAAGAGGCATGAAGACTCGAGAACACTACTATTAGAAGACTAACACACAAGAAGACTTCATCAACTGGCAGATTTCTCACGAAAGCATTACTATCTCTAGCATTCAAGAAATTCGTTCATCGAAATTGGGAAAATGTCGACTCGAAGATTTGCAAGCCAAGATTTAACTGAAGTACTTATCATGGGGAGCATCATAGTAAAAGGTATTTTACTGGACTATCACGTTGTACTCTTTTTCCTTCGTCAAGGTTTTGTCCCACTGGGTTTTCCTTGTCAAGGTTTTAATAAGGCAACATCTGCGTGTCCAAATTTTTTCTAAGATTTCTCAATTATATTTTTTTCCCTTCGATCAGGTTTTGTCCTTTTGGAATTTCCTGACAAGGTTTTAACGAGACAATAATCTTAGATACAATGTCATCAGGGGGAGTGTTATAAACGTGTAATTATGTTAAGAATATCTAGGGTAAATCTCGTTTATTACTGGGATGCCCTTGTGTCTAGCCCTATAATAGAGGCTCTAATGTTTGTCTATTGTACTAATGAATAGAATTTGTCCCTTCTTCTTCCCCTCTACTTTGTGTCTCTTTCCCTCTTTCTCTATATTACAAGAGTACATAATTTTTTATCTTTTATTTTTTTTTGTTCTTTTTAAAGTTTTATGGTTACCTCAAAATAAATATGTGATAATTACTATTTTCATGGAAATCACGTGAAGTGATAAGAGGATTTTTCCCATTGCAACTTTTACCAATTTGTGAAAATTAGAATATCACAATTCTCATGTATGAAAACTTAGGTTTGTATTACCGAAATTTTCACCAACTTTGGTGATAATTGGAATTATCTTTATTACTAATGTGTGAAAACTGTGATTCTCACCAATTTCATACAGTGATAACTAGAGTTATTTTAGAGGTGATAAGTAGAGTTTTCAATCATACATGGTGATAATTTGAGTTCTATTTTTTTTTTTTTTTTTTTTATTTCAAAAATTAATCAACGTCTTTATGTAAGGGAGTGATTTCAGGTCAGTTGTGTTAGGGGAGTTGTTTTACATGAGTTATTTAAGGAGAGTTTTTTAGGAATTAGATTTAATCTTGCTATTTTTTTTTTATTTTTTTTTGTTGTGACAATAATTCGTTTTACTGAGTTGGCGATAACTGTCCAGTGTACAAAATGCAATAAATTTGATTTATAAGAGTTGTATGGGTTAATGGGTATTTTTAGTTCTTAAATCAGATTTTTGATTTTAGGATGAAAGAAAAAAAAATAGTTTCTAGATTAATGGCCGAATAAATATAACAAACTAAGTTGAAAATGGGGCGGTATTAGTGGCAAGTGAGTGAGTGAATTTAGGGAGTTTGTTAAATTCGGGAATTTTGACTTTTTGTTTGTTATTATTTTTGTTGTTTTTTTTTTCTTGAATAATCTGTTTAATAAAAGGTTAATCATGTAAATCTAATCATATTTTACTAAATATGAGTTTTGTATATATCCTATCTTAATGGTGGGTTTCATAGATAAAAATTCAGAAAAATGGGCTACAAAAAAAAGTTCCCCATAAGAAATATGCCATCAATAAGCAATCGCTGCCACCCGTAGATCAAAGTGTCGTAAAAATACACAAATCAAATGTATGAATACACAGTTAACTTGCATTTTTCTTTTTGTTTTAGTGACAGGATTAACAACTTGAATTTGCATATGCTTGTCTAATCGGGTGGTAATGTTCTTAAGATATCAATAAATATAAACTAACTCCGAGACTCGTGCGTACTGATTAAAGATAAACTCGTGCATACTGATAAAAGATAAACTATTGACATTTTCGACATGAACAAGTAATACCTTTTTTTTTCTTTCTATTTTTTTTTGGTTTTCACAGTAGTCAGGTGATGGCATTCTGATTTGTCATTTATCCGTGAAAAAATAAAAACCTTGTACCTGAATTGTGCAGAAACTACCCTATATATTTGTCTATGCACCTCATGCATGCAACAAGAAAATTTAAGAGCCATTAATACCTGTATAACGAATGTGCATGCAATACCGAGTTCGACTTACACCGGTCAGTTAACTGTAATTACGATTTAGGGCTTGAGTTTTTCGGAACTTGATTCCAAACCTGTAAAGCATATTGTGGATACTACCAGAAAAAACTCACAAGTAAATCATTCAAAATCTCTTCACAAACATTAATCTCAAATTCGGGTTCTGATTATGATAGTGGCCATAAACACTATTTGCATCGGACTTCGAATTTCAATGTTCACCGGAATGGTTAGTTTTCTCCAGTACCTAAACATTTTTTTTTCTCTCTCGGTACCTGCATATAATTGATTGTGACTTAAGTTTCTGTAAAACAAACACTGATTACTTATACCCAAAAATTCATGGTTGTTAAATGCATTGTTGGCTAATTATGTGAGATACCAAGAACAGGTTGATTTTTTATGCCAACGGTTCATTACGTTAACAATCCTCATGCATTCCTTATATAAGCTCTGCCGAAAACTTTAACACGTTGAACTTTAACACTGTAGTTGTGAAGTTGCCACCACAACAAAACAATCACCAGCAAAAACAGCCAGCCAGCCACTAGTGGCCCAAGACCACGGCACTTGCGTATGGCTTATGTTGCGGTATAAGTAGTATAGTAAACTTGGAAATCCAAACGATGTGGGACAAAACTTTTATGTGAAAAAATAACATTCAAAGACTTGAACCTTTTATTCTCTCGATTTCCTCACAGGATCCTTCAACCTTTTCCTTTCCTTTCTATAACTCTCCCTCTCATTGCGACGAAAGGAAACCCCAGAAGCTTCTTCTTCTAGTCTGGTTTGTTTCCCCCCTCTCAACTCCAATGGTTCGCACAAGATTGAAACATATTATGTATGTTGTATTATGGGGGATTTGATAAGCTTGACTGTAAATCAGTTTCTGAATTGTCGTCTTAAATAACTGCATGTTATGTGGAACTGGCAGAAGTAGACATAGAAGGTGATGCATTCAGGAATTTGCTTTACGGTACTACGAGCATCAGTGGATAGCTAACTCCCTCTCTCTCTCTTTTTGTAATGAACATAAGTTATTTGATAAAATGACTTGAAAAACTTTGTGTTGTGTGTGTGTACTAAGTATGCTGGCTGCTATCAAATGGAAGCTATGACGTCATCGTCAGATTCACTGGATGAGGCTTGCTCAGCTATTGAGTTTCATATGCCTCCATTTTGTTCGCCAACCTGGTCTGCCTGCTCAGGAAGCACCTCCCTTTGGAGTAAAAACTGTTTGATGATATGTAAGCTACATATTTCTGTTTATTTTCGATACATATGCTGATTCTGTTACTGTTAAGCTACATATTTCTGTTTGTTTGGGTGCATAAAAATGTGAGGGAAGAAACACGAGCTATCACATTTTAACTGTTAACATCTTACTCCTATTTGAAACTCCTTTTCATCATTATGTTGCAAATGTTTATAGTGCTTTAAGTACTAAGAAGAGAATTAGTTAGTATGCAGAGGAAATATACACTCTGAACATAGATTTTGAGCGAGACAGAACAACCCTGCCACTGAACCAATGTTGAACAACTGATGAGACCAACTAGGATGGGAACTGGGGATGAAACAATATTGTTTTTTTTTTTTTTTTCAAGTTACTACCTATGGCTACAAGTCTATGACCAAGATTCACTTTGCTAAAACTATGTGTACTTTCTTTTCAGTGTTCGCATGAAAGTGTCGTGAAAGATTTAGTATTTCACGAATACACTAGACCTACCTCTATTAAGGCCCAAGCCATGCCAGTTGCTCTTAAAGTAGGGGATCTTTAGGGTTGTGCAGATGCAGAGACTGGGAGGGGAAAAACTGCTGCTTTTGCTATTCCAATGATCCAGGTTTTCATTTTATTAGTTTTCCACCATCATTGCATTTTTTTTTTTTAACATTTTTATTGTCTTATATCTATATGCCTATTGTGTTTCAACTCTGCAGCATTGCTTAGCCCAGCCTGCTGTACAGGGGGGTGATGGTACCTAGCAGAGATAGGGATAAACACACCATTTACGTCATTGCTGGAATAAACCCAACCAAAAGGCAGCGAGTGAAATCATCGCCGTAGCCTGAGATAGGGATGAAACTACCTGTTTAAACCTTGGAAGATATCAAGAACAGTTTTGTAATAGCATTACCAAAACATGAAAGTTTAAGGAGAGAGATCGATACTCCAGCAAATTAATCAAGTCTTCCTTGTCAGATGGATCTCCTTGCTGGTCGTCTATTCAATAAAATCAACATACAGGTATCAAAATCTTTAACTTAGTTTTATTTGTTCAATCGCCAACGTAAATGAAAGTGCAAGTCATAATCGAAATTCCTTCATCAAACTTAATTTTACAACTAAAAATCATTTATGGGCCTTATGGGTTATTTCATAAGAAAGAAATGAATGGAGGGGTTGGGAAACAATGTTTTTGTCTTTCTTCTCATTTCTTATAGTTTTTGTCTTTCAATTTTGGAAGAATTATGGATTTGTTTGTTCAATAAGACCAACAGTGAGAGAATGGGAAAGGGGGAGGAGGGGAGAAGTATAAGCTGGTAACGCATTAGGAGGCATGTGCACAATACTCTAGAGATGCCTTAAAACATCAACTAATTCCAAGTAGCAATGAAATAGTATTAAATTCTTTACTGTCTGCCGTACGTCTGCCAACAACACATAGGTTTATTATATGAACCCATTTCTTATATTCAACTGCAAGTTCATTGCAACTCCATGGCAAATTCACTCCAAGGTTCCATCTCTGCAATATTCACCTCCAATCTAACCGAATCGGTATCTTAGAATCTGAAAACACCAAATCCGGTGTTTCTTTGTCTTCTCAACTTCCAAATTCCTCTCTCAAGTAAGTTTCTTTTATATCTTTCTTAAAACAGCAATTTGAATTTTCAGAACAAGTGCTACTGTAGTAAGAGCAGAAATGCAGGTTGATATCTCACTTGTCTGTGAAGCCTTCAAAAACTTTGTCTATAACTGATCAAGCAACTGCTCTTGTTCAAGCTGGTGTTCCTGTTATCAGATTAGCTACTGGTGAATCTGATTTTGATACCCCAGCTGTTGTTTACCAAGGTTGTTGTTTTATTTCTTGTTTTCTTGTGCAATTTTAGTGTGAATTCTTTTCTTGGCATTTTTTACTGCAATTTTTAGACCAGTATACAATTTGACCTGGCTTTGAATATTTAGGATGGGATAAAGGTATTCTCCAAATGCGGGGACAATGGAACTTCGTACAGCGATCTGTCATAAGCTTCAGGGTTAATTTTCACGAATAAATGTCATTACAATTTGGTCCCTTTTCACTTTTTTCAGGATTTTATTTTTAAGAACGATTTTAAATTGTACTGTTTTTCTTCTTATGTAGCTTAGAATGGCCTCACATACAATCCTGATCAGATTGTTGTTAGTAATAGCCAAGCAGTGTATTTGCAAGCTTTAGTTGCAGTTTGTTCCCCAGGCGATGAGGTGCACCGTGCACTCCTTATAGACTGTTTTGTAGTCCTTCATTTAGTCTTAGCTATATTTTCTTAAATTTGTACTCCCTCCGTTCCATTTTAGATGATGTTTTTGGAGTTTTCACGTAAATTAAGAAATTGAGAGATATGAAGATTTTCTATCTATACCCTTGAGAAATTAACTATTTGCAGCCTTAACTATTAGAGACCGTATTACGGATTCAGATTTTAGAATTGTGACTTTCCTAATTTCTCAGCATATGTTTTTGTTTACGTACTTTATTACTCAAAACTTTATCTGTCACCTTTTAGTGTGAAAAAGCTACATAGAGAATCTGGTCAGCTAGATGACCATAATTTCAGTTCTTGATGCGTTTACAATACAATTAGCTCATACCTACTTCCAAATAACAGGCACCTCACTTAATGGCTAATGCGTTCCGAGTGCCAAATACTTGTTTCCCAAAATCGCATTTTTTGACTACTAGTGCGAAAAACACCCAAAAAGCTAGCCTTTTCGCATATAAAATGAAACACGCCTAAATGAGAAACATAAGCTATAACTTGAAATACAACATAGAGTAGGCACTGCAGTGCAAACACACAACCAGAAAAATTCTTGCTAACCAGCAGCTTTCCCTTGAATCCAGACCAATGCAGCCAACCCACGGATGAGTTCAGGAGAAAAAATACTACAAAGTTGCTGAATTATGATAACTTACATAAGCTGAGGGTTCACCAAGTCGAGTACAGGCTTCAAACCAGTTCCTGTTTCTGTGATTGAAAACAGAAGTACCAAATTTCAAATTTCTTCCTATAAAATCATCAACATGCTAGAAGAAGAAGAAAAACTAAGAACCTGGTCGATGATAGCATTAAAAAAAGGCAAAAAAAATATGGCAGCTAAGCAGCTAGAATGGCCACCACAATCACCAGCTAGCAGCTGGGCAAACCATGCATGGCCAGCCACTAGCGAGCCCAGACCAAAACAAGGGTTGTTTTTTTAACCAAGTAGGCATCTCAAAACAACCTAAAGGGTAACTACCATAATACTCCGTGTGACTTGCTACATTGCAGAGTCCAACGTACTACTGGGTATACTAACTAGTTTTCCATTTCACATGTGTACAAAATTAGAGGTTAAAAAGAAATGAAAGATTGCAATGTCTAGTGCAAAAAATTAAGGCCACTTAGCAGTTGTAGCTGGAAGGTGAAAAAGATCTTTTCCGTTTTGGTAGATGCTGAAATAACTGCTTCAGTAGCTTCTAGCCAGCCTCTGGCAGTCATCAGCCGCTTCAGATTCTAATGTCTCCAACTGGCTCCATCCATTACGAACTTGGCAAAAGTAATACACCTGTTAAGGGAAAATATCAATCTACGCCAAAAGTGTATGAAAACGAAAAACCAAGAAAAGATACTACTACTGTTGATTCTTCTCATTTCCATATTGTACTTTGACATAACTATGCACATTTTGCAGGTTGGCTTTCCAGCCCTGTATACGTGCAGCCATGAGCAGGAAAATAACTTGCTCCCACCATTCACATGACACCTGCAGAAATGAAATCTCAGGAACACAGCAAATCATTTATCTGACAATTATTGAAAAGTCGACTACTAAACTTTCCTGGTCCACCCATCTCTTTTGATAATTGATATACAAAGTCCACAGTCAGTGCAGATATCGAAATTTCATATTGATGAGGGAGGTAGCATCGACGCCAACTGAAACTATTTACAGAATCATAATATTGTATCTTCACTAATTGTATTGAGAATTCACAACCACAAGTTTCCAGTAGAGTTAGAATGTGCTATATTTTGACTGGGATATGAGAGAAGGGTAAATGCATGATATAGTCATTCACCCCTGGCATATTTTTTTTCCTAAGAATAAAAATAAGTCTTCCGATATTTTCCTAAAAATAAAAATAAATCTTCAGATGTTGTGATATACAAGAAATAGCGTAGATATTTATATGAACCGGGGAATAGTATCATCCATATGATATGGCTATTTGAGATGTTGATAAAATAACCTATGAATTCCTAAGCAGAATACGTAATAGCATACATAGCTTATGAATGAAAACCAACAAGCTACCAGATTCTTGCAACATTGAACAAGCTAATGTATTGTAACTGCAAAAACAGTAAACGAATGGAAATAAAAGAGAAGGGCACAGAATTATTAATATACCTGATGTGTCATTGTCAATTGACCAATCCCTTGGGATATATTACATCTTCGGGTATTTCCTGTTGATAGAGAGCACCGACAGCTTCCATACAAACCTCAGGATCCTCTCCAACTGAAGAAAGCATTTCAGCCTCAGAATTCCATTTCACTTTGTCTTTGTTCATATTCAAATTTTTCATCGCCAGCATATCCATTGAGTCACCAAGAGAATCTTCCGCGTCAAGACTATCACCACCGTCATTTGAGTCAGAGACCAAGTTCATGAAAGTCTTCTTACACATTTCCAGATCAGCTTGAGATGATGATCCATGTTGAGATGGTCTCTCTTCCAAACAGACCCAACCCTTCCCTTCTTCAACATTCAGCACCTTCTCTTCGGTTTTCAGTTCATATGCACGAGAATCTTTGCTCCCTTCACCTATGGTTTCGGCATTTGGTTTGCTCATGTTTTCATCTCTTTGGTATTCACCAGTTTGAGTAATTTCATTCAGCAAACCCCACGCTTCAGACTCTATCTTTTCAGAGTAACTCAATTCTTGACATCTCAATATCGAACTTTCTTTTCCATTCCCGGGACTAGGCTCACCAAATTAGAAACGCGTGTCTCAACACATCCAATTGTTGAATTTTCATTTTCCATTCTTTGGACTAGAATCTCCGAATTGGAACGCTTCATTCTCCAAAATTCAGTTGCATTCTTATCTTCAGAAGTACTCTTTCTAGTTTCTTCTACCTCTGCTAATTTATCCTGGAATTAAGTGCACTCCACCTTTTTCTTCTCAGGCTCCATCTTATTCTTCTCAAGCTCTACTTCATTCTTCTCAAGCTCCGCTTTCACCTTCTCAAGCTCCACCTTATTCTTCTCAGGCTCCATCTTATTCTTCTCAAGCTCCACTTCATTCTTCTCAAGCTCTACTTCATTCGTCTCAAGCTCTACTTCATTCTTCTCAAGCTCCGCTTTCACCTTCTCAGGCTCCATCTTATTCTTCTTCTCAATCTCTACTTCATTCTTCTCAATGTCTACTTCATTCTTCTCAAGTTCCGCTATCACCTTCTCAAGCACCATCTTATTCTTCTCAGGCTCCATCTGATTCTTCTCAATCTTAATCCCTACTTCATTCTTCTCAAGCTCCGCTTTCACCTTCTCAAGATCCACCTTATTCTTCTCAGGCTCCATAGATAATTGAAAACAGTTACTTTTGTAAAGTTCCACGCTCTCCAACTGATCATTTACAGGTTCTCCAGATCCTTTTGTACTTTCGACATTTTTCATCTTGTCCCAACATTGGGAGAAGCACCTTCTGTAATTCTATCAGCTGGATAGAAAATTTCCAATTAGTTACACAATGCAATTATTCTTATTCTTCAAGGGGAAATTCGCTCATTAGGAGAACTTAACATATGAAACTATGAAATTTGACACTCAGGTATCATAAGTTAAACACTTAAGCAAACGAAACGAAACCAACATCAACATCAAAAATCATAAAAATTTAGAAATGTATGTTTGAGTTACTCACAGCTGGTGGTAGGTTCACTCATGTTGTTTTCATCTCTTTGCTTTTCACCAGTTTGAGTAATTTCATTCTGCAAGCCCCGCGCTTCGGACTCTATCTTTTCAGAGTAACTCAGTTCTTGACATCTCAATATCGAACTTTCTTTTCCATTCGACGGGACTAGGCTCCCCAAATTAGAAACACGTGACTCTACATATGTCATTGTTGAATTTTCATTTTCCATTCTCTGGACCAGACTCTCCAAATCGGAACACTTCTTTCTCCAAAAATCAGTTGCATTCTCATCTTTAGCAGTACTCTTTCTAGCAGCTTCTTGTACCTGCGCTAATTTACCCTGGAATTCAGTGCACTCCACTTTCTTCTTCTCGAGCTCTACTTTCATCTTCTCAAGCTCCACCTTATTCTTCTCAAGCTCCATAGACAATTCAAAAGAGTTACTTCTACGAAGCTCCACGCTCTCCAATTCAATTACAGCTTCTCCAGACCCTTTTGTTCTTTCGACATTTTTCCCCTTTGCCCCAATTTCGGCAGAAGCACCACCTACAATTCCATCAGCTGGATAGAAAATTCCCAATTAGTTAGACAATGCAATGATTCTTATTGTACCTGTGCGGAACTTAACAGATGAAACTATGAAATTTCTTAATTACCATAACTTTAAAAATGCAAATGAAAGGAACAGCCACAGCATCAAAGGAGATACATTGCAACAAGGAGAAATTTACTCACATTCAAAGTTATCATTTGTGGCTGGTTGATTACTTGTTTCACCACCTTCCATCAACATCTTCCTCCGTTTGGAGGCCCTGTTTCAACCACAGGTCCCCTAATTTTGATTTTAGTTCTCCTGACATTCTTTCAACTTTTTTCCTCTTTGCACCAATTTTGACAGAACCAGCACCTACAATTCTATCAGCTGCATAAAAAAAAATCCCCAATTAGCTAGACATTGCAGTGATTCTTACTCTTAGGGGACCAATTCAACAGATTAAACTAAGAAATTTCTGAATTGGAAGCAAACGAAACGAAAAGGGGGAAATGTATGTTTAGAGGAGTTTACTCACAGCTGGTGGTAGGATTACTAGTACATTGTTGGTCCGTCAGCTGCCGTTTCCCCGGCCGTTTAATGCAATTTGAATCAGATCCACTGTTCTTCTTCTTCTTAGAAAAATCAGATCCACTGTTCTTCTTCTTCTTCTTCATAAGACGATTCTTGTTATGCTGAAAAATAGAAGTTCAATGTTCTTGACAATACTTTTTAGTCTTCACCCTAATATTCTTACATCTCCATATCATTCCATCATTTCTACAACAACGCTCTTCATATGGAGGGATGATGGAACTCTGCTTCTTCTTCTTCTTGGTTAGATCTGGAGACCCAAGAAGATCACGATGCCACTTCTTTAGAATCGAGGGATTGTTTCTCAGAAAATCAGTGTGAAACTTGTAATGTTTATCACAAAATTCTAGATGATTATCACCACTTAAAATCTTGCATCTGTTTCCTCTGTATCTGCAAGCCTGTTGTTGTGCAGCAGCAGCCATCTTGCGAGTCTTCATGATGCCCTAAAAATGGAACACACAAGAAATTGGGGATAAAACTGAGTGAAACTATTATCAAACTTCCAGTTAAAGGACTGAGTGAACGAGGTCACCTACTTTTACCAATTTAACCACAGGTTCACTAACTCCGGTTACTTTTCACCCTTCTCATTAAAGACGGTAAATTGGTAATTTTGTGCCACATTTTTTTTTCCCAGCTTGTAAAATTTTATCCGGGTAATTCTTGTTTTTCTATAGAATTCAAAAAAAAAAAAAAAGTCTGTTTGGCGGAGAATTCGAAGAAATTGAAAATTTAACTTTTTACGAAGCAAAATAGTTTTGCTTCTAACTTCTGTTGTTTCTAATATCCAAACTAATTTTACATATCTTTATTCATGGGCAGAAATTACTTGGGATAAGTGTGTCAGTCTCACAGGCGCTCCATCACAAGCACCAATGAGGACCCGTAATCCCCCTACACAAGCACGCCTGGAAAATGTAGGATTTCTCGAATCGAGTAAAAAATACTTTGACACAACGACTTTGCCAAGCCAAAAGGATGTAACATGTAGCCGTGAGATTATTCAAACCGGTAAGTATTTTTGAGAAAAGACGATGGATATCCTTGAAGATCCATGGGCAGAAAATGTTTGGAACAAATGTCTTGTTTTTACTAATCAAATAATGCATTACACTATGTGACACACATAAAGAAAGTATGCAAAAGATAAGAATTGTTCTTACTAATAACAACCAATGCATTTTTCAACTCTCCCTTCACTTCAGTGTTGGAATTTTGTGTCAAAAATTATTATGTGAGTGAAAATTGGTTTTGGAAGTTTAAATTTCAAGAGGTGTGTTTAAGGGTCGTGCCTTTTCACCAAGACATTTAGTGCACAAGTGTTATCGAGAGTCACCATTAGACATGGTGAGTCACCTATGGATGAAAAGACACCTTGTAGAGTCACCATTGACTCTATATAAACCCATCTCCTAGTTTTTTTTTTTTTTTAAAAAACACAAGTTAGAAGAGAACATAAACAAGTTTTGAAGTCAAGAGTCATAGTCATTTAAGAGCATAGTAATTGTCAACATTCGCTGTCTTAATAGTATTTTAGTGCTACTTACTATAAGGCGTGATCGTTGTATCTTGGAAGGCGACATCCATAGAACCGTGAGCACCATATGCGGGGATGAATTGTCTTTCAGGAAAGAGGAGTACCTCGCTTCGCACACTCATAACCAAAAATTAAAAACGGACCCTCCTGTTTTTCCTAGACGGAGGGCCCACCCATTGTATGTGTGAATTGTTTGTATGTAGTTCGTTTTCACGGTCCATATAGAAGTATAGACGTATTGTTTAAGAATTCCGTGCAAAATATAATTTTATTTCTTTTGCGATACTCACAAAATATTTGTCGATATCAATTATCTTGTAAATAGGAAGAAAACACAAGTCATGTATTGTCACAGAAAACGCAGGCATTATAAGTAGAATTCTGACTAATATTTCAAACAAATAACAATGCCTTTTAGCAATGTTCAATTTTCATAATATTCGAGGAAAAAGTAGATTGAAAATGTGGAGAAACTGAAAAGGATTTTTGGAGACTGCTCAGAATAAAAAGTAGATTGAAAATGTGGAGAAACTGAAAAGGATTTTTGGAGACTGCTCAGAATAAAAAAATTCAATTAGCTTAGGAATACTACTGGATGTGTCATGGTTACATCATTCGTCGGCATACCAAAATAAAAATATGAATTGAAGAAAAAACCTTGGACGTTGGAGGTTTGTGTTAACTTGATCAATTGAGGCTTTCAAGTGTACATATAACCAATTTAATATAAAATATCTTTATATCATATAACCAATTAACTTCTAATTAACAAGCTTGTAACTAAATAGGAGGAGTCATTTCCAAAAGATCATAAACAAAATCGGTGCTCGGTTTCTTACAGATTATGGATTACATATTTTACTGCACTTGGGGACACGATACATAACTCATAGGTATTGGATATAACCAAATCTAAACTTAATTGCAAAATTATTCAATCTTAAGTACTCTGCTTACCGCTTCATTTCTGACAAAAGTAACTCATGATGTAATAGAACCTTAAACTTAACCAAGTATCACAAATAAATTACTTACATAAAAATCACAGAAAGGAGACCATCAAGTACTATGTGACCAGAAACAAGAGACAATTCTAATTTCATACTAATTGTCAAATGGTACTGATATACATGTATATGTACAACGTCATTTTTGAACTAAGGGCACACACACTTTTGCACCTATGGCATAACAGGATCCACGAAAAATCTTTAAAATTCCCCAAAAGCGACATATATTTCATAAAGTAGGCGAACATTCAAATCATAAACCAGATTAACTTAGAAATGAGGATTTCATGTTGAAATATTATATCTGTGATATTCACAAAACTTTTACCTTTTGATATTAGTTTTCTCATAAACAGGAGGACACCGCATGTTGTGTATTCTCTCAAAAATGCATGCATCCATTGTTGTAAGCAAAATTTTCTGGTTAATATTTCGAGTAAATATGTACTAATGCCTTTGTAGCAATGTTCAATTTTCACATCTTGAAACAAAATGTACGAGGAAAATTGAGAAGGTGGAGGAAACTGATGAAAAGTTTTCTTTTGGAGATTCTCTGATCACAGTAAAAGTTGAAAGGTTTCAATTAACATATGAATACTACCGGTCGTGCCATCCATCCGCATAATTTTTTTTTAACGGAGGCGATTTAGGATGGGCCACGAGGGACTAATAGTAAACTACCATTTGTCAATATTAATTAACTGATATTAGCTAGTTAATTTTTTAAGAAAGGATATCTTAGGAATTTACCACTAATTAATTTGCATCGCTGAAAATATGGAAAGTATTCTGGATCAGAAAAGTATTAAACTTTAAAATTATAATTCTTCGGTAGTGATATTTTTGTTGATCGGAAAAGGGATAAAAGTTTACTAATTTAATTACAAACAGTCACAGACCTTGATAAGATAGAGAAAATTGAAAAAACCATTGGCGTTGATATTGCTAGTGCCTACTGCCATTGACAACCTCCTTGAGACGATAATCACCACCGATGAAAAAGAAAAATGAACAGATATTTCAATCTTTTCAGCAAAACAAAAATCACGGGTGTACTCTTTGATAAAAAGAAGAAAGCAATAATGACGACCAAAATTAATTTCTTCTTGATCATTAATTTTGGATCAAGATCATTAATCATTAACAAGGGTTTTTAAAGAGTACTGTTGTTTTATTCATTACTGACGAATCTTGATCTTTAACAATAATTTTGATAACAGATTAAAAGATTTAATCATCCGTTAACAAGAAGAAAGCAATAATGATCCTAAAGTTAATTTCTTCTTGACGAAACAAAGCTCATGGGTTTTCTTCCTTCATATTTCTCTCATCAGTATTAAATGAATAAATAAAAAATAAAAATAAAATCACCTATGTTACACCCTTGTCAATTCTATTCTATAAAGACAACTCCCCTTACTGTAGGGGAGTGAAGTTGCAAAAATCGATTTCCAATTTTGCCCTTGCTCCATTTTTATTTAAAGAACACCAGCTAAATACTAATTTTCAGTTACTGAATCTGGGACATTCGAATTTGTTCTTCTAATAAGTAATATACATCACTTGATCAAATCAGATCGTTGAATTTTTCAACTAATTAGATTTAAGAACAATCAATCAAAACATAAATTCTTATATTAATCGGATAATGGGTAGCTAATACAACAACAACAAAAATGAATCTATGGTTCTGTTTTCATAAAGTGATGCCTTAACAAAGATAAAGATGGGAAGGAGATGAAACGATATCATATGGATTTAAGGAGAAAAAAAAAATCATAGTCAAAGTAGAGGAGGGATGAAAAAAAAGAGAGGGAGAAGGTGGTGGAGGCGTGTAAGTATGTAACAGAGGGAGAAGAAAGAGGAGTAGCACTGCTAAAATTGGGTTTAGATTAACAGAAGGAGAAGAAGTAAAATCCACTGCTAAAATTGGTTCGGATAAGTTATAGCACGTGCAAAGCATGTGCGGTGCGTTCTTGTTATAAAAGCCATAAGACTAATTAGTTAGAAAACTTACTGATACATGGCAGTTTTTTACTAGTCCCCCATGCTCCCATCCAGAATCGCACCCATCAAAAAAATTCTCCCATCCACATACCAACATAAGAAACGATAAATGACAGATAAAACCTTAGATGTTTGTGTTAAGTTAAAGTTACTCGATTATTTACCACTACTTTCTGTGTTCCGACATTGGTCTTTATTCGATGGTTTTTTTTCTTTTTTAATATTTTTTTTTCCACAACTTTTCTTTTTTAATATATACCTTTACCAATTTTAAAAGAGAAAACGAAGGAAAAAAAGTTTTCGTCCTTTGTATCCGCTTCTAATTCTCGGTTAAAATCACTTTTTGCTCTTGCCATATCCACGGCCTCCTGGGCTTATATTTTACCGGTATGATAAGTTGGAATTTATTTTCTACTTATATATGTTAATCACTTTGCATGTACACTAGATCACCGCTGCCACGGTGAGGAGGGCCGACCGAAAAAAAACGAAACACCGTTATGCGTAATGGTGTTATAAGGCTAACATTGATAGGCATCCAATTTATGGTAGTTAACATAAATTTTCCCCATTTTTTATGCATATTTTGTGGTGGTTTGCATCAATTTACCCCATCTATTATGCATCTTTTGTGGTACTTTGCATAATGGCTATACATTAAATTTTAAAAGTCATCATCGAATTTTTTGCAAAACACTAAATTTTATATTGTTGTTTGTACTCGTTGCGTAGATTTTTTAAAATCCTTTCCAATGACATAAAATTTGTAAAATTCCAAGGCACGAATTTTAAAATATGTTATATTAAAGTTTAGTTGCCTATTATACCCCTGAAAAAAATAGGATGTATAAGGAGCTATAATAATTAGACTAAAAGGGGGACATTTTAAGTTTTTCATGTCCCAAAGACTACCACCAAATTCGTTTTCAATCTTTTTATCAAATTGAACATTTTTGTTAGGTTTCAATTTATAAAAAAGTGGTCATAAAAGAGACTCCTTCCCTTCGGGCCCTCTGGTCGGTCGGCCCAACTAGAGACAGACTTTGTGTTATGTGTTGCGTGGGTAGTAAAAAACAAATACAATTTCTCTTGTTCTCGAAACATGCTCTTTGATGTCACTGTTGGTAAAAAACATGTTTTTTTTGGTTGATTAAGCGAGATTTTAATAAAATAACAAGTCTTAATCAGCAAATAGAAATACAAAACCAATAATAATAATAATAAATTGAAAAACGCGGACTACTAAATTGACCAACTGAAGTTAAATATTGCATCTAAATTGAGTTTCAGCCTATTTTTTTTGTTATAAATTCACAAAAATAGCATCCTCAAGTTTTGAAGAAAACTTAAACAACAATGATATAATTTGTTTAATCATTCATATCCAGCGTCGTCATATTTTAGAGAATACAGCTAATTTCGGGAGAGATGGCCGAGATCTCGTCGAGAATTCTGATGTCGGAATTCAAGGTAGAAATCTCGGTTGGGATCAAGCTGAGACGAGTTGAGAGTAGTTAGGAAATTTAGTTTATGTAAATGATAAAATCCCAAAAATTTCTTCTATCAATCCATGTTTCTAACATCAAACTGTAGTTCTAAGAAAATGCACAGCTTACTAAATTAAGATCTAACCATGCTAATGATGACAACTAAAGGAACCCCAGACGATGAATTAAATAAAAATATATGCAAATAATTGGACGTAAAGCTAACAAGCAAATACTTGGTAAAGGTAAGATCAACAACATGCCAAGGTTCGGTTGTTATGTAATATGTCTATGAGAATATTACTACTCCCTTCGTTTCGAAAAGAATAAGCTTGTTTCCTTATTTGGATGTTTAAAAAAAAAAGGGCTTATTTCCTCATTTGGAAAGTCAAATGGTATTAATTTAATAATTTACCCTTAGAAGGACCACTTTTCTTTTTTCTTTTTCTCCCTTAACATGAAGAGGATCTACTTCTCTCTCCATTTTATCTCTGATATCAAATCAATGGGGCCATGATAAAGTAGAAAAAACTATGAAAAATGGTTATAATAATTAGTTCTCTTAATCTTTGTGCAAACCAAACAAGCCTATTTTTTAGAAACGGAGGTAGTATTTAAGAGGTTATAGATGTTGAACCTAATCAAAATTACAAAGATGAAGGGGTTACAAATGATGCTCATTTTTAATCTCCCATGAACATTATTATACAGAAATTATGGCACGGCACATTTTTATTTTCTCTCTCTTTATCCGCCCTTAAAACAAACTAGTATGATCTCGTTAAATTGCCTCGCTAATAACCATATACTTTTCAGGTACTTGTGAATATTCTCTTTGATGCTATTAGACAATCACCTGATTGTATTTTTCTCATAACACGATTCACTTATCCTTCTTCAACGCGTACCCTAGCTACTTGGTCTCCTTAAGATTGACCATTCTGACTTCATATTAAATGCTCCATCGTTCCTTTGAATCTCTATCACTTATCTGAATTTTTTTCTTCCACGTGTGTTTATCTCTTTATAGTGGTAAATTTCTCATTTGTAGCAAGCAAATGAGTGTAATGATTCTTTGTTGTTGTTTTGGTGTGATAGTATCTTGCAGACGCCTTGGATGTCTTCCAGGTGTCTGTAGCATATTTAACCCCTACATACATTGTTGGGATTATTAGTCCCACATTGTCGGGGCAATCTAAGATCTATAATCCTTAAAATCCTTAAGGCCACTCCACTTATTGACATTTGGTTTTGAGTTTGATGCACATATTCTAACACTGCCTTCATTTGATTTTGGTATGTACTAATTATTTGTTTATCTTGTAATATAGATGTTTATGGGTAAAAATCGTTTCCGCTGATTTTGGTAAATTCGGTAGGTGAGTGAGAACTGGTTTAAACCCTAAACAAATGTGTTGCACGTGAGCACTTTCTAGATTCGAGAGATCAATCTGTACAAGTCCGGCCTAAACCAAGAAATGGTCGTTCCAGACTTGCTTCGGTCACAAAGTGGAGGAGAAGGGTTGATTTGGGGAGGGAGCAAAGAAAGGTGTTGAGACCAGAATAGTGCAGGAGAGTAGTATCTCGACTTGTATCAGAAAGTGAAAGCTTCGGAAGCTTGCAAGAGATGAAAGCTTTTTGGAGAGCTTGCAAAGTTGCCTTTTCTGAGAGTGTTGTGTTTTTCTCCTGACCGAGACACTGTTGTCTGGTGGAAATAGGTAAGACCTATTTATACAAGTCGAGATTGAAACGTACCACAGCCTCATGAAGGAAGAGAGTAAAGGGTGAAATAATGGGAGGAGGTGGTAACCGCATGGTGTTTATGGGTGAAAACGTTTTCACCATTATTTCCTCATTTATTTGACCCCTTTATTCCTATTCACGCTTTCTTAATGTGAGCGTAGTGTACGCTGCATGCTGTGACCGCCAAACTAAGACCCTGGAAAGCATCCCCCAGTTATGTTGATGTGTCGAGTGTTGGTTGCACCTTGAGTGCAAGTGGCGCTGCTAGTGGCGCGTGTGGCATGTGCGGAATGCCTTTGTTGCGGGTTGCACCTTGAGTGCAAGTGGCAATGCCAGAGCTGCTAGTGGCGTGTGTGGCATGTGCGGAATGCCTTGGTGGTAGGTTGCACGTTAAGTGTAAGTGGCAATGTCAGAGCTGTTAGTGGCGTGTGTGGCATGTGCCAATGGCATGTGCGGAATGCCTTGGTGGTAGGTTGCACGGTTTGCAAGTTAGGCTACCGGCGTGGGTTTTGGAATGTTCCAATGGCACGTACGGCCAAGTTGGCCTAGGTTGCACGGCTTGCAAGTTAGGCTACCAGAGTGCGTGTTTGGCATGTATCAATGGCACGCACGACCATTAGGGCCACGGCTAGGTAATGAAAGCTAACAGCGAGCGTGTTGGCATGTGCCAATGGCATGCTCTGCCATTAGGGCCACGGCCTAGTAAGAAAAGCTACCAGCGATGCGTGTTGGCATGTGCCAATGGCATGCGTGGCCAATTTGGGTCACGGCACAGTAAGGAAAGCTACCAGCGATGCGTGTTGGCATGTGCCAATGGCATGCGTGGCCATTAGGGTCACGGCCTGGTAAGAAAAGCTACCAGCGATGCGTGTTGGCATGTGCCAATGGCATGCGTGGCCAATTTGGCCTAGGTTGAACGGTTTGCAAGCCTAGGTGCGGGCGCCATTTTGGCATGGCGTGGCTAGGGCCAAGGTAAGGGTGCTTGGCTTGGCGTGGTGTGACTAGCGTAGCTAGGGCCAAGGCAGAGTGTGTTTGGCATGGCGCGGCTAGCTTGGGCTAGGTGTAGATGGCATGATTTGTCATTGGCACAGAGGTGCGGCTAGCATGGTTGGCATGCTTTGGCGCATTTGATGTGACTAGCATAGCTAGGGCCAAGGCAGAGTGCGTTTGGCATGGCGCGGCTAGCTTGGGCTAGGTGTGGCTGGCATGATTTGCCATTGGCACGGAGGCGCGGCTAGCATGGTTGGCATGCTTTGGCGCATTTGGTGTGACTAGCATAGCTAGGGCCAAGGCGAGTGTGTGTTTGGCCTGGCGCGGCTAGCTTGGGCTAGGTGTGTGATTGGCATGATTTGCCATTGGCACGGAGGTGCGGCTAGCATGGTTGGCATGCTTTGGCGCGTTTGGTGTGACTAGCATAGCTAGGGCCAAGGTGATAGACACATTTTTGTGTCTAATTTGTCTCGATTCTTTATATTGATAGTGCTCATTTTTGTACTTATTATGGTGTTTTATGCGTGTGTAGGTATTTTTGGCCAATAAACATTTTTGGAAAAATCGGCTCGAAAAGTTGCGCCCGGAGGACACCTACTATTCGGACCCTCACTACGGATAAGGGGTATCCAAATTACTAAGGGGCACCCTCAGGACATCCTAGGGCAGCTGCTATTCGCACCCCCACTCAGGATAGGGGGTGACCCTTTCTTCTTCACGATTTTTGGCGGGAAAACGGAATTCAAGTTTCAGTGTTTGGTGGGAATTCACAAAGCGAGATTCGATCGAGTTTTTTCGGTGAATTTGTGTTAGCCATGGATTGGGATTACCCTGTTTCGGTCAAACAGGGAAGGCATGAGCTGTAGAATCGAAAAAGAAGGGATATGGATCGAGTTTACACAAAACAGGGGAGGATAAAAACTCGCGTCTGTTGGAGATTTTGCAGAATTTGTAGCGCCAGGATATGGATGTATCTGGTCTTGTTTGAGACTTGATAGGATTTTGGAAAGTTTGGGTAACTCAGGAGGACGCTTGAGAAGGTTGAGATAATAAGAAAAATCCCGTAACTTTTGGTGGAGGAAACCGAAGAATAATCGAAGATAAACTCGGATTTTTGGGTATGCTGGCTATATATAGGATGCTGGGAGGTCTAGCAGGAGTTACGAAAACTTTGGGGAGGTTTAGAACAACACAGAGAACAAAATAAAGAGTTTCAGAGAATCGAGTTTCACTGCAATGCAAGGGAAGAACATGAAGAACAATAGGCCTTCAAAGACAGTCGTTCTACGGGTCTTAGATTCAGCGACAAATCAACAATAAATAAGTCGGTCTCTCATAACGGTCCATTGTAATGACTTCTTTGTAACGCCATTACAGCGTTGCAAGCAGTCTGTTTTATTAATTGTCATCCTTTTAATCATCTTTTGAGCCATAAACACATATTTTGAGATCATGAATAATATGAGGAGCTAAACCCATTGCTGAGGCGATAGAGGAAGCTATTTTTTCAACAAAAAGTGGTATATTTTATTTTATTTATTTATTTGCAATTATTATATGATTATTTGCCTCGATTGAAAATTGTTTGAATGATTCTTGTTAAGCAATTGTGATTTCTTTTGATAGAGCATGCTTGGACTTAGGTTTTTGATGTTCTATGCTTTGGATTTACACTTGTTATTTTGAGAATCTACTTGTTGCAATAGTTTAGAATCAACTTGAATGAGAAAATTGCATGAATATAAATATTGGATTAAATCACTTTTAACTTGGAAAAAAGTGGAATCTTAGCCTCAGTGTTTCTTTTAATATTGATAACATCTTTTTCAGAGTTTGCTATAATTTTTAGTGAGTTTTCTATTTTTGTTTTGAATTTGAGTCTAAAAAATCCTTCACAAGTCTGAGAGGAACGACATCTTTCTTACCACTTTCTACAACAACATAAAAATCACATTAATTTTTGGCGCCGCCGACGCGGACTTGTTTTTAGGGTTTTAGATTTGTTTTTCTTTTCCTTTTTTAGTTTTTTTTATTATTTTTGTTCTTTTTTACGTTTTTGGGTATTTATCTTTTGTCTACAGGTCTGGATCCTAAAGAAAATTGAGCAAAGGAGTTTGGTGATTTCGTAAAGACTTGGAGCGAAAGATTAAAGCAAAAAGAACGGGAAAGAAGACGATTTTCTTTTAGATATTTTGTTTTTAGGGTTTGTTTATTCTTAGAAAAAAAAAATTGTATTAGGGTTTATTATTTTTGTAATTTTTCTTTTCTTTTTGGACTTTGGACTTTATTATTATTTTTACCCTACGGAAGGGTACTTTAAATATAAACTGTTTGCAGAGAAGGAGGACAATTACGATATTGTCTCTGCACCTTGGGTTCGTACACTGACATAGGAGTCAGTGGCCCGAGTCGACTACAACCGATTCATCCCCCGTCTGGAACGGGAGGTAAGATTCTAAACACTCGCGAATCCCCGTCACGAGTTCTTTTGGACTCCTTCGTATGCTTATATGTTGAGGGGTGAATACGGACATTTATTTTTCTAGTAAAGGGCAAGGCCTGGCCATACAAGATAAGGGTTCGGATTTCATCACCGTTCTCTTCTTGCCCGCCTTAGGAACACGTAACCTACGCGAACCTAAGCCTTAAAATTTTGACTAGAACAAGACCGATAGGGTAACGAGCTTAATAGGAAAGTATTTCGAAAAATATTGGTTACTCTTTTACGCACACTTCGAAGTTCATGAAAGTTTTTGTGAGTTGCATGCGTGACTGCGTCGCATTGTAATTCCGGTGAGGCCTTGGGTATCAAAGCTCCACCGAGCTTCCCTCGCCTCTATTCAACTTACTTTGACTCGGATTGATTCCAGAAGGGTTTGCTTAAATTGTAACGAATTCCCTTTCGAAGGATTAGAAGCTGTTCTAGAAACAATCTAAGTGGAGCCATCATCCTTTTTGTTTGCTAGAAATCAATAGGTTTGATTTGGTTGAGTCGGCCTTGATTTATGATTGCATAGAATCCCCTTCCTAATTCTTTTGTATGCCTGAACGTAAAAGAGACGCCCTAGGTAGATTTGTTAAAGAGAAACCTAGTAGTTCTAAGCGTCTCGATTACCTCAATTTAGAAAGTCAAATTTTTGAAGAGTCTCGTTTTTGAACGTCCGTGCGGGGAGACAATCCCTAATATTCCGATAGTGCCGGAAATGGCAACTTTGAAAGCCTTGTTGAACCCGACTAGGGCTACTCGTCCCTCGTGTATCGGAGTTAGTGAAACGGAAGCAACTTATGAACTTAAACCTTGGACCTTAAATTTGCTCCCAATCTTCTTAGGGAAAGAAAATGAAAACCCCTATGTTCATGTTAGGGACTTTGAGGAAATTTGTAGTACCCTGAAGATTAGAAACCTTAATGATGATGCTTTGAAACTCAGGTTGTTCCCCTTTTCCTTGAAAGATAAAGCCAAATCGTGGCTATATAGTTTGGCTTTCGGTTCAATTGAAACATATGAACAACTTACATCTTCCTTTTGAACAAGTTTTCCCTAGGCACAAAACATCGTCTATTAGGACACAAATCTCGCACGTTTTCTCAACGGGAGGGAGAATCTTTGTATAGGTATTTGGAAAGGTTCAATGATTTATTAGCCCAATGTCCTCATCATGGTCTAGAAAAGGTTAGGTTAGTTCAGATCCTTTATGAGGGATTAGATTATTCCACTACAACCACGGTAGAATCTATGTATACAGGTGGGTTTGAAAACCAAACAGATTGATGAGGCGATGACATATTTGCATGAAATCGCCAAAAAGACCCAACAATGGGAAAATAATAGGGAACCCTAGAAAACAATTCTTCTAGGTAGAGGAAACGTTAATAGGGTAGAAGGAGGCTATGAATCAAATGCCAAAATTGCTGCTATAGCGAAAAGGTTAGAAGCTTTAGAAGTGGGTCACACTAGTGGTAGATTGGAGCCATTTTGGGAAGGCTAGAATAATGAAGAGCAAGCCAATGCTCTCTATAATAACACTAGATTTGATAACCGTCAAAAGTTTGACCCATATTCAGAAACCTATAATCCTGGTTGGAGAAACCATCCGAACTTTTCGTGGTCTAAGGGCCAGGGTCAAGGTCAGTTTAGTAATTCTAATGCTCCCCAGTGTTTTGGTTACACTAAGAATTCTTCAGCCCCGAGAAAATAAAACGACTAGCTTAGAGGACTCTATTAAGATGTTAGCAAAAACTCGGGATATGTTAGCACAAAACCAAATTAGTTTTCAACAGAAACCAAGCAGAACTTTCAAACTAATGCTCAGAGCCTTGCTAAGTTAGAACTTCAAGTGGGCCAAATAGCTAAAACCTTAAGTGAGAGAGATAACGGAAGGTTCCCTAGTCATACTAATCCTAATCCTAAAGGAGTTCATGAAATAGGTGCGAAAACATCGAATCAGTTGAATGCTATTAGAACCCTTAGGAGTGGTAGAGTAGTAGACAATCAGGTAACCATGCCCGATAGTGAACATACTGTAGTTCACCCCTCAGGATCTCACCCCTCAGGACCAGCACTAGCTGAAGGGACTGATAAAGTTTCTGGTGATGTCAATTCTATTCCTGAGAGGTCTGATTCTGTGCCTAGAGCCCCGTTTCCCCAACTATTAGTACCAAAAAAAAAGGAATCGAACTTTAATGACATATTGGAGGTTTTTAAGCAAGTTACCATAAACCTTCCTTTATTAGATGCAATTAGGCAAATTCCTGCTTATGCCAAGTTCCTTAAGGATATGTGTACACGAAAGCGAAAACTTAGCGTCCATAAGAAAGCCTTTTTAGGTAGTCATGTAAGTTCAATTATTCAGAACACCACAACTCCGAAGTACAAAGACCCAGGTTCCTCCACCATTGCTTGTACAATAGGTAAACACCGGGTAGAAAAAGCTTTACTTGACTTAGGAGCCGTGTGTGAACTTACTTTGCCGTACCATGTGTACTTACGGCTAGGATTTGGTGAAATGAAACCTACTCGAGATGACATTGCGAGTTAGGTGATAGGTGCGTTAAAATTCCTCGAGGTGTTATTGAGGATGTTCTTATTGAGGTCGACAAGTTTATTTATCCAATGGATTTCGTGGTCCTAGATACCCAACCCGTCCCCGACCCGAGAGAACCGGATACACCGTGATTTTAGGTCGCCCATTTTTAGCTACGTCTAATGCGATCATTAACTGTCAAAATGGTGTGATGAATTTATCTTTTGGTAATATGACTATGGAGATGAACATTTTTAATGTCAGTAAGCTACCCTATGAGCTAGATGACACATGTGTTGAAGAGGTGAACATGATAGAAGCCTTAGTTCAGGAGTCATTACCAAACATCTTGTCTGAGGACCCATTAGAAAGTTGTCTATCCCATTTTGGTTTAGATTTTCACGACGATAGCACTATTGAACTAGTGAATGCTCTATTAGATTCTACCCCTATGTTAGATACTGATAGATGGAAAGCTAGGTTCGAACCATTACCAGTTTCTGAGAATACCTTAATTCCTTCTTTAGAAGAGCCTCCTAAGTTGGACCTGAAACCACTACCCGACACTCTAAAGTATGTGTTTTTAGGCCCATCTCGAGACTTTACCCGTGATTGTAGCTTCCGATTTGGATAGTGATCGGGAAATTAGGCTAGTAAAAGTACTTCAAGACAATAAGAAAGCTTTAGGGTGGACTATAGCAGACATTAAGGGTATAAGTCCTTTTTGTGTGTATGCATCGATTGATTTAGAAGAAGACTCCAAACCTTCTAGGGAGATGCAACGTCGATGAACCCTAACATGAAAGAGGTAGTTCGAAAAGAGGTGCTTAAGTTGTTAGATGCGGGTATTATCTACCCAATTTCCGATTGATGAAGTGGGTGCATTACATTCGAGTTGTCCAAGAAATCGGGTATCACCGTAGTCGAATGATAATAATGAGTTAATCCCAACCCGAGTGACCACGGGATGGCGTGTATCTGTATTGACTACAGAAATTGAACAAGGTCACAAGGAAGGATCACTTTCCCCTTCCTTTTATCGACTAAATGCTAGAGAGATTAGCTGGACATAGTCATTATTGCTTCTTAGATGGCTACTCAGGTTATAATCAGATCGTTATTGCCCCAGAAGACCAAGAGAAAACCACTTTTACCTGTCCCTTTGGTACCTTTGCGTATAGACGCATGCCTTTCGGGCTATGTAATTCCCCTGCGACTTTTCAGCGTTGTATGATGAGCATATTTTCCGATATGGTAGAACGGTTTCTAGAGGTCTTTATGGATGATTTTTTGGTGTTTGGTTCATCTTTTGATGAGTGCTTGCATCAGTTGACATTAGTGTTGACTAGGTGTAAGGAAAAGAATTTAGTGCTTAATTGGGAAAAATGCCATTTTATGGTTAAATCAGGAATTGTGTTAGGGCACATTGTTTCTTCAAAGGGTATAGAGGTAGATAAAGCCAAAGTTGACCTTATTAAGACTTTACAGGTCCCAAAAACCGTAAAAGATATTAGGTCATTCCTAGGGCATGCAGGTTTTTACCGTCGATTCATTAAGAATTTTAGCTTGATTTCTAGACCTCTTTGCAATTTACTTGCAAAAGATGTTAAGTTTGTCTTTGATGATGCTTGTTTAGAGGCTTTTGAGAAGCTAAAGAATTTACTCACTACTGCCCCGATAGTCCAGGCACCTAACTGGAACCTACCCTTTGAAATTATGTGTGATTCTTCAGATTATGCTATAGGTGTTGTGCTAGGTCAACGAGAAAACAAATTTCATGTGATTTACTATGCTAGCAAAACTCTGAATGATGCCCAAATGAACTATACAACTACCGAGAAGGAACTGTTAGCCATCGTGTTTGCCTTGGATAAGTTTAGATCCTACCTATTAGGTTCTAAAATCGTAATCTATACCGATCATCTTTGCTTTGAAATACCTTTTGTCTAAGAAGGATACCAAACCTAGATTGATTAGGTGGATCCTTTTGTTACAAGAATTTTGTCCAGGACATTAGAGACAAAAAGGATGCCGAAAATGTAGTAGTGAGACCACTTGTCTAGGCTAGTTGTTAGTTTCCCTAATGATTCCCTTCCTATAAGGGATAGCTTTCTGATGAACAATTGTTCTCTGTTTCCCAATCACCTTGGTATGCGAATATAGTGAATTATCTTGTTCTTGGTCGAATGCCTCAACATTGGGGTAAGCAAGATCGTTCTAGGTTTTTAGCCGAGGTTAAGCATTTCTTTTGGGACGATCCTTATCTGTTTAAGTATTGTCCAGACCAGATTATTAGGAGATGTATACCTGAGAGTGACCAGTCCAGTATTATCTCCTTTTGTCATGAACATGCATGTGGGGGTCATTTTAGTGCTAAAAAGACTGTTGCTAAGATATTGCAGTGTGGTTTTTACTGGCCTTCGTTGTTTAAAGACTCCCATAGTCATTGTGTTTCTTGTGAGCGTTGCCAGAATTTAGGAACCATTTCCCGTAGAAATATGATGCCTTTGAACCCTATTTTAGTGATTGAGGTCTTTGATGTGTGGGGCATTGATTTTATGGGTCCATTTCCTAACTATTTTGGTTATCTTTACATACTTGTCGCTGGCGGTTCCGTGTAAAACAAATGACCATAGGGTCGTAGTACCGTTTTTGAAAGAGAACATACTTACATGTTTTGGTACGCCGCGAGCTATAATTAGTGATGGAGGTTCACACTTTTGTAATAGACCGTTTGCTCTTTTAATGAAACAATGTGGTATTACCCCCAAAGTAGCAACCCCATATCACCCACAGACTAGTGGTCAGGTGGAGGTCTCCAATAGGGAAATTAAGCGTATTCTAGAAAAAACAGTTAATCCCAATAGGAAAGACTGGTCGTCGAGGCTTACTGATGCCTTATGGGCTTATCGTACTGCGTTTAAGACACCCGTTGGAATGTCACCTTATCGTCTAGTATTTGGCAAGGCATGTCACCTTCCTGTCGAGTTAGAGCATAGAGCCTATTGGGCTATTAAGAACTTAAACTTTTCACTTGACAAGGCAGGAGCTCACAGAAAGCTCCAACTCAATGAGTTGGACGAGATTCGTAGAGATGCATACGATAGTGCTAAGGAGTATAAGAACAAAATGAAACTTGTGCATGATAAGAATATTTTACGAAAGTCATTTTCTCCAGGTCAAAAAGTTCTTCTGTATGACACTCGTTTGCATCTATTTCCCGGGAAGTTGCGCTCTCGGTGGACCGGTCCTTTTGTGGTCCATCTTTTTTTTCCTCATGGCGCTATTGAAATTGAGACACCAGATGGTAGTAGTTCTTCAAAGGTTAACGGTCAGCGATTGAAGCCCTTTTTAGAGCCTTTTCCTATAGGTGATGTTGAGGAGGTCCCTCTGGAGGACCCTGTTTACCTTGATTGACCATCGAGGCGGTTTTGTATGTTGTATATTATTTTTGTAGGTTTTTGGTTACACTTCACCCAGGTACTATCTTTCCGACTTCCCTCTTTACTATTTCCTCATGTTACTTATATTTTTGGTACTGTTCTTTAATTAGAAACATTGAGGACAATGTTAGATTTAAGTTTGGGGGTGGGGTAGAAACTTTTGTTACCTTTTTGTTACTCCAGAGCCTAGAAATTTATGCTTATTAAGGATGGCACTAACCAATCTAAGTGGATGGAAGCATTTTGGTTGTAGGAGTTGAGGAACCAATCTGATTAGATGGCAACATCTAAAGAGTCTATTCATAAAAGCACAGAGCTCAGGTGTTAGAAATAACATGATAGTTTCACCATATCTCGTTGAGTCCTTTTCACTTCTATTTTTATTTTATTTTTAAACTATGTTTCTCTAAGTGATTAGGTGGGGCCCACGAATCAAGTTGTTACCGATGCTAGGGTGAATTAGAGTGATTGAGATACCAAAAAAAAAAAAAAAAAAAAAAAAAAAAAAGTTAAAAAAAAAAAAAAAAAAAAAAAAAGAGAAAAAAAAGTGAGACCGGACCATCCGACCAATAGGAATAAATTCAATAAAGTCGACCACCTGGAACCCTTGTATATGCCGATTGTGTTGACCTAGAGTTAGGTTTATCGACCACCGGTTCCCTTGTATATGCCAAGGTGTGTTGATATTAGTCGACTAGTATCTCAGTCCATTAGGATAGGTTTATTTTGGCGGAGGCCTTGAGGAGGAGATATGGGAAACATCGATCACTTAGTAAACATCAAAACCATCTATGTTTTTCTCTATATCCATCTTCTTGATCTATCCATGTGATTAGTTTTGACTCCGGATATTGATGTCCATAGTGCGACTATCCGAGTAGAGCTCGTGACTTATATATGAATTTTAGTATGCTTGAGTGCAAACTCGTGTACAAAGAATTGGAATTTCGCATCGGGGTACTTCCTCCTGTAGTCAATAAGTATGCCAACCAAGGAGATTCTTTAGTGCCTTCCAAGGTTTTGCGTAGATAGTTAGGGTCTGGAGTATAAAAGGTTTTGTGGGTACATCTCTGATAAACCCTCCCGAGACTATAACTCGGCCACTAGGGCCACCTAGGGGTTTAAAGGCTTATTGCATACGCTAAATGCAATCGACGATGCCTGCGACAGTGAGTTAGGATTTTATTTTTGCTCGAGGACTAGCAAATAATAGGTTTGGGGGTATTTGATAGACACATTTTTGTGTCTAATTTGTCTCGATTCTTTATATTGATAGTGCTCATTTTTGTACTTAATATGGTGTTTTATGCGTGTGTAGGTATTTTTGGCCAATAAACATTTTTGGAAAAATCGGCTCGAAAAGTTGCGCCCGGAGGACACCTACTATTCGGACCCTCACTACGGATAAGGGGTACCCAAATTACTAAGGGGCACCCTCAGGACATCCTAAGGCAGCTGCTATTCGCACCCCCACTCAGGATAGGGGGTGACCCTTTCTTCTTCACGATTTTGGCGGAAAACGGAATTCAAGTTTCGGTGTTTGTGGAATTCACGGGCGAGATTCGATCGCGAGTTTTCAGCGGAATTTGTGTTAGCCATGGATTGGGATTACCTGTTTCGGTCAAACATGGAAGGTATGAGCTGTAGAATCGAAAAAGAAGGGATATGGATCGAGTTTACACAAAACAGGGGAGGATAAAAACTCGCGTCTGTTGGAGATTTTGCAGAATTTGTAGCGCCGGGATATGGATGTATCTGGTCTTGTTTGAGACTTGATAGGATTTTGGAAAGTTTGGGTAACTCAGGAGGACGCTTGAGAAGGTTGAGATAATAAGAAAAATCCCGTAACTTTTGGTGGAGGAAACCGAAGAATAATCGAAGATAAACTCGGATTTTTGGGTATGCTGGCTATATATAGGATCTTTGGGAGGTCTAGCAGGAGTTACGAAAACTTTGGGAGGTTTAGAACAACACGAGAGAACAAAATAAAGAGTTTGAGAGAATCGAGTTCTCACTGCTTTGCAACAGGGAAGAACACGAAGAACAATAGGCCTTCAAAGACAGTCGTTCTACTGGTCTTAGATTCAGCGACAAATCAACAGTAAATAAGTCGGTCTCTGTAACGGTCCATTGTAACAACTTCTTTGTAACGCCATTACAGCGTTGCAAGTAGTCTGTTTTATTAATTTTCATCCTTTTAATCATCTTTTGAGCCATAAACACATATTTTGAGATGATGATTAATATGAGGAGCTAAACCCCATTGCTGAGGCGATAGAGGAAGCTATTTTTCCAACAAAAAGTGGTATATTTTATTTTATTTATTTATTTGCAATTATTATATGATTATTTGCCTCGATTGAAAATTGTTTGAATGATTCTTGTTAAGCAATTGTGATTTCTTTTGATAGAGCATGCTTGGACTTAGGTTTTTGATGTTCTATGCTTCGGATTTACACTTGTTATTTTGAGAATCTACTTGTTGCAATAGTTTAGAATCAACTTGAATGAGAAAATTGCATGAATATAAATATTGGATTAAATCACTTTGAACTTGGAAAATAGTGGAATCTTAGCCTCAGTGTTTCTTTTAATATTGATAACATCTTTTTCAGAGTTTGCTATAATTTTTAGTGAGTTTTCTATTTTTGTTTTGAATTTGAGTCTAAAAATCCTTCACAAGTCTGAGAGGAACGACATCTTTCTTACCACTTTCTACAACAACATAAAAATCACATCACAAGGCAGAGTGCGTTTGGCATGGCGCGGCTAGCTTGGGCTAGGTGTGGCTGGCATGATTTGCCATTGGCACGTAGGTGAATTTGGGTTTTGCTCGTTGTAACCCTAATTTGAAAAAATACCCCCTATTAATTACTGACTGCATGTATTAAATGTTTTAATAAATGTGTCACCGGTGACATTAGGTTATTTGGGTTTTTACGATTTTACCCTTTGTTTAAAAACCACCATCAACATTAAGTCCCCTGCTTAGCTCGGAACAAGAGCTTTGTTGCGAGGTAAGCATAAGATGGTGACAAACTATCAGTGATGAAATCGTAAAGAGAATTGAGGAGGCTTGTCGACCTTTTATAAATAGGATTTGGAATCCTTGCCTCGGCATTTTGCGCAAATCGGGAGGTTTGGCTCAATTGGGAAGTCGGCATCATTGAGAGACAGAAGTCTGGGCGGCATCGAGAAGTTGACGCGAGTTGGGAAACCGGCGTGCTATTTGGTGGGACCGGCGCAAGGTGGGGAAGCTGATCGTGCTAGCTGGAGCGACTTGGGCGGTCATTGGGAAGTTGGCGCAATTGGTGGGACCAGTGTGGCTTGGGAGATTGGGAAACTGGCGCGAGCTTGATGGGACCGGTGTAAACAAGGAGGGAGTAGGTGTTTCTACAGATAGCAAAGTTTCCCCATTTTGCCTTCCTTCACGCGCAGCTTCAATCAGGGCATTATCCATGCTAAAATCTGGAAGCGTTATGTCCCTCATTGCTTCCTTTCCTTTTTTAAGGTTCCGTATTCATACCCAACGTAATTGTACCGTCTCCCTTTTTTGAGCAAGGCAATTTAGCAAGGACTCCAATGCGATTTGACGTTTTCATGCTTCTTTAAAGAAACATTACCTTTTAGTTGAAATTAGACAGATGGATCTGAGTGTTTTCCACCATAATTTTCTGGAGTAAATACGAAGGCAGAACAAATGAATTCCGTTTCTTAAACCCAAAGTTGTTCTTTGATTCTGTCAAAGATTCACCAACTACTAAATTCTAGAAGTTGCCTAATAAACATAAGTTTGTCGTCATGAATGTAAAATGAGCTCATAACACATAGTTTTCTACTCAAGCTTGAATTTTTACTGTTACACCCTAGTGTAAAATATAGGAGCATAATGATTAAGTCGCAGTAACCAGATCTGACTGTAGTAAATTTGAATCTGTGGACTTCTTAGTAAATTTGTACCTTTTGTGGTAATTCATGGTTTAGATGTTCGGAAATCATGTTGCATTTAATCCTTCAAAATAGTAAGTAGAAGAAAAGGAAAAAGATGCACAGAAGAAAAGATCAAAATATAAAAACCACTGTCTTTACTTGCAGATTCCTTCTGTCTCTTATGCCAGTATGTTTCTATTGTGCAGATGGTGGTGATTATAGTTTAATTATGCTTTCTTGTATGGGAAGCTATACTTGTCGTTGAGTGGACTAGAGCAGTCCATAATGAAGTTTGCTCAAGTCAGGCATGATTATCCTTTAGAGGATGCCATGGCATCACAGTCCCTTGTTCAGATAGGCATGCTTATGGCGTTGCCCATGGTAATGGAGATTGGACTTGAGAGGGGTTTTAGAAATGCCATGAGTGACTTCATCATCATGCAGCTTCAGCTTGCAGCTGTGTTCTTCACATTTTCCCTTGGGACAAAGACCCATTATTTTGGATGTACGGTACTGCATGGTGGTGCGAAGTACAGGGCCACTGGAAGAGGTTTTGTCGTTCGGCATGAGAAATTTGCTGAGAATTATAGAATGTATTCGAGGAGTCATTTCGTGAAAGGTTGGAGTTGGTATTACTTCTGGTTGCGTATGGGATATATGGTTCTGCCACTTCTGAGTCCCATGGCCACAGTTACATGTTTTACACAGCTTCAATCTGGTTCTTGGTCGTATCTTGGTTGTTCGGACCATTTCTTTTTAATCCTTCGGGGTTTGAGTGGCAAAAGATAGTTGAGGACTGGGATGATTGGGCCAAGTGGATAAATACTCCAGGAGGTATTGTTGTTCCAGCAAGCAAGAGCTGGGAATCGTGGTGGGATGAGGAACAAGATCACCTCTATTTCACTGGGTTCTCAGGCAGGTTCTGGGAGGTTGTTCTTTCCCTTCGTTTCTTTCTATTTCAGTATGGGACTGTGTATCATTTACATGTCTCCAACGGAAATAAAAGCATAATTGTGAGTACTATTTCTGACAACTCGTCTCTTGCCTATTTATTTGCAATGCTGAGGACCATGGGATTCTGCCTTTAAAGTAGTAACCCGCCATGTTTATATTCTTTTTTCAGATATTTGGTCTCTCTTGGCTGGTTATCGTGGCTGTGATGATCATCTTGAAGGTGAAGTCGTATTTTAAAAATCTTCTCAACAACACATAAATTTCCTCTATGAGTGCTGATTGTGTAATGTATATGTTTTTCTGCTTTCCCGGGCCACGCAAATCAGATAGTGTCTGTGGGTAGAAAGTTCAGCGCAGATTTTCAGCTGATGTTAAGACTGCTAAAGGCGTTGATGTTCGTTGGATTTATAGTGATGGCTAGCATCCTCTTTATGTTTCTGAATCTCACAGTTGGTGACATCTTCGCGAGCCTTCTCGCTTTCATGCCAACAGGATGGGACCTATTGCAGGTAATGCCTTCCCCTCCCTCTCCCCCAATGCCTAGTTACTTAATACACAGCTTTTAACAAAGACATGTAGCTTGACCTCTTACCATATTCAAATCTTGATGCCAGCGAAGCATTATATCTCCATCATAGAAATAAAATGAATCCGTGGTTCTTAAATAGAACAGCTGTGATACATACACCGAACGTTTGTACCGAGCTGTGCACCGAGAGGGATCCGACAGACGAAATGTCACCCTCTCTGCATTGGGATAGGGGTGGGGCATGAGTGGGCCCCACCACCCTCTCACAAGGTGCACGCTCGGTACCTTTGTTTCGGTCAATATAACATTTTTCGTAAATAGAAATGGAAATATTAGATTTGTACAGTTGCATATTCACTGAACAAATTCCACACCAATACTGATGGGCAAAGCAAGAAAGTCATACTGTGATTTAACAGATACACTTCGTTGGTGCTTATAGAGTTATGGAGTTCTCCACAAGGTCTCTAGCCAGGGGATACGAATACGGGATGGGACTCGTTATCTTTGCGCCTATAGCTGTTCTGAATTCCAGACACGGCTGCTCTTCAACCATGCTTTCAGTAGAGGCCTTCAGATTTCACGTATTCTGGCTGGTGGAAGGAAGCATGATTGGTATGTATACGAATTTTGACTTCAAGTTATTGATATCGATACTGACGACATTTATCATTTTATTAGGTCCTCCATAATGTAAACATAGTTGCATTTCTTAAAATCAAATCCCAAATATACGATTTTAAAACAAATCACATCTTAGGTTCTTTAAATTTTCCTTTTGTTGCTTGAATGAATGCAGACAAGGTTTAATAGTCTGTATTCCGAGGACTCGCGTCTCATGTATTCCAGTGAGGGAAGAAGCTGTCTAGCCGGGAATGTGAAACAGATCAGCTCTACAGGTCTGTCATGTAATGATTGTACAAGAAAATATTAGAGGTTGCACACCATTTTCATTTAACTCTGTTTTTAGGATGATTCTTCTTGTTATTATGGAAATTTTTTGGGATGATGACGCCAATTTTTGAAGAATGATTTACCATTAATAAGGACGTTGATGACTTCAATTTTTTGGAACCTCTAGTTTGGGATAATCATACATATTGGTAATATCTGCTAAAGCTTATTGTTAAGAAATAGCTTCAAAGGAAGCCATGATGCTGTGTGGGATGTTTGATACGACCACTCAAGCAGTAATGGGCTTTGGACTTTCAAATGCTTTTGCTGTACTAAAACACCAATTGCTGAACTGCAAGACGGATATCGCAGCAAGAATAACAAACAAAAAACTTGAACTGCTGGACTTACTCAACCACATACTTGAGCTTCCCCGTGTACAATTCCATTAAAGAAGATCTTCAAAAGTGTAATGAGAAAATTCAGTAAGTTTCAAAAGCAATCACAACAGGGTCGTTGTAGTATAGTGGTAAGTATTCCCGCCTGTCACGCGGGTGACCCGGGTTCGATTCCGGCAACGGCGATTTTGACATTTTTTTGTAACCTTAACCTCTATTCTTCAATTTAGGCTCTTAGTGCTTTTATTCTGCTTCTGAATTTTTTGCTTTTTGCAATGCAATATGAGGTTGGACAGGAAAGCAATCATAAGTTCTTAGTTCTTTTATTCTGCAAATTTTGGTTTTGCAATGCATTTTGAGGTCGGAGAGGGGAGAATCAAAAGAATGTGTATTTTAATTATAAAGATATCAAATCGAGTTCAATTATAAAGACAGTTCAGTGATGCAGGATAGTTCAGTGATGCAGAATAATGAGCAGTGTAGTGGTGCAAGTTAAGGAATAGTGCAGTGTAGGATAAGGAGCTCATAACTGTCACACATGTTACTCATACGTGTGTATTAGCTGTCAATTTATAATTATCATGTCTGTATAAAAACCTGTCTTAACAGCTTTTGTCTGTGTGTATCTTTACTCTGAGAATAGATCAATCAGTGTGATTGTTTTCATCATCATCTCCACCATGTCATTATGGTATCAGATAGGTTAGGGTTTCTTCAACCCGCCATTGATCCTATAACCTAAAGCTTCATCTTCTTAATCCGCTGCATTTCTCTGGATTACAAGCTTTTGTTTTACTCACTGAAGAAATTGATTGGTTCTCAGAGATTGAAGTTTTCTTGCTTTCTGATCTTTTGCTCATCGAATCATTCATCTCAGATTCGATTTTCAACTTCAATCTTTCTTTGTTGTTTTCTCAACATACTTTCTTGATTTTCTTCTTCAATCTCACAACTCTGTGAGTTTTCTTCAAATCCTGTTCTTGAATCTCAGATCTATTTCTTAATTCAAGAATTTCTTGATTTTATAATGGAAAATCCAACTGCTACTTCGTTTTCTCGTGTTCAACTTAATCAAATTACCAATTTTGTGACTTTGAAACTCAAGGAAGACAACTATTACACATGGAGAAACTTAATGAATCCAGTGATTCAACGATACAAGCTTCATCGATTTCTCAATGGCACATATCCTTGTCCACCGAAATACACGTCACCAAGAAATGAAGCTAATGGCGTTGAGAATCAAGCATATACAGATTGGATTGAAGAAGATTCTACAATCATTATGTGGATAAATTCTACAATATCTGAATCAGTAATTCCATACTTTTCAAGGTGCACCACATCCAATCAACTATGGCTGAGCATTGAAGATAGATTCTCTCGAGCTTCCTCAACGCATTCTATTCAACTGAGAACAAAGTTGTTATCTCTTACTCAAGGTGAAAAATCAATTCTGCTCTCATCAATGAAATCAAACTATTATCGATCAATTAGTGCAGCAGGTGAAATTGTTTCTGATAGAGAATTAGTGGTTATTACACTGAAAGCTCTTAATTCTGAATATATTCCATTTGCAACCTCTATGAGACATCGAAATCCTCCTATAACAAGTATAGAATTGCATAATAATCTTCTTAGTGAAGAAACTGTGGTTAGTGAACGACTCAAGACTGCTAAACAAGATTTAGATGCTAAGGCCTAATTTATGGCACATAACTATAGATCTTCTTATAGAGGATCTTCAAGCAGAGGAAGCTACAGGGGAAGACATTCAAGTGGAGGAAGGTATCCTAATCCAACTATTTTCTCAAGAAACAGCTATGGGAGAGGCAATGGAACTAGTGAAACTCAACCTTGTCAAATCTGTCTCTCTGATAGTCATCAAGCACCTAATTGCACTCATAGATTGAATTTTTCTTACAAAGGAAGACCACCACCAACAAATCTAAGTGCAATGCTAGCAGCAGCTGATATATTTGATAAAGAAGAATGGATTGTTGACAGTGGTGCAAATAATCATATTCTTCTTTGAAACATCTCGCTTTACATGAAGCATCTCCTTATGATGGAACTGAGTTTATTCACACAGCAAATGGTGGAGGTATGTCTATAACTCATACTGGAAACTCTAGTAGAACTGTTAATGATCATTCTTTCTTGCTTAATGATATCCTTCTAGTACCTCAAGCCTCCCAAAATCTACTATCTGCTCATAAATTTACCTCTGACAATAATTGTTCTCTAACTCTTGATTCTCATGGCTTCTCTGTGAAGGATCAGATCTCTGGGAAGATTCTTTTCCAAGGACCACATAGAAATGGTTTATATCCTATCAAATTCAACTCAACCCATCATGCTTATGCATCCACAATAAGTGACACAGCTCTTCTTCATAAGAGATTTGGTCATCCTTCTTTTCAGACAGTTCAGAAAATCTGCAAAATTTTACATATTCCTAATGTCTCAAATAAACCATTCTTCTGCAATGAATGTAAATTGTGTAGATCATGAAAGCGCCTTTCCGATTTGTCAACTTCGTATCTCATAAACCATTACAAGCTGTTACACATTGATCTTTGGGGTCCCTGTTCTGTAGCTTCTATATCGGGCGATCAGTACTATGCAAACATTGTAGATGAATATACAAAATATTGTTGGGTTATTCCTTTATCTTCCAAGTCTGATTTTAAACATGATTTTATCTCATTTATTACAAGAATTGAGAAATTACTTACTCATTCAGTAATCACAATTAGAACTGATAATGGAGGTGAATTTTTGAACACTTTTCTTGCACAATATTGTTAATCTAGAGGTATCACTCATGAACTAAGTTGTCCTCATACTCCTGAGCAGAATGGTGTTGCAGAGGTTAAGCATAAACACTTACTAGGAGTAACAAGAACTCTTTTACTTCAAGCTGGCTTACCAAATACATATTGGGTAGAAGCTCTTCACACAGCTAATTATCTTATAAATAGATTACCTACAAGAATTCTTGATTTTATATCTCCATTTGAAGCTCTTTTTCATAAACAACCAGACTACAACTTTCTCAAAGTTTTTGGTTGTGCTTGCTTTCCATGGCTCAAACCATACACTTCTAATAAGCTTGAACCCAGAAGTAAATTGTGCATTTTCCTAGGTTATAGTCTGCATCATAAAGGATATAGATGCTTAGAACCAATTACTGGTACTATTTATATCTCCAGACATGTGTCATTCAATGAATCTTCCTTTCCATATACTCAACTTACTTCATCTGTCCCTCCAAACTTTTCAATTTCCACATCTCCTACATCTGAAGATCCTTGTCTTGCTCCTACTATATCCTCTTCAACTGCAGACCTATCACCATCTTTTCTTTCTAGTTCTGTGGTTAAGAATGATCATAACATGACTACTAGAGGTAAAAATGGCATATATACACCAAAGTCTTATTTTGCTACTAAGCATCCTCTGCAATCAGCTTTAATGTATCACATTCCAAAGACTATTGTAGCTGCTAACAAAGTCAAGGAATGGAGAATTTCCTCTGTAGAAGAATACAATGCACTCATGCGGGCGGGCACTTGGTCACTAGTACCACCGGATGATGCACAAAATGTAGTTGGTTTGTAAGTGGGTCTTTAGACTTAAGCATAATCCAGGATGGTAGTATCAACAAATTCAAAGCTAGATTGGTTGCAAAAGGGTATCATCAGCAGCAGTGCGGACTATGAGGAGACTTTCGATCTGTAGCTAAGCCCACTACAATACGAATTGTTCTCTCTATGGCAGTTCAATTTGATTGGAAAATTCATCGACTTGATGTCGATAATGCATTTCTTCATGGAGATTTGCAAGAGGAAGTCTTTATGGTGTGCGGCCACCGGGTTTTGTGGATCCTTCTAAACCTTCTCATGTATGCAAGTTACATAAAGCTATATATGGCCTTAAGCAAGCACCCAGGGCATGGTATGACAAGCTCAGTGCTGCTCTGAAATCTTTAAAGTTCATCAATTCAACGGTGATACTTCACTTTTTGTTCATCAAGAAGGTACCGATTCTGATTGCACTTGTATATGTTGATGATATCTTACTCATGGGCTCCTCTTCATCATTTCTCTGACAAGTTATTGATCACTTGCAATGATTTTTCCTATAAAGGATTTAGGAGACTTGCACTATTTTTCTGGGATTGGAGATCAAAAGAAATTACGAAAGTTTGTTTCTTAGTCAAACTAAATATGCACTGGATCTTCTACACAAATTCAATATGGAAGGAGCAAAACCATGTCAAACTCCTATTGCAGTCTCTACTAAGCTAACAACTACTTCAGGCACTTTACTGGAAAATCCTACAGAGTACAGGTCTCTAGTTGGAGCTCTTCAATATCTTACCTGGACAAGGCCAGACATAGCTTTTGCAGTTAATTTGGTTTGCCAGTATATGCAACATCCAAGAACTGAACACTTTGCAGCTGCCAAGCGAATTCTAAGATACTTGAAAGGTACTTTGGATTATGGTCTTACTTTTACTAAAGGCAGCTCCTTTTTGTTAGGCTTCTCACGATCTTTGATTGGGCAGGCAATGTTGAAGATAGAAGATCTAGGGGCTACTGTGTTTTCTTGGTTTCTAATATTGTTTCCTGGTCATTCAAAAAGCAAACCACAGTAGCTAGGTCAAGCACAGAAGCAGAATACAGGACTCTTGCACATAGTGGCGCAAAAATGGTTTGGATTTGTTACATCTTACAGGATCTTCACTTCACTATTCCACAGATTCCTAGGTTGGGCTGTGATAATATCAGTTCTTTATCTCTTGCAGCTAATCCTATTATGCACTCAAGGATGAAACATGTTCACCTGGATTATCATTTTATCATAGAACTAATTCAGTCCAAATCACTTGATGTGTTCTATGTTCACACTTTGGATCAGCTTGCGGATATATTTACTAAGGGTTTACACAGTCCCAGATTTCTTCATTTGAGGGCCAAACTCAGAGTCTCAGCACCCATGAGTTTGAGGGGGGATAAAGACATTTCAGTGATGCAGGATAGTTCAGTGATGCAGAATAATGAGCAGTGTAGTGGTGCAAGTTAAGGAATAGTGCAGTGTAGGATAAGGAGCTCATAACTGTCACACATGTTACTCATACGTGTGTATTAGCTGTCAATTTATAATTATCATGTCTGTATAAAAACCTGTCTTAACAGCTTTTGTCTGTGTGTATCTTTACTCTGAGAATAGATCAATCAGTGTGATTGTTTTCATCATCATCTCTACCATATCATTAAATTAAAGCTTCCATAAAGTCACTTTCTCAACCTTACTAGGTGGGTTAAGATGCAGGACTCTGCAGCTGCAAGTTCCCGAAATTTTAAGAAAAATGGCGGTTGCACCGAGCTAAAACAGGAATAGCGGTGTTTACCAAAGAACTGAAACCAAGACTCAATACAGTGAACTTATATTCATAATTCAAAACTGTGTATGTGGCAATTGATGCAAAACAAATCAGGAGTGAGATTACCATATTCTGCAAGGGCTGGATTTCAAGTCTTGTCGCAGTTTGGTGGCAAATTCGGAAAACTGGATGCAGTTTTGTGCGTGATATGGCCATCAAGTACCGCACCATCACCCGGTTTTGCAGAGTTTTATCACCGTGTTAATTGCTGCAGTTGGCTGATATCAAGGAGATTAAACGCGTAAGTGGTCAACAGTATTAATCGCGGTTCTGTCATAGTGAAGCCCTAGGTATGTCAGCAAAATTGTTGCATTCTAATAATATAACCTATTCCGTCGGGTGCCATTTGACGCAATAAGCTATTTTCGTCTTAATTTTCTAAGAACCGTTTTTTGGGGACCAGCCTTTTTTTTGGGGACCATTGTTTTATAAGGCCCCCTACCCTACAATGTTAAGGGATGTCCTAAAAATTATGAGATTACCAATTTGTCCCTTACCCTAATTAAAATTAACCCTAACCTAATAATCTAAAACAAAACCTAAAACTAAATAAACAAAAACAAAAACAGTTTCTTTCAATCTCCTATTCGCTTCTCTTCTTCCCCAAATACAACATCGTCTTCATCGACTCCATCGATTAATCGTCGATTCAAAAAAATTCATCGTCGATTAAGCAATCGACTATAACAATGGTTCTTGAAAGCAAACCAAAAGACTTCAAGGAGAAGGTCCTCGATTGGGACATCTAGCAAATTAGCGAGCGATTTTTGATTCAAAAAGAAGTTGAACAACCAAGTGAAGCCATAATCCGGTATAATAGACGGTTGCGGCTGATTCGCCATGGGACCGATTCGCGGTATTTTGCAACAAACCCATTGCTTTTAATTTGATTTTGATTCGTTTAAATGAATAGAAATCATCAAAATAGGGTTCAAATGGCGATTCTGAGTGCATAGTTCGGTTAGGTCGAGTTTCAAAAAACCCAATTTTGTTAACCGAACTTCCGAAAGGAAGAACACGAAGAACAGTTTGGTTCTCTAGGTATCAAAACTAGGTAACCGAACCGACGGTTGATTAGATCGCAAAGAAGCCAAAAAAATTTTCTAACCGAACTTAAGTTTTTTAAAACAATTTGTTTTTTACATGTAACCGAACTCCGCTATTTTGCTGCTAATTTGAGTTTGTATGTAACCGAATCTGTGCTATTGAGTTCGGTTTGTTCGCATAAAAATCTAACCTTAGAAAGTAACCGAACTGTACCGAAGAAAAAAAATGTAACCGAACTCTTTTTGACCAAAAATCTTGACAAACCGAACTCAGTAGTTGCAAACATGTTGAGTTCGGTTTGTTCGCAAAAAATTATGACAAACCGAACTCTTCATTAACATTTACCAATGTTGAGTTGGTTTGTTCTCAAAAAATATTTGTTAACCGAACTATACTATGGTCCCCAAAATTAGAGTTGGCCTATTTTGTTTAAGCTAATATCTTTTGTTTTCTTGAATAGTGGAAGAGGCAAAAAACCAAACAAACCTTTCCTGGAAGATCTTAGAACTCCCACCCCTCGAGGCAACGTACATTGTGATGCCGGTCACCGTGGAACCAAAAATGCTAAGTATAGAGGTGGGTCATTCCGGATGTTGTGATCCAAGATGGTGTTAATAGAGATAATGTTGACAACGTAATCCAACAAGTTAATGAAGAGATTGTGGAAGCGATGGGCAATGAAGAGATCGTGGAAGCGATGGGCAATGAAGAACAACATCAAGGTGGAGAAGGTGAACCAATTTGAAAGAGGAGGAAATGAGGGTGCCAATGATGGTGAACCCGGTGAAGGAGGGGGAAATGAGGGTGACAAAGATGGTGGTGAACCAAATGAGGGTGACAAAGATGAGGAAGATGGAGATAAGGATGATGTTGAATCAGAGGAGGAGTTGGATGAAGAGGAAGTTGAAGAGGAAGAGGCACAAGTAGAAATAGTGCAAAAGAAACCTAGAAAGACGCCTAAAAAGCCTTGTGCTAGATATTCTTACATTCCCGATGACAATTTGTGTTTGTCTCCAAAGAATCCAACTTATGGTACTCCGAGAGATGGAGGGGAGTTATTGATGGGCTACAAAAACTCATGGGCTGCCAAGATCTTTGCGACAAAGGTATGGTTCAATCTTAACCATCAAGATTTCTCAGTCATCTTCTTTTATTTGAACTTATATTTTGACATATATTGTTCTTTTCTATATATTAGTATTTAAGATAGTTTGTTGCTTTTGTAGGATCATACTAATGCTGTTCGTGTTTTGAAACTCAAAAGAACAAGATATGGAATATAGAAAATGAGTGTGATGAGGTCCGCTTGGCGGTATTTGATTGTGTACTATGGGCGGGATACAACATGTGCACCAAAAATTTGATCTTTGTCCTTTATTCTTGCATTTCCGAGAGGTCTTATCCAGAGACGGATACCTTTCATCTACCTTTTGGTGAGATGTCAATTACTCCGGATGATTGTTTTAGAATCACAGCCCTACCAATAACGGGAACAAGTGTTCGAGATGGCTACGATCCTTCGATGAGTTTTGAACTTCTTGAAAAGCTATGCGAAAGGTGTCTAGGATGGAGCGATAAAAAGGCACAATGTGAGTTTAGACGAGCTAACAAAGAGCCCGACAGAAGGTGATGAGTATAATGAGTTTGAGGCGGACCGCACGTACAAGAAGAAGTTGAAAAGATCAAGCTCAAGACCTTGTTTGATGAGTTTTCGGGGGACGAAAGATTTGGTTGCTCGAGGAAAGTTGGTGATGACGAGGGGAGAAGGTTAAGCACCATGTGTTGCTTATTTGTTATATCAACTAGGAACCATTTTCTTCCCTGTGGTTCGAGTCACGTGGTGAATGCTCATTACCTCCAGCTATTGGACCCCTTGGATGAGGTGAACAACTCTTTGTTGGGGCATTGCGGTGCTTTCATTCGTTCAAGAGGAACTCGGAAAATCTTCGAGGCTTAAGAGTCTATATTTTGGAGGCTTATACACCCTTGTTCGGGTACCCGTTAAATTATCGTTTGTGTGTTTCAATATATAAGTGAATGAATGTGTATTGTTACTAATCATATTGCGAATTTATTATTTGTTGCCTCTTCTTATAGGTTTGGGTGTACGACCACTTCCCTAAACTTCAATTGTCTCATGCTCACACTCCTTGGCCTTATGGGAAGCCTACAGCTGGTAAATATGAATTTTTGAATTCACAGGAAAAGAATAAGAAAAAAAAGGTGTTGGAGTGGAGGGAGAAATTGGATACGTTAACAGTGGAAGATGTGGTTTTCCATCCTTACACCATTCCATCAGATGAAGACGAGGAGGATGTTGAGGTTATTGATTTCTCACCTATTGCGGGGTATAATGGACCGTTGTTTCATCCTGGAGGTTGTACAATGTATAATCCTCTAAGAGTATTAAGACAAGTTTCTTGTGTCCAAAGTGTCCCACAAGTGGAAAACTTCAACTTCAAGGTGAAGAAGCGAGGGAACTAAGAACACCGAGATGAAGTTCACCCCCAAATACGATCTGCTCCATCGGTGGACCACTTTGGAAGAACTTTGGGGATTATCTTGTTCAGTGAAGAGTTACAAGATTCTTTTGATGAGCCAAATGCCGCGACGAGGGATATATGGAATGGTATGAACATGTTTCTCATCCTCGTGTAATAAACACTTTATCCAACAAGCCCGTCTTTGAGAAGACAAAAGCGAAGGCGGTGGAGAAAGAGGCTAAGAAAATTATGAAGCATACCCCTCTGTGTGGTGATGAGGCCTTGATCTTGTGGAATTCGGCGGTAAGAAATTTACTCTTATTTTTGTGTTTCAAATTGTTATGAAGTATTGAAAAAATAATAGTTACTTATGTTTTTGATGAGAATAGGTGAAGGCAAGTGGAAAATTGTTGAAGAAAATGATGGCAAAAATCCTGAGTGGAGAGCCGATGGATACTCGAGAACAAACAGGACTGTACAACCAAATAACTAATGTTTTTAATCCCAGCCTTGTCGATACAAGCCGAGGTTGATCCAAGCCGGACCATGCCGTCGAAGAGGAGTCGCCGACAAGGGGAAGGTTCAAGTCGGATGGTTGAACAACAAAACAGTGGAGATGACACTCCTAGTGACGAAGGATGACCTAAAGCTCCTAAACGCAAGAGTAGAAAAGTTTCTGGTAGTGGTCGTGGTAAATGAGTGATTGCAACAATTATTACTTTGGTTTCTTATGTTTGGAAGACTTTTTAATTGCGGATTTGGTAGTTTGGTTTCTTATATTTGGAATACTTTTTTATGGCGGATTTGGTAGTTTGTTTCCTTATGTTCGCGCTTCCAACATTTAGTGATGTGGATTAGTAATTAAATTTCTTAATTTGGTTTTTAATTTGTGTTCTAAGGGATTAGTTTGGCTATTTGACGATTAAGTGTTTCATTACATTCAAATTTTTAAGAAACAATTAGTTAGTTCGGTTAATATACTAAATCTCGTAAACAACCGAACTATGTATTGGTTACCTACAATGTTTTTGGGTCAACCGAACTTAATGTTCGGTTACATACGATAAAGGAAACCTAACCGAACTCATAACAAGAAAATTTCTAAAGTTCTGAGTGTAATGTTCGGTTGCTGGTAATATTTTGCAGGTAACCGAACTATAATGTTCGGTTAACTGCAGAGTAATGCAATGTAACCGAACTCAGAACAAGAAAATTTGAAAATTTAAAGTGTAAAGTTCGGTTACCTGTAGAAAACGTAATCTAACCGAACTCAGAACAAGAAGTTACAGTGTAATGTTCGGTTCCTTGACAATATTTTGCAGGTAACCGAACTTGGTACTCAGAAAAGTTCGGTTCCTTCGCTGATTTCGTAATGTAACCGAACTCACACCAGCTAAAATTGAACCAGTATTTGAAGTCACTCATTTTATTGAATCGAAAAAACATACATGTAGTTGAAATAAAATAGAAGTAAAACACATAAAATTGTTCAATACATCGCCCTAGGGATTCTCTACGAGTTTAATTATATTTGGCGAATTGCCATTCAACTTCCTCCAAGAGAGTGTAGCAGTCCTCGTGTAGAAACTCATGACCGTACCTTAATTCGTATTGGCTCCGACCCAAAGTATACTGGGAAAACAATTTTTTAAATAAGTTAGCGTTGTTGAATAATCATAATCAAATAAATAATTTTTGATGAGAGGTCTATTGATTCACAAACTTACTCTACTCATTCGGTCTTCGTTTGGCATAGCGTCCTTACGAGCTTTCAATTCGTTTCTCAGCAGTACACATTCATTGTATAAATATGCGTACCTTTCCCTTATTTATGGAGCGTCCTCCTATAACGATTTCCGCTTAGTGCTTTAAAAACCTTAAACACCCGTTTCCACCAAGCATTGGTGTTTTGATCATGCCCAAAAGTAAGGCCCTCTTGTTGGGTCTTCGTTCGGTCACCCATTGCGCTTCCTCAACGGAGTGCTTTGTGAGAGTGGTGTGTGCTCGACAATAGCAACATCTTCTAGATTATTGAACGGAGTTGGAGCCATTTTAGTGTTCCAAAGTGATGGGTAACTGATTTAGGAAGATTGAAAGTGATGGGTGAATAAGTTTGGTAGAGATAGGTCTCTATTTATAGCAAAAAGTACCCAACGGCTAGTTTTTTAAAAAAAAAAAACGGTTACTTCTGCAATAACTGCTCCTACTAGTCAAAGTTACCGTTGGTTTTCAAAGTCGGCAATAACTTCGTCCAGTGTTCGGTTAACTGCAGAGTAATGCGATGTAAAAGAACTCGGAACAAGAAAATTTGAAAAGTTAAAGTGTAAAGTTCGGTTACCTGTAGAAAACATAATCTAACCGAACTCGAACAAGAAGTTCTGAGTGTCATGTTCGGTTCCTTGAAAATATTTTGCAGGTAACCGAACTTGGTACTCGAAAAAGTTCGGTTCCTTATTGATTTCGTAATGTAACCGAACTCACACCAGCTAGATCAAACAAAATTTAAAGTGATTAGTTCGGTTACCCTGATTTTCTGTTGGTAACCAGAACATTACAATGTAAATTTGGTGGTTTGCCTTTGTTCGGTTACCTATGATTTGCGGAACCAACCGAACCTGTGAGTTCGGTTTTCTCGATGCATTTGTTATGTAACCGAACTATGTAGTTTGAAATTTGAATGACACTAATGTCAAGAAACGGCTATTTTTATAGCCGTTATACACCTTGATGGTATAAATATGTGTCTCATAGATAACATTTTGTCTCAAATTCTTCTAAAAATGGCAGCCACTACTTCTAAATTTACTTTAGATGAAGATCTATCTCTTTGCAGAAACTACATACTATATTATCCAAAGAGGGGTGAAGAAACGAAGAATGAATGGTATTATGAGTCAAAGTTATTGGGGAAAATTCATGAGAAATTCTGCTCGACACAACAAACCCTCATAACCGTGATCAAATAGCATTGTTCCTTCGATTCGACAAGATTAGAGCTAGAGTTGTGGAATTTATGGCTTTATTTCGTATTGTAAGGCGGTATCGACTTAGGGGTGAAGGATTCTCCAAATCATTTTAACATCAAAAAACGAATGGCGAAGATGGAAGAGAAAGGATTTCAAATATGAATATCATTTCCGCCTCCTTAAAGACTTTTTCATAACGCGTTTTGGATATTAAATGTTATGTAGCTTTAGTTTTAGTTCGGCAATGTCCTCTAATTTCATTTCCTAACCGAACTTAAGTCTTGATGTCTCACTTTGTTTGGCGATGTCATGTAATTAAGTTTCAATATGAAAAAACAAAAAAAAAAAAATCCAAAAATAACGGTCTCGTCTCTTATTCTTATGAAAATGTTCAAAGCATAACCCAAAAATAAGACCTAATTCCAAAAACACAATCTTTGATTCTTGTGTTGATGTTGAGCATACTTAGTATAATCAATGGTACATTTAATCATCCGCAAGGAAGCTGCACCCTCGTGTATGATTTTTCCGAATCCTTCAAAGTTTTCCACATCTCCATGTTATGCTCGTACTTAATACACCATCCCAACATTGTGTCGGGGTTAAATCCTTGCCAATAAGAGTATCCGCATATCGGAGCGGTGGACAATCGTCTTCTAACCGGAGGCCTATAAAATGGTTGTTGTTAACAAGCGCAATCACCACTCTTCTACGTTTAAGTTGCTCGACACATATCTTTGTTTTCGGAGTGTATGTGAAACTAGCACCTTTTGAGAAATAGTGAACCACGTAATTGAATGCTTGGCGATTAAGTGCCCACATATCGGAATGCCCATCCAATGATCTCTTGTGATTGGATCCCCGTGGAGACGCCTTTGATACCTAATAAAGCTGCACATTGAGACTAGCATCCCCATCGGACAACATTCGCTTGTAAAATTCCGGGTTGTCCTTTAGCTTCATCAACATCCTTTGCCGGACATAAGTGATTTGATTATCATTATACAACTTTGCACCTTCGGTGAAAGGCCCTAGTTGTTGTGACGACAACGTCGAATCCGCAATTACCATCCGGAGGGACGTCATCGGTGGATATGACGTACTTTCTAATATATGTAGGTAGCTCTTCCAAGTACCTTCTATCAACAAAAGTTGGTGTATCATCAATTGGTCGACTTCTTTCTTGGATGCGGCATATTGGAGCCTTAAGCAACGTCTCGTTGAATTGGTTGGCTAGGTTCCGATGGAGTAGGTGGGGTTGGTTGCGAGCGTAACATCGGTCCTTTTTCTTCATATCCCGTTCACTTGTTTCGCCTTTTTCCACAGTATTCCTAGACCTTTTCTTAGAATCTTCTTGATACTTCGCCGCGGTATGCTCATGCCCACAAGGGTCTCTAGTAAAAGGGGTCATTTCACTTTTTCCTCTTACCCAACACCTTTACATATTCTCTTATTTGTTTTTTTGTTTCTTTGGTGATTGGCCTACCTTTGCCCTTGCCTTTTTCGGTTCGTGCACATTCTCCGAAGTGTGTGGATAAACAATTGGCGCATGTCATCCCAAAAGATTTACTTTTCGAGTTTGTTCATGTTCGGTACATCTCGATAACGATTCTTCCCATCTCATTGTCACCAAACTCTTCTCCGACATCGCCCTTTGGAGGAGGGACAAAACTTAATTGTTGCCAATATGGATCTATATCGCTTAGAGGGATTATGCCATGTTCATACTTAACTATCATATGGCGACAAGGGAGTCCCATAGACTTCATCATGTTGCAAACACACACCTCGTCCGGCTTGGTTCCCCATATGTCAATCAAATGAACCTCTACCATTAACCTCTTAATGCAAGCACGCGAAACATTATAATGAAGTCCCTTAAACAACCGAAGGTCCGCCATATTCGTGATGTTACCACCTTTGTCTACAATCTTTTTGTACTTCATGATGCGGCTTTTTGAAACTTCCCTTTAATTCTATCAATCTCATGGTTGAAGTAATTCTCCATTGCATTAAACACAATCACAAAATTATCGACACATCCAAAAAGATTTTTCTTCAACCGGTGGTGAGCCGATTCTACCAAACTTGTCGCTTGATTCCCAAAGTGTTTATGGTGGTTGGTAAATGCATAAACGAAGCGCTCTTTGTGCGGTTCCAACCATTGCTTAACCACATACGTTACAATATCCTCGGGATATTCGGGGCTAGACCAATGTTCGATAAATGCCGCAAGATTTAGATTATACTCTTCTTCGGTGAGAGACCAAGTCAATGACTCCCATTCACCGAGAGAAAGCAATCCATTTAGCGTGATTTATAGTGTATTGTATATCGAATTCCTCTTTTGCAGTCGCTTGTTCATCTTAGGTAGCTTACTAATCTCTTCAAATGCTTTCCTCTTTGGTGGACAAATTTGAGGCTTGCACCTATTCATCACATTACACCAAATATGGAACGTACAAAGCATATTATGTGCTAATGGGAAGACTCTCTCTATTGCGTTCATTAATGCTACATCGTTGTCCGTCACTATAATCGCGGGGATATAATCATCTCGGTAAATGGCCTTCACTTGTTGTAGCGCCCAAGTGTAACTTGGTTCTTGCTCATCTTCTAGAAAACAAAAAGCAACGGTAAACGGTGACTTCGTGAGGTACGACCAACAATATTCAACAATGGCATCTCGTATTTGTTAGTCTTGTAAGTGCAATCCATTATAAGAACTTGATGGAATGATTGAGCCAATTGAACACTCTTCGGATGCGCAATGAAGAGATGCGTTATTTGATCTTAGGACCTACATTCTTTTGAACCGCGTAGCCTTTCTCTTTAGCTACCAAAAACAATTGTCGCATCACTTTTCTATCCTTCCATTCAATCCTTTTAATTGTCTCAATTGCATTGTAAATGGTCGTCAAAGATGATACATTATCCTTGTTATCATCCTTTATTAAGCGAAGCATGTTAAGTGGTGAAATTCCCATTCTCCTAAATTTAGCTATTTTCTCCATTTCTTGAGGAGTGAGCCGAGCGGCCATTGCATGTCCTTCAAGATCATCCGGACGAGGGTGGTTATGATGGCCTACCACCTTATCCATAGATAGAACCCATCCATTCTTTTTTTTGCACTCACTAAATACTAGCTTGAACGGACATTTAGTTTTCTTTGAGCACTTATTTGTGTTCTTCCTCGTCGTCTTTCCTTTATACACATAACCCTTCTTCTTGTGACTAACATAGGGATCTCCACTTCTCTCACAAACCATTTCAAAACGAGTTTGGCTTTCTTTTCCATTCAAAACTAATACGCACATGGCTTTCTTGGCATGTTCTCTAGCCCAATTCTTCGCATCAATAGTTTCATCAAAAACCAAATCATTGACATAGTGATTAGATGTATCTTCAAACAACATGCCAACTGGAGAAGGTTGATTATCCATTGGTATAGGTTGACATTCAATCTACAAGAAAAGGAACAACATCAATTGCAATCGAAATAAGTTCGGTTATATGATAATTTTATCGGGAAAACCGAACTTAGAGTTCGGTTTGTCAAGCAAATTGAAAACTAACCGAACTTTACGTACACTAAATCAAAATTTTATTGTACGTAAGTTCGGTTGGTTAGTGGGTCGGTATGAAGTTTGCGAACCAACCGAATATGGACCCTAAAGTTCGGTTATATGATAATTTTTTATGGAAAACCGAACTGAGAGTTCGGTTTGACAACCAAGTTCACAACTAACCGAACTTTACGTACACTAAATCCAATTTATTGGACGTAAGTTCGGTTAGATTAAGTTTTGGTATGAAGTTTGCGAACCAACCGAACTTTATGGACCCTAAAGTTCGGTTATATGATAATTTTTTCTGGAAAACCGAACTCAGAGTTCGGTTTGACAACCAAGTTCACAACTAACCGAACTTTACGTACACTAAATCAAAATTTTATTGTACGTAAGTTCGGTTAGATTAAGGGTTGGTATGAAGTTTGCGAACCAACTGAACTTTATACACTAATGTGAAATATTATTTTACGTAAGTTCGGTTAGCTATTGGTTGGGTACTAACCGAACTCATAGACCCTAAAGTTCGGTTACATTTCGGCCAAACCGAACATAACACTGTAATCCTATTTATAGAGTTCGGTAACTACTCTGTTAACCGAACTTCAAAAAAACCTCCATTAATGGAGAGTTCGGTAACCTACGTGTTTAGAAAAAGTAACCGAACTACACTTTCAGATGAGTTCGGTTACATGTTCTTCACACAAGGTAACCGAACAAGCATAAATCTACTCTAAAAATTCACATTTTTTTGAAAATTTGGACCAATTCAACCAACATTACCTAAGTTTTGAGCATACCTGGGTACCCCAATATTCTTCCTCAGGTTGTGGTTGGTAAAATCCATCGTTTTCACCATCTTGAAATTGGCTTTGGGGAAGAACACATTCACCATCTAAGAAATTATCCATATCCGGATCATTGTGAAGATTGACATATACTCTAGGAGATGAAGGAGATGTAGATTCAGATGAGCTATCATCAATTGCATCATCACTTGAGTAGTCTAGATTAGTGAACTCAAAAAATTTTTAATTTTCCATGGTTTTGTTCTTCAACTTCTCAAACTTCTCTCTCTCAATAATTCTACTTCTTTTTAAAAATCTGATTTTTTAAATCTCAAATCTTTATTCAAAATAATTTCACTAATCACACTAACTAATATTAACACTAACTAATTATTAACCAAATATAATCAGAGGGTAGTTTTGGTATTAATATAAATATTTAGATAAGGGGTGACCTAGAATTACTTCTAATGTCTTACCCAAAATAAAACAATGGTCCCCCAAAAAAAGGCTGGTCCCCAAAAAACCGTTCTTTTCTAACCCATTTGTAGCCAGCATATATTTAAGTCTATTAAGCCCAATTGTCAAGCCCAACAACAGGTGCAATTAAATCTCAGATGAGTTTCACGTCCGGAATGTATCCGGTATGCAGGAAAAAGTTATTATGTCAGCAATTCGATGGCAAAGATCCCGAAGGTTGGTTATTTCAAGCACAGTTAATTTTTGAATTTCGTAAAATTCCTTCGGAAGATTTTGTGAAGACAGCCTCTAATCACCTTATCGGTAGTCCATTTAAATGGTACAAGTGGATGCAAGATTATATTTCTGGGTCTTGGAAGAATTTTTGGTTTGCTTTACTAAAGCGTTTCGGAAGTGATGATCCATCTCTTGTGTCTGCTAACTTGCAACAAAATTTAGATGACAATCGTGCTTATTGGAGTTTTAGGAGCGTCAAAGAGCTAAAGTTGTTAAACCACAAGCAACTATATCTAATTATTCCACTATTGAAACTTCAACACCCAATGAGACGATTAAAATTTCACAATTTCACATACGATCAATATTCCTCTGGAAGCTGTCGGAAAAGAAAAACAGGTTATGGACCTTGGGGGCAAGGTCTTATTTAAGGAGGGTGGAATCGTAAGATCACATGTGGAGCCAGTATCAATATATATAGTGGACTTTGAGGGCAAAGTTCCATTTAAGGAGGGTGGAATGATAAGACCACATTTTATGGAACATGTCAACGGTGTTGACCCGATGCGTCACTCAGGCATATTTGGCATATATGATCCTTTATACGGGTCGAGTCTCTCAAGATTGTGGAAGCCACCCTGGCTAGCAAGTGAAGGGCGCATTTGGCACGAAAGACCAATGGACACACGAGGCATTGGATAAGCATAAATTATTTATTATTAGTGATGATATATTTATTTAGGTATTTTATTATATTTGAAGTATTTAACTATTTTATTTAGAGTTTATATTTGTTTGGAATAGTATTTTAGGAGTAGTATTGTTTTCTTATTTTCCAAGTAATGTAGCCTATAAATAGGCCTTATCAGTTTATTAATAATAACAAGAAAATTATTAAGCAAATTGCTACCCTTTGGTTTATTGATTTCTTTTGAATCATGACCTTTTGAGCTTGAGCTGCTGGCCGTTGAATAAGAAACAAATCATTTCTTATCAGAAGTGCATATCTGTCTTGAACTTTTTCTTTTGAGATCATGTTGATAGATCTAGTGTGTGGAATTGTCATCAGCCACTTATGCAAATTGTTGTTGGCTTAATAATTTTTTGTGTGTGCATTTATGACTGAGGTGATAACCAACTACACCACGTAACCTTTGTTGTTAAATTGGAAACCTTAAGCTATAACTTTAGGAATTTTGATTGTGATCAAAAGAACATGCGACTCTTTTTAAAGACATTTCGTTTTATAGTTCTAAACTTGTAGGTTGTAAATTTACTTTCCAACCACGTATCTATAATGATGTAGATGTAGATTATATCCTGCATTTCCTTTCTTCTTCAGTTTCCTAGTCTTTCTTCACCGTCCGGCGATAGAGATAAGCTGAATCGTTGAGTTAACATCGTCTACCGTCTACCATTGGTTTAATACTATGTACGTTAACATCATCCGCTTTTGATAAAGAAATACTTTTTCCAAGAACCAGTATTTGGTTAATGAATCTTTGAGGCTTTACCCTCTTATTTTGACTTGTCAGTAGATCGTAGTCTAACGAGAAAACGCATGCCTAAGAGAAAGTACTTCAAAAGACGATTGTTCTCACCACCTCAAGGACTTATTGTTCTCTGGCAAGCAACTAAGACATGCGTGCAAAGAGGACATCAAATTAAAAAAGAAAAACCAATCAGCAATGGTTGGAGAGGCCCGAGTTTCAAATTAAGCTGAAATTTTGTTTGTTTGGCTGATAGCCCATGTAGGACTATTAGGTGGGCATCCAAACCATCGCTGACTGGCGATCACCACTGCAATCCCAATCTCATATATAAAAGATCTTTAGAATACTTTGTTCAGTGTGGGACTATTATCAATCTTAAGATTACGCGCATAAGGGTTTGATTTGAGATTAAGCAACGACCGAAACAACTTTGTCCTATGTGTATGATGTTTTCTTCGATTACTGGTAAACATCCTAAAGAACAAAGGATGCTAAATGTTGGCCATATATGTAGGCCACTCCACTATTTGTGGTTGGAACTGAATACTTGAGAAATTAGTGCTTTTTTTTTTTGATCAATAAAACGATATATATATATATATATTAATAGATAAAAGAATAAAGAATCACATGGTATACAAGACTCAGAACCAAAATAGTCCGAGGTGATAGCTAAAGCTAAAGCTTAATCAACAGTGCCATTATCGCTGAGTGCCAGTATCAGAACTACCTCTTCCCATTTGAAGACTAACATTTCAAATCTTGTATCGCTGAGTGCCTTGGATGGATTAGACCAGTACAAAATATTTGCCTTAATGTCTAAAATGGTCTTTGGAGCAGTTTTTTCCTTTGCTTCTGCGACAAACATTCTCTGATTACGTTCTTTCCAGATACTCCAACAAATGGCGTAAGGTAGTACGTTGCAAATAAAGTTTCCACCTATAGTGAAATCTGTTCTATCTCTATCTTTGAAAGCATCCTTTATGTCATCCCCAGGGGGTCTTCCCACCCCAAAACCCTCCAAGAGGACATCCCATATTGAGTGTCTAACTGAACAGTAGTCTCTAGCTCCTGCTTGCACATACAGCATCTGTTCACTAATGTTCTTCCTTTCTTTGCTAAATTGTCTTGAGTTAGTAAGGAATTATGATGTACTTGTTAAAATAGTACCACATCGCCTAGGGCAACCTAGGTTCCATGCTTAATAAGCCTTGGGCAATCCTAACCTTGCAAGCCAGTTTTCGAGGTTAGTTAGGCCCGGGATTTCTAACATGGTATCGAGCGGACCCCTCTCAACGCTATCCATGTCCATCGGTGTTCGTGGTTTCCGTACCACTCATCGATCGATGTAGCCCGATCGGCGGCGTGTCATACCCATCGATTCGGTGTATGCCCGATCAGCGGCGTGTCATACCCATCGATTCGGTGCCAGCCCTAGTCGTTGAGGGGGGGTGTTAAAATAGTACCACATCGCCTAGGGCAACCTAGGTTCCATGCTTAATAAGCCTTCGGCAATCCTAACCTTGCAATCCAGTTTTCGAGGTTAGTTAGGCCCGGGGATTTCTAACAGTACTAACCACGAAAAGAAGCTAACCTTGGTTGGTACATTATTATTCCAAACAATCTTATGAGGGAAGTCAACAAAAGAGGAGGAAGGAAGTAGAGCCGAATATGTTGGAATATTTTCAATTACGCTATCCAAGGGGGGTCTGGGGGCGTAGCCCCGTGTCATTGGTCGTAAATCGTTTCGTGAGTTAGAATCATATCGAGAATCTTCGATTCCAATGGACGCCATTCATGTCTCGATGATGAAGAGACTCATCGTTTCGATTCCAACAGACGCCATTCCCAACAGATGCGAAAACATCTATAAATAGCATCTCCCAAAACTCGTTTATCATAACATAAAAAAAATCTGTTTTCTTCTTCTCTAATAGCATCATCAGAATCTTATACAGTGTGATTCTTGGTCGGGTCAAGGAAGTACAATCCTTGAATTCGATTACGGTGTTAGGGCTTCATTGAATCCGAAGGCATAATTCGAGAGACCCGTTGTACTCGCCAATTTAATTGGGAAAGGTCGAATTATTGTCTAAAAGAATCGAAAGAGCCTTGAAGTCAGGGGTACACCATTGTTTGGTTTCTGTTTTTCTTTATTCATCCTCTTGTTTTTAACCCAATTTTCCAACATAATAGCAGGAACGTACCGTAAAGGTTCCGTCAACTGTCCACTTCCACCTTCTCTGATCTTCTTCTTCAGTTAATATCCCCTGTTGCAGTTTGTTCGATAACTCCCCGGCTTCTACAATATCAATATCTGATAGTCGCCTCCTCAAGTCAAGATTCCAATTTGAATGTCCTTCACTGTCTCTGACATAGAATTGGCTAACTACATTGTTCTTCTTCCTCGAGACATTGTATAGGTTGGGAAATGCTATTTTCAAAGGCGTATCACTCAACCACTGGTCTTCCCAAAATCTAGTTCTGTTTCCTTTACCCACTTTGTGCACGACTCCTTTATAAAAACTGTCCATCCTGTTGGTGACCCCTCTCCAAATCCCGCTGCCATACTTCAACTTTGAAATCTTAGTGTCCCACTTCAGTTTGCTCTCTCCATACTTGTCTTTAATCAGTGATCTCCACTTTGCCTCCCTTTCTTCTTGATATCTTCACAACCACTTGCACAAAAGAGCATCATTTGTGATGCTCAAATCCCGGATACCATCTATAAATACACAACCACACCTCTCATATCATATTACATACTAACTAAGCCCATTCTAAAATTTTCCTTTCTTTATTTAAGCCCATTCTAATTAAGGAAGGTACTACCCGATACAAATAGTATAAATATACGTGTTGTTAGCATCTCTTCTCCACGACAAATAAAAAACCCTAAAATTATAGTTTCATTCTTCTCCACGAAAAAAAAAAAACCTAAAATTATAGTTTCATTGTTCTCTCTTTCAACAAGCATGAATAAAGAAGAAGAAGAACATGGTGTCGAACTACCACCTGAGCTATTGTACGAGATCTGCTCTCATCTTCCAACATTACAACCGGTGTATAAATTCAGGTGTGTATCTAAGTTATGGAATTCTCTATTATCCGACGACTCATCTTACATGAAGAAAATATTTAACAGTGTCCCATGGATCTTCATGTATGATCCTTCTGGCGTACAAGTCCAACTCTATCTAGAACAATGCCGAAAATTCATAAATCGTCATGATGGTTTATCCTTTAGATTCCTCTTAGATACGGATCCATTCAAAGCACAAAAATTAGAAAAAGTATGTCTCATAAGTTCATCTAGTAATGGTTTAGTGCTTTATTCAGCAGAGAAGCGAGATCGTTATTCATTTGAGCTGCTTGATCCTAGGTTATACTACGTATGCAATCCCCTAACCAAACAATGGGTCTCCCTCCCTCCTCGACCGCAAAGTAATAACGGTTTTGAGAAATTTTACTACTGCACTGAATTGTTATATGATGCCTCACTTAGTCATTGTAACTACAAGGTGGTTCAAATCGATCTTGACTATGTTCCTCATATGCGCAATAGCAATAACGTCATCAACTTCCACATCTTTTCTTCTGACACCGGTACATGGAAAACGTCTCAAGTTCCAATTCCTGATCCAGCATGGCGTGGTTTTTATGAAATGGTAATTCGTCATGGCGTCTTGTATTGGATGTCTGAATTAGATAAAATGAGTGACAAGATCCTCATAGCTTGTAGTCTAGAAAACATAGAATATGGCAGTGACCAATGCAGGTCAATCGCTCTTCCTAAACGGGGGTGTAGTAGTTTTTTTGGGGAGTCAGAAGGCTCCATCTACTATGGTATTATCTATAATAAACACGATTACAATTCCATTCCCGAAGATGAACAGACACGTTATAAAGCATTTCTCGATGTGTGGCTGCTTGAGGATGATGGTTACACTAATGGAGGACTTAACTGGCAAATAGTGCACAATAGTATTGAAATTAAGGGTTACAGATCATCCCTCTTCCTCGAGGCCATGTCTATCAATCCGGTGGATCGAAATGTTATCATCATTGTTGACCGTGGATGCTGTCTTGCTTACAACATCAGAACTCTAACATATGAAGTTCTACGTGGTTGCCCTATTCCAACAAAAATCGAAGATCACGAGTTACCACCAATTCTGATCACACCCAAGCCAACAGTGATTCCTTTCTTGGATGGATGTAGATAAGACGGTAAACTCAACCATTGTGATCACTCCCAAGCCAACAGTGATTCCTTTGTTGGCTGTAGATAAGACCGTAAACTCAGATAAGACGGTAAGCTCAACCAATGCAGCCTCAAAACAAATTTTGCAGAAAGTCCATGTCAAGAAGGTAGCCAAGGTTGCTACTGCTGATAGAAAGAGAGATCAGATCATAGATGGTAATAGATTTAGGTTCCTAGGCATGTATGCGGATATCTGATCTGCATGACACTCAAAGCCAACAATAATTCCATCTCCAGATTCGTTTTATGATATACATCAATATTGAGTTTCTTTTCATTTTTTTTTTTGTCTTTTTTTATTAAGCCTTATTGAGCGATCGACTGTTACTTTTTTGTCTCGCTGTACTTTTTTTTTGCTGCATTTTCACATATAAGAGCTGCCGGATGTGACTTCACTCTCCATGACGTGGACCGTGAAATCTCTTCTCGCTTTGGAAGAGGAACCCAAGGTTCACTTGGACTCCCAAGCCACACACAAATTTCATAACGTAGAAATCGAGCTCCTTAAAGTCTCCGTCTTCCATGTTTTTACATGAACCAGCAGTACCTTCAGCAAAGTACGTAAAAAATCACATAATGTCCATCAAAACGTACTACTAATCTAATCTTTAGCCTGACCGTTAAAAACATCAATCAGGATTTTTTTTCTACCTACCGAACCATTAACTTAAGTAACAAGGTGCACTTGTAGAAGTATTTGTATCAGTGTCTGCCAGTCTACCTCAAACCACACCTCGTACCATTGTTTTCGTGTCGCCAAAATTAATCCCCATGTTTTTGCTATGAGAGAGATGTTTTAATTCCCAATGAATGGTGCTGCCATGGCCTTTAGAAAATGTCTGTCAGTGTTTCACTAAGGGTTTACATCTAATTTTTACCGTAAATGGGCTGTTCTCATTCGGTATCTCTAAATTCTAATCTACTGTGATTGAGGGTGTATCTCTTGGGCTTTGTTTTCCTACAGTTTGTAAGGGATTCATTCCGTACTTTTGGGTGTCTCTTTAATCCTTACTCTTTCATTTGAAAGTTTAAGTTTTATCTTGTAATCGATTCTTATTTCTTCAATATAATCTCCATTTCACGATCAAAAAAAAAAAAAAAAGGAAGATTTTACCAGAAGTCACAGATGTAAACAACTCCTCTTAAATTATCCTGCTTCATTTTACATCTAAACTGAAAGCAGGATCTTTAATACAGAGAAAAAGACTAAATACCTAAGATAAGTTAACTAGTACAAAAAGAGTAACAAATAATGGTGGAAAAAGATGTCTGAACAAAGATTCCTAGCTCAGCACCAGCGATTCTTAACTACTTATGAAAATAGTATCTAGGCTAAAGACAACAGCGAAAAATTGAGTTTTCGGAGATTAAGAGGCTCGTCATCTTCCTTAACCTCTTCTCGAATCCCAATGAAAACCCAACGGCAGATGAAACCAGAGGAACAAAGAGATCCCAGCTAATTTGTTTGGTGCAACACATTGATAACATGGTAGCGTTGTGAGAGGAAAAATCATTATGAGGGGGAATTGATGGCCAGGAATTTGATATTTCTGCTTCCATTGAAGCATGAAGAAAGATCTGTTTGCTGATTTTTAGGGTTTGGAATTTCTTTTTTCTCTCCACACGGCTGCTAGATAGATGGAGGCATAAGAGAGAGCTTAATTAGGACACTATTCAACTTATATGGCTTCGAGTCTAGCCCTTTAAGTTTAGGGTTTGGTCGATCTGTTTTCACTATTTGATCGAACGACCCACACGTATTTTATGAATGGCTAATGCCATTGGGTGGTCCTAAAGATAAAAGGTAGACCCCCATGGCGTACCAAAAATGAAGCTTAGCAGCATAATTTTATTTAATCATTTTTACGCAAAAACATTTTACAAATCACCAAGTACTACACAACATATCAAAATTTCCAAGCCATAAAACAGTAACTAGCTAACAAATTTCATCACCCAATCATCCAAGAAAATGGGTTATTAGAGTTGGATCGAAAGGAGAGTCTACTAATAGAAAAGTACATTTGTAGTAATTATATGTGGTAATTAATTTGGGGTTGTTACAAAAGCTGGGTATGATCTAATCCTTAGCAGGTTCAGCACTGTTGTCCTGTTATGGATGGCACTTGTTGAAGTGTGGAGATAATTGAAAATGGGTATTTGATTAGCAGTAGTCAGTAAAAAAAAAATTGAAACCCAAGGGCCTAGGGCCGTTAAACACAAGTCTTTCCCTGTTTAACTTTGTAGATACACAAATTTTGATCTCCCTATTTAACTTTGTCGACATAATCCATAGAGCCAAATTTGGATCAACAGATGCTGCCAATGTTTTGTAAAAGTCTATAGTCGTAGTTACAGTAGTCATTTTTTCTCAGAGATTAAAATTTAACAAATTCATTTTACAGTAGTACATTAAGGTAGGAAGCCATTGGAGCTGAATTTAATCCACTTTTTGTCTCACGGATTAAATAATCTTTTGTTCGTATAAGTAATCGATGATAACAACTTAAATTATCTTTTGTTTTTCACATACAAACTAAAAGGATTCTTTAATACAAAGCGAAATACTAGCTAGGTATAAGATGGATTAACTAATTAAAATACAAAAAGGGAGAACATTTTTATGGCGAAAGAGGCTGTTGGAGTACCAAAACCAACTAGTTGGAATTTACAGATTCTCTACTGCTATAACATCAGAAAACTGAGATTGGTGAGATTAAGAAGCTCCCGTCATCTGTTTACCCATCTCTTGTACCCTATTCAGCGACCCATAAGATGAAGCAGTATAAGAAACAAACGGAGAAACATAGAGAACCTAAATGTTTGTTTGCAGCATCAAGTCTTTGCTAGCACAGTGTCATGAGAGGAAAAATCATTGTGAGGGGAAGTTGATGGCCATGTAATTGATGTTCTGCTTCCATTGACGGATCATGAACAAAAACACCAGAGGAGACTGAGATCTGTTTGTTTGGTGTTGTTGATTTTTGGGGTTTGGATTTCTTTTTGCTCTCTACACAGCGGCTAGATTGATGGAGGGGGAAGAGAATTTGAGGACAACTTTTCTATTTATAAGGGTTCGAGATCTAGCCCATTCTAGGGTTCAATTTGTGATCGTTGATCTTGCTCTTTATCAAGGGTATGCTATGCATGTGCTTGTGCTACCACCAAACACCTCAACAACTACCGACATTTCCCATCTCTTTTTTTGGAAATAACAAAATTCATTCCAAGAGTGCCGAGAAAGCACAAGAAAACTACAAAGTATAAGAGTTAACAATAGTTGAGCGACGGGATTAGATGTTGTCTTTAAATTTTTCCCATCTACACATGAAGTCATCAAAAGTAAAGATTCTAAGCTCTTTATACATGGAAACCCAGTTGTATAGAGTTGATTTCATGTTAATGAGCAACTTCTCATAAGTGATTGATTCTTTCCTAAACACCTTGTTGTTCCTTTCAGTCCAAAGAACAGACCATATCGCAAATGGAAGGCAATACTTGATGAAGATCGACGGATTTAAACTAAATTTGAGCTTCCAATCGTTCAGAACTTGTATCACTGAATTGGGAGGAGACCATGTTGAATCAAGCAAACCTAAAAAATGCTTCCATAAATCAGCTGCAACCTTGCAACTAATAAAAAGATGGTTAGCTGATTCATCCTCGATGTATTACACTATAGCAGTAAAGTTTGGCTGGGGAATTAGTACTTCAGCAGGAGTCCGACTTTGTGCACCCCCTACTTCACCGGGGTGCACGTTCCTCCTCCTCTTGTGATTTGTCCTAATTAAACAGGATTTTTATTTATTTTGAAAATTATTTACTCAAAAGATAAAGCACAAAAATAATCAAAGTTTCTCTCTTCTTTTCTTGTTATCTGTGAGTATATTTCTCTCACTACTCCCTTGGATTTGCAGATTCTTTAAAAAAAAAAAACTGCAGGTAAATTTTGATCATCACGCATGCTCCAAGATTTTACTTAAATTTAAGATGGAAAATTCATTCACCACTGATTTCAATCAATACCAGTACTGTTATTGACTTGGGTTTGGTTGTGATTGTTATTGTTATAATTAGTGAATCTCTCTAAGATGTACAAACCGATGAATGAAGAATCTGGTGGTCATTAAATTTTATCAACACCACCAAGAAGGGCTCTTTAAGAATGATATATGTTTCAGTTCATGATAAATAATAAGTCATCAAGATCAGATCATTTTTGTTCCGTAGATATTGGATTGTTGAGATCATCATAATTTTATAGATAATGGAAAACAGATCAATTGAAGATGAATAAGAAGTAGAACAAATGACGGATTGCCATAAGCTTACTGGCAACATCTCTTGTTGAATCAACAATACATAATACGTTTTTTTTTCATTAATCTCAAATTTAAGCAAGCAATCAACGAATTATATTTCCCTTTTTTTTCAATTAATCTCAAATTTAAGCAAGCAATACACGAATTATTTTTCCCTATTCACTTTCTTATGGATGAGAAAGGATTTATATACAAAGCTGGGTGGGAGTTTAAAAACGAAGGTTGAAGAAGAAACAGAGAAGTACAGAAGGTAGAGGAAGAAACACGAAGAAACAGAAATAAAACAAGACTTTGGGAACTTGTAAATATATTTTTTCTCAATAAAATCATTAAAGAAAAAATAAAATAAGAATATAAACGGTGAAGCCTCCCGTTAAATACTGCGAATGAAGAGGGGAGGAATGTGCACCCGCGGGTGCACATAGTCGGACTCACCTCAGCAGCATAAATTTACTGAATTTGGGAGGAGGCCTCGTAAAATAAAGAGTTAAAGACTTATTAGTTTCTTGTAATGGTCATTATCCCCCAGCACCAAACTAACTACTCTATTTTAATTAATAAAGTAAAGATGCATAAGATTAATGTATTATCCCATGAGGTTGCACTAATGCACTGTGATTAGATTCAATTGCCCAAAAACTTTTATGCCATTGAAAATAATGGCACTCAAAAATTCAATTTCCTACCCTAGACTCAAGTATAAATGACCATCCAAATTTATAAATCATTGTCAAACTTGCAGCCTTGCAGGCCAGGCCCCTTTGCACACTGAGTTAGAAAGGATGTTTCTGGCTTTCCAAGGATGAACCTACTTTCAGCTTTTCATGTTGAAATGAATTTGAAACAAGTTTCAAAATGTTTTGAGAACTTTACGGTATATTTTGAGCCATAGGTGGGCGCTGGCGTACACATGAAGATGGTACCAATAGGTTTGGGTTTGCTTGCGAGTCATTCTATGAGGAGCAATTGCTTCCTATTAATTAAGCTCCTTAATTGGAATGAATTTACACATGGTGCTGCCCTTGAATCAGAAAACAATAAAAATATGTTCCTCTTCGAGAATTACAATTGAACTTAATGTTGTCGGCGCATCATAATCTATAGTAAGTTTCTTATTCGGAAACTAAGTATGCTTTCTTATGAACTCCTGGTTGTTGATTGTGCAAATTTATAAATATTCGACTACTTTTTTTCTGCAAGACAGTACAAGGGGAACAAGACAATACACAAGCCACTCAATAAATGAAAGAGGATGCTAACTTAGAGCTGCATCCATTTATATTGACATGCATTCTTCACAACAAGTAAATCTTTTCAGACCCTAACTCCGAGGGATACTCCTGTTAGAAAAAATGATCATCCCAAAAGGATACTACCAAATGAAACAGTATACTAGATTCTCCGACAGGTTTTAAGACCCTTATTGATGGTTTTATTTTTATGACAGTGGTGCTAATGCCGAGTCTCTGTTTAGCCACTCATGTCGTGTAGAATTTGGTCCATATATTTGCACAGCTAGTTATGTTGTAATTGATAATGTAGTAGCTTATTGAATTTAGTAGCACAGGTTTATGTACTTGCAAAGGATTGAGTTGAGGAACTTACCTGCTGTCATTTCATCTGCACCAATCCATAATTTGCCATTGGTCATTTCTCTCACCCAGTACCCATTTACATATGACCACTCTATTTATTTATAGAAGGTGTAAAAGTGTGTATCCTGTGCGATTTCTGCTGCCACTCCCATACTAATTCCAACACTCTCAGATTAGAGAATTTAAAAGTAACAACACTTCAATATTACTAGTTGTTGATGGTGGTTTTTAGACAAGGGGTAAAATCGTAAAACCCCATGACCTAGTGTTACCCGCAACACATTAACTAAGAGCATTTAACTCAGGTGTAAATAATTAATAGGGGTATTTTTCAAAATACCAGATTAGGGTTTTCAACACGTAACCCTAATTCCAAACCAAGCAGCATCTCTGCACCATGGCAACAATGCCAAACCAAGCCGCACCTGCGCACCATGGCAACAATGCCAAACCAAGCCGCATATGCGCACCATGGCAACAATGCCAAACCAAGCCGCACCTGCGCACCATGGCAACAATGCCAAACCAAGCCGCACCCTGCGCACCATGGCAACAATGCCAAACCAAGCCGCATATTGCGCGACCATGGCAACAATGCCAAACCAAGTCGCATATCACAAGCGCCATGGCAACAATGCCAAACCAAGCCAAGATATCGCGCACCATGGCAACAATGCCAAACCAAGCCGCATCTGCGCGCACCATGGCAACAATGCCAAACCAAGCCGCACCTGCGTACCATGGCAACAATGCCAAACCAAGCGCGCCTGCACGCCATGGCAACAATGCCAAACCAAGCCGCTGATATCTGCGCGCACCATGGCAATGATGCCAAACCAAGCCGCACTGCGCACCATGGCAACAATGCCAAACCAAGCCGCACCCTGCGCACCGTGGCAACAACGCCAAATTTCCAAGCCGCTATGCCTTTGGCCCACGCCAAATATAGCGCCCTAGGCTTGCAAGACTTGCAACTAGGTCAACATGGCGGCACGTGCCATTGGCACATGCCAACACGTGCCGCAAGCCATATTTCTAAGCCGCTATGCCTTTGGCCCACGCCAAACATAGCACCCTAGGTTTGCAAGACTTGCAACTAGGTCAACATGGCCGCACGTGCCATTGGCACATGCCAACACGTGCCGCAAGCCATATTTCTAAGCCGCTATGCCTTTGGCCCACGCCCAACATAGCGCCCTAGGTTTGCAAGACTTGCAACTAGGTCAACATGGCCGCACGTGCCATTGGCACATGCCAACACGTGCCGCAAGCCATATTTCCAAGTCGCTATGCCTTTGGCCCACGCCAAATATAGCGCCCTAGGTTTGCAAGACTTGCAACTAGGTCAACATGGCCGCACGTGCCATTGGCACATGCCAACACGTGCCGCAAGCCATATTTCTAAGCCACTATGCCTTTGGCCCACGCCAAACATAGCACCCTAGGTTTGCAAGACTTGCAACTAGGTCAACATGGCCGCACGTGCCATTGTCACATGCCAACACGTGCCGCAAGCCATATTTCTAAGCCGCTATGCCTTTGGCCCACGCCCAACATAGCACCCTAGGTTTGCAAGACTTGCAACTAGGTCAACATGGCCGCTCGTGCCATTGGCACATGCCAACACGTGCCGCAAGCCATATTTCCAAGCCGCTATGCCTTTGGCCCACGCCCAACATAGCACCCTAGGTTTGCAAGACTTGCAACTAGGTCAACATGGCCGCACGTGCCATTGGCACATGCCAACACGTGTCGCAAGCCATACTTCCAAGCAGCTATGCCTTTGGCCCACGCCAAACATAGCGCCCTAGGCTTGCAAGACTTGCAACTAGGTCAACATGGCCGCACGAGCCATTGGCACATGCCAAACACGCACGCTGGTAGCCTAACTTGCAAACCGTGCAACCTACCACCAAGGCATTCCGCACATGCCATTGGCACATGCCAAACACACACGCTGGTAGCCTAACTTGCAAACCGTGCAACCTACCACCAAGGCATTCCGCACATACCATTGGCACATGCCACACGCGCCACCAGCGATTCGCGCCACTTGCACTCAAGATGCAACCAACACTCGAGACATCAACACAAGCGGGGGATGCTTCTTTAGGGTTTTGGTTTGGCGGTCACAAAGATGCGGCGTACACTACGCTCACATTAAGAAAGCGTGAAAAGGAATAAAGCGGTCAAATAAAAGAGGAAATAATGGTGAAAACGTTTTCACCCATTAAACCATGCGGTTACCACCTCCTCTCATTGTTTCACCCTTTACTCTCTTCCTTCATGAGGCCAGGGTACGTTTCAATCTCGACTTGTATAAATAGGTCTTACCTATTTCCACTAGAGAACAGGTCTCGGTCAGGAGAAAAATACCGCACTCTCAGAAAGGCAACTTTGCAAGCTCTCCCAAAAGCTTCCATCTCTTGCAAGCTTCCTAAGCTTTCACTTTCTGATACAAGTCTAGATACTACTCTCCTCAACACCTTTCTTTGCTTCCCTCCCCAAATCAACCCTTCTCCTCCACTTTGTGATCAAGCAAGTCCGAACGGCCATTTCTTGGTTTAGGCCGGACTTGTACAGATCGATCTCTCGAATCTATAAAGAGCTCACGTGCAGCACATTTTGTTTAGGGTTTGAACCAGTTTCTCACTCACCCATCGAAATTACCGAAATCAGCAGAAACGATTTTTACCCATAAACAATTGGCGACCACGGCGGGAGGATTGATCTATCGGCCACAATGTCGATTGTCGATCTCGTTCTTCGACCGAGATATCAAGATGGTAGGGGAAGGCGACTCAATCCGACTCAATTGCCAGACGACCGGTTACCGGTTGTAAAACTACACTGGCTGGGACTCGTTGAAGATGCTACCAGCGATTAGGGACTTGCGACTCGGTCCGACTCAATCGCCAGACAACCCGGTTATCGCTTGTTAAAACTACACCTAAAACCGGGGACTTGTCAAGATGCTACCAGCAATTGGGGACTAACGGCGATTCTACCAGCAAAGCCGCCTTGCTACCAACAAAACCGCCTTTTACTTGGAGAGAGGCGTGTTTGCAAGTGAGTAAATTTAGATTGGGAAAGATATATGATCTGGTTTTAGGTTCTTAATAAAACCGCCATACTATTTCGTCTTGTGCCTATTGCTAGCACACACTTTCATAAAAGCAATATTCCTTTCCCAAAACATAATCAGAGTTATATTATCAAAACCATTCATCCCAGAAATAATCCAATATACTCAAAAGCTAACATTTATCTATCAACCCAAGAAATCCAGGAAGACAAAAACCATAAACCAGGCGCTTTGTTTTCCTTTCAAAAAAAAAAAAAAAAATTCACCTACCCGTACATACCTACTTTGCACAATAATAATTACCTGTCACTATTAGCAGACGTTACTAGAGTGACATTTGAAGAATTATTTATGATGAAGTATTTCCACAAGTTTATGAAAGGCATACCTATGGCTACGGTTTACACCATCACAAGAAAATAATAAAACAAATTGAAAAAGAAACGCTGGAGTACATAGATGGGATATGCTTGCCCACTTTATCACTACCGCGCTACCGCTAACACCATGACGTGATAATAAAGATACGAGGTAAAAAGGGGATCCAACCCATTTCATAAGCATAACACTTTTTGAATTTGAATAAGGGAAGGATTTCCTGTTTGAGCTACGTATGGGAAGAGGCAACTGGGCCCGCAGGAACAAGTCCAAGCCACGCCAAGCAAAGACACCGTGCCAAGCCAATGGTCCACACCATACCTAAATCCAAGCCAGCGTCCACATCAAGTCAGCGCCCATTCCAAGACGATCCAGCGCCTACCAGACGCGCTTGCCAGACGCGCTTACCAGGCACACATGCCACACGCGCATGCCAGCCGCAGTACCACACTTTGTGCTAACAGTTTGCATCCTTCCGGCGCTAACATCTTGCGCCCTTCCAAAGACCATCCTCGCCCTTCGAAACAGCGCCATGGCTCCAAGACTTCGTGATCAAACCGTGTCATCTCTGCACGATACACTTACGATCACGGAGCAGAGCCACTTCCGCCACCCCAATGGTTCTTCAAGCATGAAAGCTCCAACCGTCACCGGAGACGCTACTCCACCATCAGGGCAAGTTCTTTGGAAGATGGGAAGAAGCCGACCTCCTTTTAGCACTCGTTGATTCGATGAAAAGACGAAAGATACTTCAACGGGACGCGTTATAGATGAAGAGGCTCGCGTTGCTCTTGAACGCCCAGTAGAAGGGGATAAGCAATCCAATTTCGTCACATGTGAAGATCAGGAAGGACTACTCCAAAATCGAAAGCAATGGAAATCAACAACTCTCTTGAGTTCACGGAGACCCTTCTTCTGTCGGGACCCTCATAATTGGAACTTCGCCCACAGAGTCGTACAGTCTATGATGAAACAGGTTATGTGAGATTCTATATTTCTCCAAGGCATAGCATCAAGACATATTTGCATCTCTCAAACGCACCGCATCGAGAAAGCGGCGTTTCCGGCCGGAAGCCATTCCCAAACCCCAACCTCTCCTAGAAAGCACGATCGACGATGTAATCGGGGACTCCTAACCTCTTTTCTCTTGAGGGATGTTGAGTTTGTGAACGTGACGCGGCCTTCGACTTAAAAATGGTAGCCGTCAAGGCTCTGAGAGTTGCAAGATGTCGTTTCAACATTTTCTCCAGAAGTAGCTCCGCACCAACGTTCTCTCCAGAAGTAGCTACGCATCAACGTTCTCCAGCAGCGGCTTCGCTTCAACGTTCGCTTCAATGCCACTCCTTCCTGCAAAGGGTCGTGCCGCCACACTCCCATATCAAGGAACATAGTCACAGCCAGCCAATCTTCGTAGTCATGGACACCTTTTAATCCATCTCGCCAAAACTCGTGATCATGGACGGTTTTGCTCGCTTACGCATCCGGCCAATCATTTTACGTCCACGGAAACCCATAGAATATCAGCCAACCTACTTTGTTACCACGACAATGTAGTTTCTCCCCGATTACATCTCCTACCAAGAACCTTTTGCCCTCATTCGTTGATACCGGCCCGAGCTTCACCGCAGAACAATTACTACAAAGATGGAAACACGTAAACCATACTTGAGAACGGAAGATATACAGGATCCCTTCTTTGTCAAAGCTACGAAGAACAAATAGTCCACCAAAAATCCGTACCCACAACAAGGTCCTCTACTCTTCAAGGGTGTGCAGCAAGAACATCATCACCTCTCTGTCTAGAAGACGATTTCAACACTTTACGAGGCGGGGAGGATCCCGAGCCTGCACTATCCGAATATGTCATCATGTAATTTCGAGCATCCCGGTGTCACATCCGGAAGAGTACGATAGGATTATATCAAATCCCGTGGAGGGGGATTCAAGGCGATATAATGAAAGTAGGTCATGCATGGGGACTACCAGGCGTGAGATGCTTTCACTCCCCTCAACCAGTTATTACCGATTTCAACATCATCACTATCGAGGTTTTACGAGCCGCGGGAGTTTCTCAACATGAATCCGTACATGTGCATCGAAACTCCAAAAGCACGCCGGAAAGGTTACATTCACGTATTCATCCATTCCATCATATCAAATCGAAGTATGATTAGGGGACTTCTCGCCGCATCCCATTTCGTAAGATAGAGCCTAAATCGGCGTCCTCCAAGTCTGCAGCGGTCAACAAGGACGGATTCGAAGGAAGGGGAACGACTAGGTCATCCTCGTCGATAATAATGACGCATGCTCCAACAAAGACATCTACGCACAAAAGGGAAATTTTCCATTTATACAACAAGCGGCGGTAAAGTGTACGGAAAGTCCGCCAAAGAAGAAGAAAACATACTCTAGGTATGATTTTCTTAACCCGAATAACCTTTGTTGGGATGTTCATGCAAGAGTCAGACCTCGCGCCTTCATCTGGAGAACTTGACTGGTTAGAAGATGATTCGAATCTGCGTGACATGACAAAGAGAGAAATTCAACAAGAAAAACCTTTTCTCAAACGAGGGAGATGATGCAGTTGCGTTGGGTTTGAATACAGAACCTTTAAAAAGGAAAGGAAGCAATGAGTGACATAACGCTTCCAGATTTTTTGGCATGAACGATGCCCTAATTGAAGCCGCGCATGAAGGAAAGGCAAAATAAGGAAACTTTGCTATCTGTAGAAACACCTACTCCCTCCTTGTTCACACCGATCCCAATGGCCGCCCAAGTCACGCCTGCAAGCACGCACAGCTTCCACACCTTGCGCCGGTCCCACCAGCTAGCACACTCAGTTTCCCAACTCACGCCAACTTCCCAATGACCGCCCAAGTCACCTCAGCAAGCACGCACATCTTCCCAACCTTGCACCGGTACCACCAGCTAGCACGCCCAACTTCCCAACGTCGCCCAAGTTGCACCGGCCCCACCAATTGCACCGACTTCCCAATGTCCGCCTAAGTCACGCCTGCAAGCACGCAAAGTTTCTACACTTTGCGCCGGTCCCACCAGCTAGCACACTCAGTTTCCCAACTCACGCCAACTTCCCAACGTCGCCCAAGCTGCACCGGCCTCACCAATTGCGCCGACCTGCAAGCACGCACGGCTTCTACACTTTGCGCCGGTTCCACCATCTAGCACACTCAGTTTCCCAACTCACGTCAACTTCCCAACGTCGCCCAAGCTGCACCGGGCCCACCAATTGTGCCAGCCTCCCGATTTGTGCAAAACTACCAGAGGCAAGGATTCCAAATCCTATTTATAAAAGGTTATACAAGCCTCCTTCAATTATCTTTACGGTTTGCTGTTAATAGTTTGTCACCATCTTATGCTTACCTCGCAACAAAGCCCCTGTTCCGAGCTAGCGAGGGGGACTTAATGTTGATGGTGGTTTTTAGACAAGGGGTAAAATCGTAAAACCCCATGACCTAGTGTTACCCGCAACACATTAACTAAGAGCATTTAACTCGGTGTAAATAATTAATAGGGGTATTTTTTCAAAATACCAGATTAGGGTTTTCAAACACGTAACCCTAATTCCAAAACAAGCCGCATACTGCGCACCATGGCAACAATGCCAAACAAAGCCGCACCATGCGCACCATGGCAACAATGCCAAACCAAGCCGCATACTGCGCACCATGGCAACAATGCCAAACCAAGCCGCACCCTGCGCACCATGGCAATAATGCCAAACCAAGCCGCATCTCTCGCACCATGGCAAATGATGCCAAACCAAGCCGCACCCTGCGCACCATGGCAATGGCAAAATGCCAAACCAAGCTTTTTCTCGCGCACCGTGGCAACAACGCCAAATTTCCAAGCCGCTATGCCTTTGGCCCACGCCAAATATAGCGCCCTAGGCTTGCAAGACTTGCAACTAGGTCACCATGGCCGCACGTGCCATTGGCACATGCCAACACGTGCCTAAGCCATATTTCTAAGCCGCTATGCCTTTGGCCCACGCCAAACATAGCACCCTAGGTTTGCAAGACTTGCAACTAGGTCAACATGGCCGCACGTGCCATTGGCACATGCCAACACGTGCCGCAAGCCATATTTCTAAGCCGATATGCCTTTGGCCCACGCCCAACATAGCGCCCTAGGTTTGCAAGACTTGCAACTAGGTCAACATGGCCGCACGTGCCATTGGCACATGCCAACACGTGCCGCAAGCCATATTTCCAAGCCGCTATGCATTTGGACCACGCCAAATATAGCGCCTTAGGTTTGCAAGACTTGCAACTAGGTCAACATGGCCGCACGTGCCATTGGCACATGCCAACACGTGCCGCAAGCCATATTTCTAAGCCGCTATGCCTTTGGACCACGCCAAACATAGCACCCTAGGTTTGCAAGACTTGCAACTAGGTCAACATGGCCGCACGTGCCATTGGCACATGCCAACACGTGCCGCAAGCCATATTTCTAAGCCGCTATGCCTTTGGCCCACGCCCAACATAGCGCCCTAGGTTTGCAAGACTAGCAACTAGGTTAACATGGCGGCCCGTGCCATTGGCACATGCCAACACGTGCCGCAAGCCATATTTCTAAGCCGCTATGCCTTTGGCCCACGCCAAACATAGCACCCTAGGTTTGCAAGACTTGCAACTAGGTCAACATGGCCGCAGGTCCCATTGGCACATGACAACACGTGCCGCAAGCCATATTTCCAAGCCGCTATGCCTTTGGCCCACGCCCAACATAGCGCCCTAGGTTTGCAAGACTTGCAACTAGGTTAACATGGCCGCACGTGCCATTGGCACATGCCAACACGTGTCGCAAGCCATACTTCCAAGCCGCTATGCCTTTGGCCCACGCCAAACATAGCGCCCTAGGCTTGCAAGACTTGCAACAAGGTCAACATGGCCGCACGAGCCATTGGCACATGCCAAACACGCACGCTGGTAGCCTAACTTGCAAACCGTGCAACCTACCACCAATGCATTCCGCACATGCCAAACACACACGCTGGTAGCCTAACTTGCAAACCGTGCAACCTACCACCAAGGTATTCGGCACATACCATTGGCACATGCCACACGCGCCACTAGCAGCGCCACTTGCACTCAAGATGAAACCAACACTCGAGATATCAACACAAACTGGGGGATGCTTCTTTAGGGTTTTGGTTTGGCGGTCACAGCATGCAGCGTACACTACGCTCACATTAAGAAAGCGTGAAAAGGAATAAAGCGGTCAAATAAAAGAGAAAATAATGGTGAAAAACGTTTTCACCCATTAAACCATGCGGTTACCACCTCCTCTCATTATTTCACCCTTTACTCTCTTCCTTCATGAGGCCAGGGTACGTTTCAATCTCGACTTGTATAAATAGGTCTTACCTATTTCCACCAGAGAACAGCTCTCGGTCAGGAGAAAAATACCACACTCAGAAAGGCAACTTTGCAAGCTCTCCCAAAAGCTTCCATCTCTTGCAAGCTTCCTAAGCTTTCACTTTCTGATACAAGTCGAGATACTACTCTCCTCAACACCTTTCTTTGCTTCCTCCCAAATCAACCCTTCTCCTCCACTTTGTGACCTGGAAGCAAGTCCGGGAACTGGCCATTTCTTGGTTTAGGCCGGACTTATACAGATCGATCTCTCGAATCTATAAAGTGCTCACGTGCAGCACATTTTGTTTAGGGTTTGAACCAGTTTCTCACTCACCCATCGAAATTACCGAAATCAGCAGAAATGATTTTTACCCATAAACAATTGGCGACCACAGCGGGAGGATTGATCTATCGGCTACAATGTCGACCGTCGATCTCGTTCTTCGACCCAGATATCAAGATGGTAGGGGAAGGCGACTCAATCCGACTCAATCGCCAGACGACTGCATTACTAGTTGTAAAACTACACCCGAAAACGGGGACTCGTTGAAGATGCTACCGGCGATTGGGGACTTGCGACTCGATTCGACTCAACTGCGGACAACCCGGTTATCGGTTGTTAAAACTACACCAGAAAACTGGGGACTCAACAAGACGCTACCATCAATTGGGACTAATCAAGCGATGCTACACGACCGCCGCCTTGCTACCACAAAACCGCCCATACTATTGCGTCTTGTGCCTATTGCTAGCACACACTTTCATAAAAGCAATATTCCTTTCCCAAAACATAATCGAGTTATATTATCAAAACCATTCATCCAGAGAAATAATCCAATATCCTCAAAAGCTAACATTTATCTATCAACCCAAGAAATCCGGAAGACAAAAACCATAAACCAGCGCTTTGTTTGCCTTTCAAAAAAAAATTCACCTACCCGTACATACCTACTTTGCACAATAATAATTACTGTCACTATTAGCGGCGTTACTACGGTGACATTTGAAGAATTATTTATGAAAGTATTTCCACAAGTTTATGAAAGGCATACCTATGGCTACGGTTTACACCAAAGACAAGAAAACAATAAAACAAATTGAAAAGAAAGCTGAGTACATAGAATGGGATATGCTTGCCCACTTTATCACTACCGCGCTACCGCTAACACCATGACGTGATAATAAAGATACGAGGTAAAAAGGGGATCCAACCCATTTCATAAGCATAACACTTTTTGAATTTGAATAAGGGAAGGATTTCTGTTTGAGCTACGTATGGGAAGAGGCAACGGGCCCGCATTTAACAAGTCCAAGCCACGCCAAGCCCAAAGACGTGCCAAGCCAATGGTCCACACCATACTGAAATCCAAGCCAGGCGTCCACATCAAGTAAGCGCCCATTCCAAGACGATCCGGCGCCTACCGGACGCGTTTTCCGAAGCCGCTTGCCGGATGCGCTTTGCAGGACGCGCTTACTAGACACACATGCCACACGCGCATGCCGGCCTTGATACCACACTTTGTGCTAACGGTTTGCATCCTTCCAGCGCTAACATCTTGCGCCCTTCCGGCCACCATCCTCGCCCTTCAAAACAGCGCCATGGCTCCAAAGATTTCGTGATCAAAACCGTGTCATCTACGCACGATACACTTACGATCACGGAACCAGAGCCACTTCCGCCACCCCAATGGTTCTTCAAGCATGAAAGCTCCAACCGTCACCGGAGAGACGCTACTCCACCATCGGGGCAAGATCTTGGAAGATCCGGAAGAAGCCGACCTCCTTTTAAGCTTGTTGATACGATGAAAAGACGAAAGATACTTCAAACAGGACGCGCGTTATAGATGAAGAGGCTCGCGTTGCTCTTGAACGCCTTGAGAGAAGGGTATAAGCAATCCAATTTCTTCACACGTGCAGATCAGGAAGGACTTCTCCAAAATCGAAAGCAATGGAAATCAACAACTCTTCTGAGTTCACGGAGACCTTTCTTCTGTCGGGACCCTCATAATTGGAACTTCGCCCACGAGTCGTACATCTATGATGAAACAGTTATGTGAGATTCTATATTTCTCCAAGGCATAGCATCAAGACATATTTGCATCTCTCAAACGCACTGCATCAGAAAGCAAAGCGTTTCCGGCTCAGTGGAAGCCGTTCCCAAACCCCAACCTCTCCTAAAGCACGATCGACGGATGTGGCGGGGACTCCTAACCTCTTTTCTCTTGAGGGATGTTGAGTTTGTGAACGTGACGCGGCCTCCGACTTCAAAATGGTAGCCGTCAAGGCTCGAGAGTTGCAAGATGTTGTTTCAACGTTTCTCCAAGTAGCTCCGCACCAACGTTCTCTCCGTAGTAGCACGCATCAACGTTCTCCGCCAGCGGCCGGCTTCAACGTTCGCTTCAATGCCACTCCTTCGCAAAGGGTCACGCCACACTCCCATATCAAGGAACATAGTCACAGCCAGCCAATCTTCGTAGTCATGGACACCTTTTAATCCATCTCGCCAAAACTCGTGATCATGGACAGTTTGCTCGCTTACGCATCCAACCAATCCTTTTACGTCCACGGAAACCCATAGAATATCAGCCAACCTACATTGTTACCACGACAATTTAGTTTTTCCTGATTAGATCTCCTACCAAGAACTGTTGCCCCTCAATCGTTGATACCAGCCAGAGCTTCACCGCAGCAGCAATTACTACAAAGATGGAAACATGTAAACCATACTTGAGAACGGAAGATATACACGGGATCCCTTCACTTGTCAAAGCTACGAAGAATACCCACCAAAAAAATCCGTACCACAACAAGGTCCTCTACTCTTCAAGGGTGCAGCGCAAGAACATCATCACCTCTCTAGCTAGAAGATGCCTTCAACACTTTACGAGGCCGCGGAGGATCCCGAGCCTGCACTATCCAGAATATGTCATCATGTAATTTCTGAGCATCCCAGTGTCACATCCGTAAGAGTACGATAGGCTTATATCAAATCCCGTGGAGGGGGATTCAAGGCGATATAATGAAAGTAGGTCATGCATGGGGACTACCGGCGTGAGATGCTTTCACTCCCCTCAACCGGGTTATTATCGATTTCAACATCATCACTATCGAGGTTTTACGAGCCGCGGGAATTTCTCAATATGAATCCGTACATGTGCACCGAAAACTCCAAAAGCACGCCTGAAGGTTACATTCACGTATTCATCCATTCCATCATATCAAACCGAAGTATGACTAGGGACTTCTCACGCATCCCATTTCGTAAGATAGAGCCTAAATCGGCGTCCTCCAAGTCTGCAGCAGTCAACAAGGACGGATTCGAAGGAAGGGGAACGACTAGGTCATCCTCGTCGATAACAGTGACGCATGCTCCAATAGGACATCTCTGCACAAAAGGGAAATTTTCCATTTATACAACAAGCGGAGGTAAAGTGTACGACAGTCCGCCAAAGAAGAAGAAAACATACCGGTATGATTTTCTTAACCCAAATAACCTTTGTCGGGATGTTCATGCAAGAGTCAGACCTCGCGCCTTCATCTGGGAGAACCCGATCAAGTTAGAAGATGATTCAATCACGCGTGACATGACAAAGAGAGAAATTCAACAAGAAAAACCTTTTCTCAAACGAAGGAGATGATGCAGTTGCGTTGGGTTTGAATACAGAACCTTTAAAAAGGAAAGGAAGCAATGAGGGACATAACGCTTCCAGATTTTTTGGCATGAACGATTTCCTAATCGAAGCCGCGCATGAAGGAAAGGCAAAATAAGGAAACTTTGCTATCTGTAGAAACACCTACTCCCTCCTTGTTCACACCGATCCCAATGGCCGCCCAAGTCACGTCAGCAAGCACGCACAGCTTCCCAACCTTACGCCGGTCCCACCAGCTAGCACGCCCAACTTCCCAACGTCGCCCAAGTTGCACCGACCCCACCAATTGCACCGACTTCCCAATGGCCGCCTAAGTCACGCCTGCAAGCACGCAAAGTTTCTACACTTTGCGCCGGTCCCACCAGCTAGCATACTCAGTTTCCCAACTCTCGCCAACTTCCCAACGTCGCCCAAGCTGCACCGGCCCCACCAATTGCGCCGACCTGCAAGCACGCACGGCTTCTACACTTTGCGCCGGTTCTACCCGCTAGCACACTCAGTTTCCCAACTCACGCCAACTTCCCAACGTCGCCCAAGATGCACCGGGCCCACCAATTGTGCCAGCCTCCCGATTTGTGCAAAACTACCAGAGGCAAGGATTCCAAATCCTATTTATAAAAGGTTAGACAAGCCTCCTTAAATTTTCTTTACGGTTTGCTGTTAATAGTTTGTCACCATCTTATGCTTACCTCGCAACAAAGCCCCTGTTCCGAGCTAAGAAGAGGACTTAAAGTTGATGGCGGTTTTTAGACAAGGGGTAAAATCGTAAAACCCCATGACCTAGTGTTACCCGCAACACATTAACTAAGAGCATTTAACTCAGTGTAAATAATTAATAGGGGTATTTTTTCAAAATACCGATTAGGGTTTTCAACACGTAACCCTAATTCCAAACCAAGCCGCATACTGCGCACCATGGCAACGATGCCAAACCAAGCCGCACCCTGCGCACCATGGCAACAATGACAAACCAAGCCGCATACTGCGTACCATGGCAACAATGCCAAACCAAGCCAAGACCTCGCGCACCATGGCAACAATGCCAAACCAAGCCGCAAGACTCGCGCACCATGGCAATAATGCCAAACCAAGCCAAGATCTGCGACCATGGCAACAATGCCAAACCAAGCCGCATCTGCGCACCATGGCAACAATGCCAAACCAAGCCGCATACTGCGCACCATGGCAACAATGCCAAACCAAGCCGCATATTACGCACCATGGCAACAATGCCAAACCAAGCAGCACCTTGCGAACCATGGCAACAATGCCAAACCAAGCCGCACCCTGCGCACCATGGCAACAATGCCAAACCAAGCCGCATACTGCGCACCATGGCAACAGTGCCAAACCAAGCCGCACCCTGCGCACCATGGCAACAATGCCAAACCAAGCCGCACCCTGCGCACCGTGGCAACAACGCCAAATTTCCAAGCCGCTATGCCTTTGTCCCACGCCAAATATAGCGCCCTAGGCTTGCAAGACTTGCAACTAGGTCAACATGGCGGCACGTGCCATTGGCACATGCCAACACGTGCCGCAAGCCATATTTCTAAGCCGCTATGCCTTTGGCCCACGCCAAACATAGCACCCTAGGTTTGCAAGACTTGCAACTAGGTCAACATGGCCGCACGTGCTATTGGCACATGCCAACACGTGCCGCAAGCCATATTTCCAAGCCGCTATTCCTTTGGCCCACGCCAAATATAGCGCCCTAGGTTTGCAAGACTTGCAACTAGGTCAACATGGCCGCACGTGCCATTGGCACATGCCAACACGTGCCGCAAGCCATATTTCTAAGCCGCTATGCCTTTTGGCCCACGCCAAACATAGCACCCTAGGTTTGAAACACTTGCAACTAGGTCAACATGGCCGCACGTGCCATTGGCACATGCCAACACGTGCCGCAAGCCATATTTCTAAGCCGCTATGCCTTTGGCCCACGCCAAACATAGCGCCCTAGGTTTGCAAGACTTGCAACTAGGTCAACATGGCGGCACGTGCCATTGGCACATGCCAACACGTGCCGCAAGCCATATTTCTAAGCCGCTATGCCTTTGGCCCACGCCAAACATAGCACCCTAGGTTTGCAAGACTTGCAACTAGGTCAACATGGCCGCACTTGCCATTGGCACATGCCAACACGTGCCGCAAGCCATATTTCCAAGCCGCTATGCCTTTGGCCCACGCCCAACATAGCGCCCTAGGTTTGCAAGACTTGCAACTAGGTCAACATGGCCGCACGTGCCATTGGCACATGCCAACACGTGTCGCAAGCCATACTTCCAAGCCAATATGCCTTCGGCCCACGCCAAACATAGCGCCCTAGGCTTGCAAGACTTGCAACTAGGTCAACATGGCCGCACGAGCCATTGGCACATGCCAAACACGCACGCTGGTAGCCTAACTTGCAAACCGTGCAACCTACCACCAAGGCATTCCGCACATGCCAAAACACACGCTGGTAGCCTAACTTGCAAATCGTGAAACCTACCACCAAGGTATTCCGCACATACCATTGGCACATGCCACACGCGCCACTAGCAGCGCCACTTGCACTCAAGATGCAACCAACACTCGAGACATCAACACAAACTGGGGGATGCTTCTTTAGGGTTTTGGTTTGGCGGTCACAACATGCAGTGTACACTACGCTCACATTAAGAAAGCGTGAAAAGGAATAAAGCGGTCAAATAAAAGAGGAAATAATGGTGAAAAACGTTTTCACCCATAAAACCATGCGGTTACCACCTCCTCTCATTATTTCACCCTTTACTCTCTTCCTTCATGAGGCCAGGGTACGTTTCAATCTCGACTTGTATAAATAGGTCTTATCTATTTCCACCAGAGAACAGGTCTCGGTCAGGAGAAAAATACCACACTCTCAGAAAGGCAACTTTGCAAGCTCTCCCAAAAGCTTCCATCTCTTGCAAGCTTCCTAAGCTTTCACTTTCTGATACAAGTCGAGATACTACTCTCCTCAACACCTTTCTTTGCTTCCCTCCCCAAATCAACCCTTCTCCTCCACTTTGTGACCGAAGCAAGTCTAGAACGGCCATTTCTTGGTTTAGGACGGACTTGTACAGATCGATCTCTCGAATCTATAAAGTGCTCACGTGCAGCACATTTTGTTTAGGGTTTGAACCAGTTTCTCACTCACCCATCGAAATTACCGAAATCAGCAGAAACGATTTTTACCCATAAACACTAGTAAAAAAAAAGAAGGTAGATCTCAATTCATTTCATTGAGATGAAACAACATCACATCAAGATTTCAAATGCTTTACAGTCTGTTCTTACTCTCAGGGCACAATACATATAAGTAACCAAACTGAAAACAAGAGACAGATGCAAATAACAGCTTAAATTGCTCTTAAATTATCCTTTTTCTCTTAAACTGGAAGGATCTTTAATACAGAAAACGGAAATTTGGGAGTTCGTGAAGCTCTGTCATCTTCTTCAACCTCTTACCAGATCTCTTTCCACCCCCCTAGAGAACTGAACGCAAGAAAAAACCTGATAAACTAACAATTTGTTTGCATCAACAAATCATTGCAATCATAGTGTTTTGAGAAGAAAAATCATTGTGAGGGGAAGTAGATGTTGTTGAAGGGTATGTATTTATTTGATGTTTCTACTTCCATTGATGGATGAATAATGAACAAGGAGAGATCTGTTTGTTTGGTGTTGTTGAATTTTAGGGTTTGGAATTTCTTTTTTCTCTCTACACATATTCTAGATAGATGGAGGCGGCACAGAGTTGAGGGACAACTATTCTACTTATAAGGTTTAGAGATCTAGCCCTATTTAGGGTTTTTTTTTTTTTTTAAAAGGCAAAGTTAAAATAAATAAGAAAGGGTGCTAAGGTAGTACCCTCAAAAGATACAAGAAGAGAAGAGCAAAGAGTATAGAGAGCTTACAACAACATTACTCTCTAAACAAACTTGCCCAATCGAATACAAAATCCTCAAACTTAATATTCCTAAACGAATCAATATTGATGGACCAACTAAATAACAACGATTTAATGTCTATAACAAGAGAGTTCATCGATTTTCTCACTTGTTTCTTCGCAATTAGAATGTCATTTCTTTCCAACCACACAATCCACCATATAGCAAACGACACACAATATCTAAGAAACACTAGAGGCTTGATGGATATCTTCAGTTTCCACTTCCATAAGAACTCGAGTACCATCGTCGGATGAACCCAAACAATTCTCAACTCTTTGTAAAAAGTGCTTCCAAATCGACCTACGAAAGAACAATGCAAGAAAAGGTGTTCCACTGACTCCTCACTACTATTACGGAAAGGACACAAGATATTCTCTACTACAATTCCCTTCTCGATAACATAGAAAGAGTAGGAACAACTCTAATTGCATTTGCCCAAACTAAAAAACTAATCTTAGGTGGAGCAGTCTTATTCCAAATGTAGTCGGATGGAAATTTTATAGGAGCAATTCTTCCCTGGTAATGCATAAGCCAATTATAGCAAGAACTTACAGAGAAAGTACCTTGAGTATCAGAGCTCCATTCCCGTTTATCATCATCAGCAAGCATCCTATGATTGTCTAAAATTCTAGTGAACTAAATAACCTCTTGAATTTCTGAATCTTTAAACCTCCTGCAAGGATCTATATTCCAACCCGTTTGTTCTACATTTCCGCTGCTCACATCTTCAACTAGCGCTTCTTTCTTCCTACTCACTTTCCATAATCTCGGAAGCAACTCTTTAAGAGTTTTCTCGTGACACCATAGGGTTAGATTTGTGAACTATTTAGGGTTAGATTTGTGATCGTTGATCTATTTTATGTTAATGGCTCATACGTATAACGGACCCAAGTATCTGTTACAGAAATTTGCGATCGGTTCCTATGGAATATGGATAAAGGCACACCCCATGGCATCAAAATTTAACATCATAATCGAAACTAAACCGGAATTGTTTTATCGGAACATAGACAAATCCCGATTGTATAGGATCAAGGTATGAACTGGTAAAGAAATAATGTGTAAGAAAATCAAGGAGTCAGAGACCGGTGATGGTTGGTTGTTGGTGAGGAAAGATGCACTCCCTACGTCAATAATGCTACATTCAACGTTTTTAATACCGTATACAAAAGCGAATATCAGATGGGTAAAATGATGATTTGTTAGTCTAAGATTGTGGAAATTGATGCTGAAAATAAAGTTACTTAATTGATCCCATCAACTACTCAAAAGTAGATTTGGGGACAAGTTAACTAGGATTTTGATTATTTCTTTCAATTCATGAGTAAAACCATTTTCTGCTATACCAAGAGTGATATGATCAGCGCGGGACTCTAACCTCTAACACTAGAGTTCAACCCCTGGCCAAGACTGCTGGTTGTCTATTGCTCTTTTCTCTTATGACAATTGAGATTTCAATATATTACCACGAGTTGTTTAAATGGCCGAAAAAAAAAAATTTGTTTTCAATCGTTATGGTTTACCAAAATATCATCATGCTGAGATGACGAGAACTTAAGAACACGCCGAAGAAGTAAATATATGTGGTAATTAAGTTTTCATTATTATGGAAGCTGGGTGTGGTCCGTTGTTTAAAAAAAATGCAGGTTCAGCTGTCAAACCTAAAGCTGGAACATTCGAGCTATGTGCCCTGAAGAAGCAGAAACTCTAACCAGTGAACATGCTTGAAGCTGCAAGGTTCAGCTGTTAAACAGCGTAACATTTTTTAAAACAAAACTTTGTAGATACACGAATTTTGATCTCCATTAAATCAAGAACTAAAAAATGAACGGAATTCGTTAATTTAGGCTGCGATTGTGCTTAGGAAATTCATTTCAGTATATGGTGATCCATTCTTTACCATGGAGCCGAAGTTTGATAAACTGATGCTGTTAACGTACGTGTTGCGTAGGATAGTCCTTGCTCAATTTTGAGTCTTCATAATAGATTACTTTGTATGTTTAGGAAATTGCACCGGGTTTGGTCGTGGTGACACTCTCATTTTTCTCAGCCATTATCCCTAACTTGAACTTCTTTTGCAACTCCCAGTTTGTTTAGAGTCAGATTTAACAAATTCATTTTCAGCAGTACAGTAAGGTAGGAAGCCATAGGAGCTGAATTTAATCCACTTTTTACTACTGAATAAAAAAAAAAATTGATACTTTTAAGAGCACAATACATAATAAGTAATCTGTAATACTATGCACCAATCACAAAACAAACCATAGAAATAAGACACAGATGCAAATAATACTAATCCCTTGCTTTTTCACGTACAAACTAAAAGGAAAACAAAAAAAGGGTAAGAATAGGGGAATATAATTTTATGGCGAGAGAGGCTGTTGGAGTACCAAACCCAACTGATCGAAATCTACAACAGTAATGGCCGCCGATGAGATTTGGGAGATTAAGAGGCTCATCTTAGTGCAAACTCTTCTCGAAGCCTAATGAGAAGATTAGCAGAAAAAACTGGACAACCATAGAGAACCTAACTGTTTGTTTGCATCCAAGAAGTCCGTGCTATCACAGTGTTTTGAGAGGAAAAATCATGGTGAGGGCAAGTTGATGGCCATGTATACGATGTCTCCACTTCCATTAATTGATGGATCATGAACAAAAACACGAGAGGAGATCTATCTGTTTGTTTGGTGCTGTTGATTTTTAGGGTTTTGGAATTTCTTTTTACTCTCTAAATAGCTGATACATAGAGGCGGCAGAGAGTTTGAGGACAAATATTCTATTTATTTGGTTTTGAGATTTGGCCATTTTAGGGTTCAATCTCTGATCGTTGATATGTTTTCACTATATTTGATCTAACGGCTCACACGTATTTTAGACAGCTGCTACCATTGAGGGGATAAAGCAGACTCCATCCCATTGGGTTAAAAGACTATCTCAATCAAATCATAAGATTGAAATCACAAGGAAACTGGACCAAACGTTTTAGGATTAGGAGAAATCACAAGTTACAGTAACAAAACTAATGCATTATGCTTCAAAAACAAAAACAAAAAAACTACAGCATCAAGCAAAACCAGAGAAATCACCTAAGGGGAAATTTTTTTACCTTCTTCATTTAGGCCCAACATGTTCTAGGACTTGCCAGTATTAGTGCGACTCACGTTAATATGACCTAATGAATCTCCCAAGGACAATTCCCGATGGTAGTCATCCAACCTTGAAAAAGAATCAAATGATTCTAAACTTTTTTTTTTTTTTTTGAACGGTAAAGAATTTGGTGCAATGACACCGGCAAAATGATTCTAAACTTATTACCCCAAAAAATTGATTCAAAGTTTAACAATCTAAGTTTTGGGTTGTATTTGGTAGGTAACTAGAAAATTGTTAAAAAAAATGATCATCCCAAAAGGATACCACCAAATGAAACAATATACTAGATTCTCCAACAGGTTTTAACACCCTCATTGATGGTTTATGACCGAAACTCTGTTTAGCTATTCATCTCATGTAGAATTTGGTCCATATATTTTGCACAGCTAGCTATTTTGTAATTGATAATTTAGCACAGCAAGCTATTTGGTATAATTGATAACGAAGCTTACTGAATATTGAATTACAGCCATTTGAAATATGGAAGTTGATGAAATGAATTAGTTTAACAAGAGAAATCCTCATGTTAAAATTAAGCAGCTAACAGTTTTTGCTCCTAAATTATGCTTTTGTTTTATATTGTTTCCTGAAAGTGCGCGCAGTACTATTTGATCAAATTAGTAGGATAGTTTCAGGAGGCAAATTTTGATCAAATAGAAATTTTCTTCTGTCATTTCATCTGCAACAATCCATAATTTGTAAACAAGTCATTGGGTCACTCTCATTGCAACTCTAGCTCTCGGATAAAAATTCAAAAAGTAACAACATTTCAATTTTAGTAGTAAAAAAAAAGGTAGATCTCAATTCATTTCATTGAGATGAAACAACATCACATCAAGATTTTTGAAATGCCTATAATTCATACTCTCAGGGCACAAGACACAGATGCAAATAACAAGCTTAAATTGCTCTTAAATTATCCTTCTTCTCTTACTGTATACAAAAGCGAGTACCAGATACGTATTATACGCTGGTCTAAGATTTTTGATATTGATGCTGAATTCAAGTCAATTGATCCCATTTACTACTTGAGAAGTTGAGGGAAGAATTGGGGACAAGTTAACTAGGATTTTGATATTGTTTAAGCTAACAAAAGTGCTAGCAAGTTTAAGCTATTTTAATCCCATTAACCTCAGGTCTGTTGGTCTTTTTTATCGGGAATTAACAACAACGTAAACACTTAATTTCTGCTTAGTAAATTCATATCATTACTTCAAGATTCAGCATATGATGTTACATTTTATTTTCCAACTGCAATATGGTAAGTAATAAATAACCCATGGAGCCGAACTGAATCCATTTCACACACCTTCATGCGTATTATGTTTTGTTAAGGCTGTGGCTGTGGTTGTGGATGCATTAGCCGTTGAGTTAATACATTTTAATATATGACCCCCAAGTTGTGTAAATGGCAAAAATAAAATAAGCGTACGCGGAAGAAAAACATTGGTAGTAATTATATGTGGCTGGGTATGACGTATGAGATTTGGGTATGACGTATGACATTACTACCAATGTCAATTAAAAATGACCATCCAAATTATGAATCATTCTCATACTTCGCAAGGAATGGTCCATTGCACATTGAATTGGGTTCTCTGGCCCTATATTTCTCTGGATTTGAGTAGTGGCGACCTCGAGGACATCATCAAACTAGGAAACTCTGTGAATTTCATCCATTCTGCACAACTAAATGGATAGAATACACAAACTTTTGGGGGCTACATCACAACATGGTGACCAGCAGCAACACCACCATTATCATCGTCCTACTTTGGGATTAAGGGAGACTTGAAAAGAATTCTGTACAATAAATTATCTGCAGAAATTCGGACATTCAAGAAAGCCCAGCAAGGCATTGCAGCAGCATCACCAGTGCAAGAGCATAGAGGATCAAGACTATCAAGGTGGACATTTTAACACCCTCATTGATCATCTTGACGTTAGTGACAAACCCCTGTTTAGCCATTTAGCTCATGTAGAATTTGATCCACTTATTTGCATTTCTTTAATAGTTTCCAACTAGGGATTTGGTAATTGATAATGAAGAAGAAGCTTATTTGATAATGAACCACAGGGTTGTGTTTGACTTGCAAAAGGATAGAGAACGAAGCCATTTGAGATATGGAGATACGAAATCTGATTAGGTTAATGAATTGTTGAGAGAAAAATCCTAATGTTAAAAGCAGCTATTGGAAACTATAATGATGCAAAATTTGTTCTTCTGATTTACACCGATTCTTGAAGTTCTGCCATATCTGACAAAATGCAAATTTTAGACTGAAATTCATGGAGACAAGACGAATTGCTGCTTATGTTTTGTAAATGGCTATGGTAGTGGCTACCTTGTTAGTCTTTCTTACCGTGATTGCATCTCTCTTGGGTTAAGAATTTAGCAAATTCATTTTCAGTAGTAAAGTAAGGTTGGAAGCCATTGGAACTGAATTTAATCCACTTTTTGCAACCCTATCTATGCTACTGAATAAAGAATCTTCTGTTCATACTCTTAAGGGAACAATACATAATAAGTAATCAGTGATACTATTCAGACACCAGAAATCAAACCATACAATAAAACACACAGATGCAGATGACAACTTAAATTATCCTTTTCTTTTTCTTTTTTGACTGAGAAGGGCAAAATTTATTAAAAAAGAGAAGTTACCAAAATGGTAACAGAGGAATACAAAACAAGAGAAAATCCTAGACTAGGAATGAATCACAGCATCCCAGTTCGAAATAAGAGAACAAAGAGGTATGCCACTGAAAACATCAGTGTTAATAGCCCATTTAAAAAGAGTACATTTAAATCATCCTTTTTCACATACAAACTAAAAGGAATCTGTCATACAAGCCGAAAGACCAGCTAGGTAAGATGGATTAGGAGATTAAGAGGCTCTGTCATCTTAGTCACCATCTTATCGAAGCTTACTGAAAATTCAAGAGCAAACTAACTATTTGTTTGCCGCAACATATAGTCACGATAGTAGTGTTTTGAGAGGAAAAATCATTGTGAGGGGAAGTAGGTGTTGTTGATGGCGATGTATTTGTTTGATATTTCTGCTTCCATTGATGGATAATGAACAAGGAGATCTGTTTGTTTGGTGTTGTTGATTTTAGGGTTTGGAAATCTTTTTTCTCTCTAGACAGCAGCTAGATAGATGAGGCGGAAGAGACTAAAGAGTTTGAGGACAACTTTTCTATTTATAAGTCTTAGAGTCTAGCCCTTCCAGATTAGGGTTAACTTGCTATGGTTGATCTGTTTTTTTATATTAGATCTAACGGATCACATGTATTGTAGACGGCTGCTGCGATTGGGAGAATTCACAATGGCTATGTATGATAAAGGCACACCCCATGGGATGCCTTAAATGAAACAGGAATGTGAAGTCAAAATGGCTAGGACTGGGAGAATTCACAAGTTATACCAACAATTGCAGCATCAAGCCAAACCATTTTTTTTTCCGCATAACATTTTGGAAATCACCAAAGGATTATCCTCTCATAATTAAAAAAACCGTTGAATAACCTAAGTTTTTGGTTGTATTTGGTGGCTAATTAAGAAAAATTTTGGACAAAATGATCATCCCAAAAGTATCCCACCAAATAAAACAGCATATTAAATTGTCCAACAGGTTTTAACACCCTCATTGATGGTTTTATTTTTATGACCATGGTGCTAATGCCGAATCTCTGTTTAGCCATTCATGTCATGTGGAATTTGGTCCATTTATTTGCACAGCTAGCTATTTGGTAAATGATAATATATATTCTAATAAAAAGTAACAACATTTCAATTTTAGTAATAAAAAAAAGGTAGATCTCAATTCATAGAGATGATGAAACAACATCCTGTCAAGATTCCAAATGCTTTTACAGTCTGTTCATACTCTCAGAGCACAATACATCTAAGTAACCAAACTGAAAACAAGCCACAGAACGTAATAAAGACTATGACTAGGTAGCTAAGATGAATTTAACTAATACAGAAAAGAGCAACATATTATGGTGACAAAGGATGTCTGAACTGATTTGAAAACTAGAAACAAGGTTATAGATAGCCTGAAAATTGAGGTTTGGGAGATTGGGAGGCTCAGAGTCTCAGACATCTTCTTCAACCTCTTATTTAACCCCAAGAGAACAACACAACGCCAGAAAAAACCGGAGAAACCGACTATTAGTTTGGTAACATAGAGGCACACTATCATGTTGTTCTGAGAGGAAAAATCATTGTGTGGTAAAGTCGATGATACTATTCAGAGACCAAAAAACAAATTATAGAATAGAAAATAAGACACACAGATGCACATAACAACTCAAAAATATATTCCTGCAGCACCGTATGTGTTGCAGCTGCATTAAAAATTTAAGGTAGATGGGGCAAAGCTATATCTATATTAAAAGAATTTGAAGAAAAAAAAAAGTGTGATACACCAATTGAGTACTTAAGGTGGTAGTAAGCTTAAGATGCTTAATAGCTATGTTAATCTCCCTACTTGTGATGAACACCGCTGTTTTATGCTTTGGATCTCGCTGGTACATCGAGATCCCAACTATTTGTTTGGGACAACAAATTGACAATATCATAGTGTTTTGAGAGAAAAAATCATTGTAAGAGGAAATGGATGCTGTTGATGGCCATGTATTTGATGTATCTGCTTCCATTATATTGATGGATAATGGACAATGAGATCTGGTTGTTTGGTGTTGTTAGTTTTTAGGGTTTGGAATTTCATTTTTCTTTCTACACAGCACAGCTAGATAGATGGAGGCGGAAGTGAGAGTTTGAGGACAACTATTCTATTTATAAGGAGGGAGGGAGCGCTTCGGGATCTAGCCCATTGTGGGGTTTAATTTATGATCGTTGATCTGTTTTCACTATTTGATCTAACGGATCACAATATTTTAGACGGCTGCTGCTATTGAGTGGATAAAGGCAGACTCCATGGCATGGCTTAAAAGGACTATCTCAATCAAAAGGAAGCTGGACTCAACGGTCTGGGACTAGGAGAAATCACAAGTTCCATTAACAAGCAGAATATCAAGCAAAACCATAGAAATACTTTTCGGCCAAACATTTTATAAATCAGCAAGGCTTTCAACAAGTAGTACACAACATATAAAAATTTTCAATTTGAGCTATAAAACATCATCTAGTTAACAATTTGAGCTATAAAGTTTCTTATGCCGTTGAAAATGGCACCCAAAAATTTCCAACCCCAGTGTCAAGTATTATAAATTAAGCTAATGAAAATTAAGTTGTTATTGTTTGTATTTCTCGTCAATGAAGATACGGGGATCATTTTTGATAGGTTTTGGGACTTCATTCTTTCTTCCAGGCTAGACAATGTGTTTCTTCCAGGCTAGACAATGTATAGTATATGGTATATCATTTTTTTGTAAGCGCATATACGCAATCAAAGTCTGTTATCACTGTAGTAAGCAAGCAATTCTAATTTTAAAGGAATTTCAACTGTAATGAAAAGTTCACTGCCTGCGCTCACGAAGGAGGTTCATAACATATACTGTATATTTGCTCTTATCTTGATTAAGTCCTCGCCACAAATCCCGCATTAGTTATGTATAATTCGCTTTCAAACTGTATTATATGTGAACTTAGTATCTCTGTGAATATACTAATTAGACCAATCATTCAGAGGGAAACTATTACAGTTCTGGAATCTCTTGGGGTTAATTTGAACTCTCTTGGGGTTTATAGATCATCATCAACTTTTTTTTTTTTTTGGTGTTCTGTTCTATTTAGGTTCACCTGACGGGATGACTCCCTCCCTCCCTCCTCCTCCTACACCATTGATTAATCTTCATGTAATATCTTTATGAGCGGATTAAACTAATGAAAATCAAGCTGTTTTGATCATTTTATATATTACAGACTGACAGTTTCCTCGGATTATATTTGTTTTGGGATTTTCAGCTCAAGATTTCAGAACTAGTGATCCTTATGTTGTACCCAAGATTGTTAAGACCAAGATTATCAACAGTTGCCTTAATCCGGTTTCGAACGAGGAGTTGAGCTTGAATGTTACTCTGTCGGGTGGTGTTCTCAACAAAGAGGTTTTTGACAAAATATCGGTTTAAATCAGATGACAAAATGGGACAGACGTGATAACCAACTAGATCGCTCCCAGTTTAGTTCAAACTTGTAAGAACCTGAATGGATTAAAATTTAACAAATTGAATTTTAGTAGAAAAAAAAGTTAGATCTCAATTTATTGAGATGACATCAGTGATGCTATTCAAGAACCAGAAGACAAACTATAGGGCACGATACACATAGGTAATCGGTGATGCTATTCAAGAACCAGAAGATAAACCATGCATGGTGTTAAAGAATAAACCAAGATACTATGAAGACAACAGAAGGGATCAACATTGGTTGTTGATCCATTATGAAGAAAGCAGTATGGATAAACTATGAGATTTGATCCAATATGGTCGAGTCAACTGGCGCAGTTGACATGAAGTGAAAGGATCAACAAGAGTTGTTGATCTATGGTACGGTTTTTAGAAGTTTGCTTGGGTTGCAAGTATTACTTGTTTTAAGAGTTTGCTTACGTGAAGAATTGTATAGAAGTATCTTGTTAGAGTTTGTTTATGTTAGGAAAGTTATTTTTCTTGAGAGTCAAGTCTGTTACTCATATAAATAGGTTGTTGAGCCATGAGTAGAAATATATCAATTGAAGAGAGTTTGTTTTGAGTTTAGTTCTGTTTTATTTCAAGTCTTTGATATCAGATTTTCTACATCTGGTATCAGAGCACTGGTATCAGGTTCTAGGGCTGTGGGTAAGAGTTGTTGATTTGAAGAAGATGACAAGTTTAAGTTCAATTAAGGTTCCGGTGTTTGAAGGTAAAAACTTTGAACACTGGAGGTTGCAGATGGAGAATATTTTCATATTCCAAGAGGTATGGGATATTGTGAAAGATGGTTACGTAGAACTAGCAGAAGGAGTTGTACTTGAAGGAGCTGTGCAAACTCGTTGGCGAAAACAGAAAGAAGAATTTTAAAGCTACATATATTCTTCATCAGGGTATTCATGAATCTCTCATGGATAGAGTTATCTACATCAAAGAAGTTAAAATAGCTTGGGATGGTTTGATAAGCTATTACACAAAATCTGACAAAGGTCAAGAAGGTTAGATTACAAACCCTGAAAAGAAAATATGAATTATTACAGATGGAGACAACTGAAACAATTTCAGAGTTTTTCTCAAAGATACTGAACCTTGTTAATGAGATGAAGGCTAATGGTGATACTGTAGAAGATTCAGCAATTGTGGAGAAGATTTTAAGAAGCTTGCCTGAGAAGTTTGAATCAAAGGTTACTGCTATAGAAGAATGCAACACAGTTGCAACTATAAATCTTAACGAGTTGTTGGGTTCATTACAAGCTTATGAACAAAGACTGTTAGAGAAAACAACTGCTGCAAAACAAGTTGAAGAGGCTCTTCAAAGTCAAGTCAGCTGGAGAAGCATTCAAGGAAAATCTAATGCTGGAGTTTTTAAGGAAGATATAACAATGGTGAAAGATCTAACAATGGAGGCTATCAGGGAAGAAAACCAATGGATAGAAGCAAAATATGTTATAATTGTGGAGATTTTGGACACATTGCTACTGAGTGTTCAAAACCAAGAAAGACAGTTGCTAATAACTACAAAGCAAATTTCAAAGCAAATATAGCAGAAAGTCAAGAAGAAGATGAAGAAGAAAAGAAAGTTTGAAAATATGTTGTTGGCTTGTCATACACCAAGAACAGACCTTAACATAAGTGGTATCTAGATATGCGGTTGCAGTAATCATATGTGTGGAAGAAAAGATTTGTTTGATAATCTTGATGAATCAGTGCGTTCAACTGTGAAGTTTGGAAACAATTCTACAATTCCAGTTATGGGAAAAGGAAGGATTGGAATAGTTCTGAAGAATGGTGCAAAAACAAATATTATGGATGTGTTTTATGTACCAGGTTTGCATCAAAATCTTTTGAGTATGGGTCAATTATCTGAAACAGGTTATTCTATGAACATCTTCAATGGTGTTTGTACAATTCGAGATCGTTTTATAAGACTTATTACAAGAGTGCAGATGACTAAGAATAGATTGTTTCCTTTGAATATTCAGTATCAAAAGGAAAGATGTTATAATAGTCATGTTCATAATGATGCTTGGTTGTGGCACAAGAGAATGGGGCATGTGAACTTCAACAGTTTACTAACCTTAGCAAAGAAAGAGATGGTATTGTTTATAGGTGAAAATCATTTCCGCCGATTTCGGTAAATGCGGTAGGTGAGTGAGAAACTGATTTAAACCCTAAACAAATGTGCTGTTGTTGATGGTGGTTTTTAAACAAAGGGTAAAATCGTAAAACCCCAAATAACCTAATGCCACCAGTGACACATTTATTAGAACATTTAATGCGTGTAGTCAGTAATTAATAGGGGGTATTTTTTTTTCAAATTAGGGTTACAACGAACAAAACCCTAATTCACCTCCGTGCCAATGGCAAATCATGCCAGCCACACCTAGCCCGAGCTAGCCGCATCTCTATGCCAATGGCAAATCATGCCAGCCATACCAAACGCGCCGAAGCATGCCAACCATGCTACCCGCACATGCGTGCCAATGGCAAATCATGCCAGCCACACCTAGCCCGAGCTAGAAGCATCTCTATGCCAATGGCAAACCATGCCAGCCATACCAAACGCGCCAAAGCATGCCAACCATGCTAGCCGCACCTCCGTGCCAATGGAAAATAATGCCAGCCACACCTAGCCCGAGCTAAACTCCACTCCAGGAGCCTAACAACTCTAATCCAAGATTTACAGATAGACAAGGTTTATAACCAATATTGAATCAATAAACGAAATGTCACTTATAATGCTCCATAAACCCTAGCATACTCTTAGCCTAAGACTCTTACCAAACTTACAAAACCATGCGTATCTAAAACCTAACAAGAAAAGTTGATATCCTATAATATCTCCCCTTTTATTGGACCCCTACTTAAACAAGGAGAGATATGCAAATCACGCGACATTTAGGAAACTCTATTAGCCACTGAGACGTGTTTGTATACGTCCCGTATCAAACTAAGACATCTTGCTAGGCGCACAGTGTTCTCGTAATTAAGCGACGATGCCATTTGAGTCTCCATAGTCCATACCGGCACGCGTTTGTACATGATCATGAGTATTCAGTAGCCGTACAACTAAAATGTTAGCAAATCAAGACACAAACACAATAAAGGAACCCAATGCAATACTTACAAGTTGAAAACGTAGGAACAACATATACCTGCTCCAACTAAGCTTTCGGGTTAAAAACTTCCCCACTTCAACTTGCAATTAATGCAGCCAATTAACCAATTGATCCTGCGAAGCAATCAACGATCCTCAACCAGGATACACATATCAACCTCATATCGGATAAGAATGCATGGCGTGTTGCCATAACAATACCAGGGCAACCAGATATTGATAGCAATCAGCAACTTTAACTGCGCCATAGATCAAACAGTTTGAAAGACGATTTTGCTTACATTTTGCTTAAGATTTTTATTAACACAGGAGATGTTAAGCACAGATAATGCGTGCTAAGAAGACATCAACACTAAATCAAAAATTTGCCAAACAAGAAAAGAAAAAAAAAAAAAAAAAAAAACCAATCAGCAATGGATGGAGAGGCCCGAGTTTCGGGGAGACCCCATTTCAACAGCTTTGAAATTGTTTGTTTGTTTGGCTGATAGCCCATGTAGGACTATTGGGTGGGCATCCAAACCATCACTGATTGGCGATCACCATTGCAATCCCAATCTCATACATAGAAGATCTTTGGAATCCCTTTGTTCAGTGTGGGACTATTATCAATCTTAAGATTACACACTGAAACGCACAAGGGTTTGATTTGAGATTAAGTAACGACCGAAACAACTTCGTAAGATGTTTTCTTGGATTACATGTAAACATCCTAATGAATAAATGATGCTAAATGTTGGCCATAGATATAGCCGCTCCACTATTTGTGGTTGGAACTGGATACTTGAGAAATTAGTGCCTTACTATGCGCCGAATTAGAACATTGAGAGGGTTCTACTGAGGCCAATGCTGAGTTTCCCATCAAGTGGTGCAATAATATGTGGGATGAACGACAAGGAGGATGCATTACTGAAAATGATATGTCAATCAGTAAGAAGAAAATGTACTAACGGGATTGGAATTCAGAAAGCAAGAAGTCCTTTTGTCGTTCATTATAGGACGTAAAAATAGCTAGCATTATGAGTTTTACTCAATGCAGACAAGATCCAGAGTTGTAAGTGAGAGTTGTAGGGAACTGAACCAATATTAAGGGGCAGTCGACTCAAATGTGGTGATTGCTAAAGGCAGACGTGAAACTACTCAGGACGCCCCTACTTTCTTTATAATACAACAGTTCAGGTCTTTTCTAAACTACTCAGGACGCCCCCAAGTTACTTCACCAATTTCTGGCCGCCGGCAGAGATATGTTCCGATGGGTTAGCATAAGTTCTTAAAGTGAATAGGTACCCGGAGCTTGTAACAAGAGTTTTGAGTTAATTTGGTGCGAGTCTCCTCGTTTCTGCACACATTCTCTTTGTACTTCGCAAGAGTGATCGATGGCGAGGTAATTCTGACATTTGAATTGAAAAGTCCTGACTGAGATCTTTAAGTGAGATTTTGTATCCCTATTTCTTCCCTATATGCCCGACACGTGGTGAACATATTTCGTGTACCTACAATTGAATTCAATTCAGAAAAGATAATCACTGCCATCGCTTTCTATCTCCTCACTTGATCTTGCTCATTCACCGCACTCCATATTTTTCGTATCTATTTCTCCTAATGTGCTAAGACCAACCAAAGTGTTCTTGTGAAAGACTGGTTCAAGGTTCAAGTGGCCACAATTTAGAAGCATTTCGAAAGATGATTCTTTTGGATTGTAATGATATATATTTATGAACTCCTCTTAAAGCCACAAGTGTACGTAAACTCCGATAAATGAGAGGAAAACTTTCAAGTTTGAACCCATGTAATGACCAACAAACTCAACGAACCAACCAACCAAACCTTAAGATGGGATGAAATTTTCAAAATTCACTGCATATATAATCAAAATGCAAGCACAGTAAGCAGAAGAAGAACTCAGTTCAGCCCAAAATAACTGCATGCTACCAATCTAGCAAACCGTTTTATTGATAATAGCGGCCGTACTGTTTCCGTACATGTTTTGTCATATTTTTACCCAAACTTTCCTCATTTTTCGCACCAAAATAGATCCCCATAACTTTTTTTTTCTTTTCTTATAAACCCTAACCATCCTATTTAAAATACAGAACTTGAGATAAATGAAGTGTTCTTTCACCTGCATGCCCTTTTTAGTCGTCTTTGCCTGAATTTTAAATAGGGTTCCTTTAGTTAAATATGCCTGTGACAAGCCAGATGACAGGCGAGTTTGATATTGCCGTGACTAGCTAGCTAACATTATCTCTAGCCTCACCAAGTTGGCAAGTTCGGTAGGTATTACAGTGCTGCAAGTGACGCACGATGATTACGCGTTACAGAGTTGCAGGCCAAGTCAGAGTTCCGCCATAATGGTGCAATGCGAAGCCATAATAGCGCAACGTAAGCTATAATAGCGCAACGCAAGCCATAATAGCGGTATTACTGTATAGATTGTCAAGTGTCGAGAATGGCATAAACCCACAGGGCTAATGTAGTGCAAGTGAAGCACTACATTGTAAATACATTTGGATAAGTGATGAAGCTTATTGGCCGACACAATGAAGCTTCATTGAAGGTTTGGCAATACATGGCCAAAGTGACAGATGCAACATGCGATGTTGGCATCGATGCATATTCGTGGAATTGAGTTAGCCCAAACTCAAGGATGATGCAAGAGTGAAGAATAGGCCAGGAGTTGGTCTATGGCATTAGTTCAAGGCTGGCCAAAGCTTGAACAATGCAAACAAACTAGTAATGCAAGAGTAGCATTACCATTGTCAAGCAAATTGGCGAAGTGAAGCATATGACGCATGAGTAACCAGAATGAGCTTAGAAGATGGCCTCGGTGATTGAAGCACAAGGATTGTCCGTGAATTATCTTAGAGTGATAAGCACGCAGGGCCAAGATGGCTGAGCTTGGAGGCGAGGCAGAATTCAGTAAAGCACAACAGTGGTGCAATACGGCTCAAGTGACGGTTACAAGTTGGTTGCGAGCTTCAAAAGCATGCCAAACGTGTGAGACAAGGGAGAACGGTTATAAAAGGAGTTTATAATCATTTGTGAGTGTTCATAACCACCAGGAACAGGTGTGGCACCTGTTGGCGTGACAACTCAAAAGGTGGCAGTTGAAAGTGGCGGTTATGGAAACTAATTGGACACTTGGTTGTCCAAGGCTTGTGCAGCGGTTGCACAGAAGTTTTGGCCTGATCCTAGCATGTATAAATATCCTAGGAATCAATAATGTTAGTGTTGTTCATTTTAAGAGAAGAACCACTAATGTAGAGAGAGTTTTAGGCTTTCACCAAGAGGGTGAATGGCCTGTTTGGTCTATGTGATGGACTGTTTTGTATAATCTTCCTTAATGCAATAAAATGGGTTTATTGTGTTAGTTTCTTGTGTTCATTATGTTGCTGATCTTGTGAAGTTTTCAATTGGTTTGATGCATGGCAGAACCTCTTATGCTTATGGGGGCATGAAGAGTTAGAGAGAAAGAAGAAAAGACTTCCGTTGTGAAATGCCTTATGAGTGAAGGCAGATGCGTACTTTGGTGCAAGTATGCAAGGCTGAATGATTTTGGGTGAAGTTTATTCACTGAACCACAATCATTTCCGGTCATGACCCATGAAAATTTTAGGGGATTAAATGGGCGTGTTATAGTTTGGTATCGTAGCTGTGTTAGGGGACACGATTCTTTGATTTTCTCTCTTTACTCAAGTTAATGTCATTTGTTTGTCAAATTCAGTGAAGAATTGTTTGGGTTTCACTAGTATGGAGACTAGAAGAAGTTGATCTTGTGTGGAAAGATCAATTGCAAGGAACTTTGAAGCTTGTAGTAGCAGCAGGCCATGAAAGTTTATGACAAAGGTGTCAAATTTCCAGCCCAAAGTGTTAGGCGAATGCGCAAGAATCATTGAAAACCGGGTTTTCAAGTGATTTCATGACAAAACTAAGGAGTATGCTGACTTCTATGGTGCAAGTCAGGTGTTAAAGTCCATGTTTCTCACAAGTATGCGAAGATAACGCATTTGGAATGCATTCTTTCGTAGTGTTATCAGTAGCGAGTACATTACAAGTTGTAATGGGAATTTTAGGGGAAATTCCTGAATACAAAGAAGTTGATGGCCTTTGCAGTGGCAAAGTAAATGAAGAACATGTCTATGTGATAGATTGAAGGTGTTTTCATTGTAGCCATTTGATAGAAGATTATAGTTATCTCTCTCGAATGCATGTACCTTGGTGGTAATTGATAGGCCTCGGAATATGTATAAAATTAAGCCTACGGTGATAACCGCAAGTGCACGACGTCTATCGGAGACGCGGCAAGTACGGGTCGATCCACAGAGACGAGGGGTGCTTACAATGATCTATGGCTATGCTAAACTGACTTCAAGAGTGACATGGTGTAGTGACAAGGTAATAAAGATGTTTTGGTTGCCGATACGGCTAAGGTGAAATGAAGTAAACCTAAACTAAGGTAAAAGACAGTGATAAAAGTATGCTAAGTCTTCAAATCCACCACTAAATTCCTAGTGTGTGCTCAACTGAGTTGAGGTTTCTTGTTCCTATGGTAGACAAGTGAGGTGTGTCAATTCCATCACCTAGCTAAGGAGTTTCTCCTTGTAATCCTTCAATTACCGGCTAATTTGCTAACCTAGAGTCTTGGTTGTCTAATGAAGCACAAACCGATCAAGAGAATTAGCCTATGATTCTAAGGATTGAGCTGTAACATTCTAAACACAAGTGTAACCTAACTACAATGCATCCATGGCATTGGCATGCATTGTGAGAGAAGAGTGTTAGATGCTAGAATTGAAAGTATCTAAAAATTTAAGCCCTCAAGAACATTCAACGAGTTTAAACATAATCGGGAAATTAGGGTTTCAATGAAACCTTAGCAAATTAAACTAAAACATGATATAATAACAAAATACACAAAATTAAACCAAATTAAAGCTAAATGACTGCTCTGGCTAATCCAGGCGTGAGAAAAAAATAACTTCTACATCCTCTATTTATACATGCAGAGAAATTCCAAAATACCAAACCCTAATTTCTATTTTAATTCGAAAAATCAACAAACCCATACCCTGAATCGCTTCTCCCTTGTCAATTCGTGCTCAGAACTCCTCTTGCTTTGATTAGGTGAAACCCTAGTTCCATTTATCTCTCACATAGCCTCTAGGGTTATGAGAGAGGCTCTGCGAGAGACAACTAGAACTAGGGGTTGCTGTGGTTGTTGGCTTGATGTCAGGAAGGTGATGATGGAGGTGGTGTTGACGGGAGATAGGGTGGAGAGGGGGAGAAGGTGGCGGAAGAGCGAGCTCTGCTCCGGGGTTCTACGATGGAGACGGGAGAGGTGAAGAAAGAGAAGATGGAGAAGAGAATGGGTATGGCTCGAGAGGTATAGGGTAGGTAGTTTCTTTGTGGGGCGGAGACATCAAGCTTTGATGAGACCGATGGAGCGAGCGTCGGATCTAGGAGAAGAAATCTCAACGGCTCGGCATGATTTGGAGTGATCTCGGTGTTGAGCGGAGCATCGAGAAGTAGATGTGAGCGAAGGAGCGACCGTAGGATGTATCTAGACGCGATCTGAACGGCTCGGGATGAACGGGTTCGGATCCGGGTCGTGGGTAGCTCTAGCCCAAGTCTTCCTTGTTGGGTTGCAACTGATTTGCGCGCGGGCTTTGGCTATTTGCTCCATAGATGCTCGTCTCCAATTCTTTGCTCTTTCGGCTCCTCAGTTTCTCCGGACTTTATTTAGTACCTAAAAACACAAAATTAATTAATACAAATATTTATTCTTGAAAACAAGGAAAATACAGAATATGGGATAATATCTGATTTCTAAGCGCAAAAGATGAGTAAAATCCCAATAAAAAGGTGTATAAATATGCACTATTTGGCACTCATCAAATACCCCCAAACCTGAATTTTACTTGTCCTCAAGTGAAACAGAAATGAAGAAATCCTAACTATACCACTGTCGTAGGTCTCTCGAATGCATTTAGCGTATGCACTAAGCCTTTAAACCCCTAGGTGTCCCTAGTGGACGAGTTGTAGTCTCGTGAGGGTTTACAAGAGGTGTACCCACAAAACCTTCTCCAACTTCAGAGTGTAGAGAGTCTCAAGCATCCTAGAAGCTCCGAGGACATAGAGTTTCGCATGCTAGTAATGAAGTTAGAACTACCAAAGAACGCACTCTCATCCTTAAGTCTTTGAGCGAGAAGTAACCATACCATATGAAAGAATTCGGATTCGATTGTGATCATAAGTCTCAACTTCGCCTCACCATTAGGGTTTTATGATAATTGCACTCAAAAAGATCGCTTTTTTAGTCTGTCATGTGTGCGGCGGGAATAAAGAGAGAAATCGCACACGTTGTAGGTAAGAAGGATAACCTTAGAAATAAAAACGGAGATTCCATGAAGTGTGGACAAAAAGAATCTTTTTACGATGATCTCTAAGAAAGGAAATCAACCATTAGCAAGGGTGGGAGTACTCACTCACTTCTCACCCGATCGGCAATTAATATCACTCTCTCATAAGAACCATAGAAACGTCTTCAATCTTCGGTCTTCGGTCTTCAAATGTTGATGACGAACTTCTAAACTTCACAAAACTTGACAATTTTTAACTTTTCTACTCAAATTCCTTGTTGTTTGGATTTTTCTTTTTAAATTCTTCTTTACCATGGTGGTAGCAAAAATAAACTACAATATATTTTTTTTTGATTTTTGATTTTTTTGATTTTTTTGATTTTTTTGATTTTTTTTTTTTTTTTTTTTTTACATTACAATAAGTGAAAATAAAAATACAAATAATGAAACAACTAACTCCATGGACAAAGGACTTTATCACTCAATTTTTCCACACTTGTATTGTCTTGATTTTATAAATTTTATTAATTCTCATCCTATTTTCTTTTCTTTGTTGCACATGAACCTTGGACTATATCAATTTTTCTTTCAATATTCTGATGCTGCTCCGCTTGCTGACGATGATGTGTTTCTATGGGTCTTGGTGATTGAGAGAGAGAGTGATGCTAACTGCAAATCGATATTTAGAAGGAGTTTTCATCTTTAGACGTCACCCTCATGATTGACAAAAACTAGCACTCAAGAGATCAAAAGTAGTCTTTGAAATTGGTGCGAAGTTGGGTAGCTCACCATTCCTACCCGGAATTTACGTACGGTGACACACACTCTAATGACTTTTCAAGAAAGTTGCAAAAAATTGAAGGTTGGTGCCTCACTTGATGTAAATTGGGTAGTCTCCACTATGGGTGATCACAATTCTACTACCGAATATCTAAACAACACCTAATTCGCCCTCCGGTATGGTTAAATCCGACTTTAACGCTCTAATCAACTAAGAAACCCGATTGTGTTCTCCGGTACTTCTAACTTTTGTTATTTCGGTCAAAACTCTCTATGTAAACATAGCTAGAAGCATGCTAGTGACTCTAAAATCTCTAAAAGTTGGAGGTTTTTATTTGCAAAAAGTTTTTTCTTTTTTTTTTTTTTTTTTTTTTTTTTTTTTTTTTTTTTTTTGAAAATAAAAGGTAAAATAAAAGACTAAAAACTCTAAATGCAAATGCACCCCAAACCTAAATCAAACATTGTCCTCAATGTGTCTACATATAGAAAAAATTTAAACAGTCACATACCGAGAGAACTATGCTGATAAGAGAAAAGGGAAGAGATTACCGGATGTCGGCAGGAGCAAGGTTGAGCTTCGTTAGTCAAGGCTAGAATCCAACATATCATATCGGATTAGCATCATATATACGCAAGAAGACTCAACCGAATCAAGAAAGAAAAATTTAACAAGTCCTACTGAATTATATATACAAAAATTTACTAACAATTGAAAGAGTTGAGGGTCAACCCAAAAGATAATGTACAGAAACATAGAACATGAAAATGGGCTTTGGTTTATGTGGGAATTTGGTTTATTGGGCTTTGGTTTGTTTGGGCTTTGGTTTGTTGGGAAAGTACAGCCCAGTGGAACTGTGGGCTCTGTTTTGTGCACAGCCCAGAAGTGAGTTGAGCCCAGAGAATTTAGCTGGTTAACAGCCCAGGTAGTGTGGGCTTCGGGTTGCTTGCAGCCCGGCGGTGGACAAATTGAAATGGGCTTAGCTATTTTGTGCGGACCAGTTTGGTTTTTAAACGACCCGGCCAGATTATGGGCTCGAGTTGGTTTAAGCCCAGGTAGTGTGGGCTTCAGCTTATGATCAGCCCAGGTTGTGAAATTTGCACAGCCCAGTTGAACTGTGGGCTTAGTTATAAGCAGCCCAGTGAGGATGCACAGCTCTGTTGAAATGGGTTCAGTCTTGCACAGATTGACACAGCTATTTGCAGCCCAGGTTCTCAAAAAAATTTCACAGCACAATGGTTGACTTATGTGCTCAGACAACACAAAGCTAAGCCCACAGATTCTCACTACTTGCGACTTCGGGGCTGATGGTAGAGGAGTATAGATTGGGTGGGGGTTAGCGGCTCAAGTATAACTTGGCTAGTTTGCCCAACACATGTCTAAGTGCACTCACAAAGACAGCGAAGTCACGAGAAAAATAAATAAGACCCAAGAACAATAACTCACAAAAGAAATGATACCCAATCGCTCAAAATTGAACACAACACAAGAATGTTATGCACTGACATATGACATTTTGGTGCACAAAGAATGCCAGTCTAGCACAAAGTTTATAGCACAAGGTATCAATAGCGGGGGCATGCGGGTGCAGCACAACTTGGCTCACCGGGCGAGATGGGTTATGCACAGGCTATGCTCATAATTCAGCCTCGGATTGCACCAATTTCGGATATTGCAAGTTTGAACAATGTTTAGCACAATGACCGGCTTATCATGCAAAGCGGGGTATGCAAAATGGGCTAATGGCTCATTGCTTGGCTCAACGGGGTTATAGCACGAGGCTATGTAAAGGCCAAGACTTCATAGCACAACTACTGGCTCACTCGCGGCTTAGGGGCTGGAGTTTGGCTCAACAGGGTACACAGGAGAGCAGATGGCTCACAGGGATTAGGGTATCAACAAGTCACAGTGCAAATGGCTCACTAAGGTTTACAGAGCATACAAGCTGAGTGAGCTTCAGGTGGCTCATGCAACTTAGGTGTATGCAACACCTAGCAGGGAAGCTAATTTCTCATGTGATCATGGCTCAGCAGATTCAATAAGTCACATGATATTCAAGGTCTCTTTCCAATTATGCACGGATATGGTTGTGACCAAGCTTAGGATTGACAACACAAGACAAGTCACTGAGCATGCAAGGGATGTCAACGGGGTTAACAAGCGCGAGATCCTGAGACAACCGGGGATGGTGACCTAGCATGGTGGCTAGTGCATGATGCAAATTCTTGGCTAGATGGCGAGACACTTGGCTAGATGGCTCATATAAATTCTTAAGCAAGGTTTAGCATGCACCAGGTTAGCAGGTCTAAATGGCAGAGCTTTTCAAAGTTTAGAAATATAGCTACAGGGGGCTGAATAAGAGTTATGCTCAGGTCTTGGTAGCCTTACAAGGTCTGTTATCATCAACAGTCAATTCAAACTTTGCCACGAGACTCACAAAGTACGCATTTGGTAAGCCTACCTTATTTGTATGTTAATACAAGGTTCAATTCTGACTGACCTCAAGTTCTCGTGCTCCTTGCCTTCCATTTCTTTGGTTGCTCGGCAGTGAGCACAGCAGTCTGCGGCACAACGAGCTCGGTACCTTACGAGTCACAGGGCTTACTCGGTTGCATACCACATGCACTGTTAGCTCAACAAAGAAGTTTGAGTTCAAGAAAGGTGCATATTAAAGCAAAGAGATCGTAATTGGGTGACGAGGATTTGTGAGGCTAAGCTATACTAACACAAGGCTAGAGTTAACAATGCAAGGTGAACTGAGCTACAAGGTGAACTGAGCTACAGATATAATTCAAATTAGAATGAAAATTACACCAAGTTACACTAAGTTACACTAAGTTAAACAAGAAAAGGAAGATTACAGATGTATGATGCTCTAACAGATGGAATGAAAGGTTGAAAAATTAACAACAATAGATGCAAGTAGATGCAAGTAACAAAAATAGATGCAAGTAATAAAGGATGCAAGTGATGGTTGAAATAACTAAGTTACACTAACACAGAGTTAAAGATAACAATGCAAGGCATATATACAGGGTTGAAAATCAGTAAAGCTTAGCCGAAAATCACAGAGCACACGCCAAGTCCCCGGCAACGGCGCCAAAAACTTGATAGGCCTCGGAATATGTATAAAATTAAGCCTACGGTGATAACCGCAAGTGCACGGCGTCTATCGGAGACGTGGCAAGTACGGGTCGATCCACAGAGATGAGGGGTGCTTACAATGATCTATGGCTATGCTAAACTGACTTCAAGAGTGACATGGTGTAGTGACAAGGTAATAAAGATGTTTTGGTTGCCGATACGGCTAAGGTGAAATGAAGTAAACCTAAACTAAGGTAAAAGACAAGTGATAAAAGTATGCTAAGTCTTCAAATCCACCACTAAATTCCTAGTGTGTGCTCAACCGAGTTGAGGTTTCTTGTTCCTATGGTAGACAAGTGAGGTGTGTCAATTCCATCACCTAACTAAGGAGTTTCTCCTTGTAATCCTTCAATTACCAACTAATTTGCTAACATAGAGTCTTGGTTGTCTAATGAAGCACAACCGAGTCAAGAGAATTAGCCTATGATTCTAAGGATTGAGTTTGTAGCATTCTAAACACAAGTGTAACCTAACTACAATGCATCCATGGCATTGGCATGCATTGTGAGAGAAGAGTGTTAGATGCTAGAATTGAAAGTATCTAAAAATTTAAGCCCTCAAGAACATTCAACAGAGTTTAAACATAATCAGAAATTAGGGTTTCAATGAAACCTTAGCAAATTAAACTAAAACATGATAGAATAACAAAATACACAAAATTAAACCAAATTAAAGCTAAATGACTTTCTGGCTAATCCGGCGTGAGCAAAAAAATAACTTCTACATCCTCTATTTATACATGCAGAGAAATTACAAAATACCAAACCCTAATTTCTATTTTAATTCGAAAAATCAACAAACCCATACCCTGAATCGCTTCTCCCTTGTCAATTCGTGCTCGAACTCCTCTTGCTTTGATTAGGTGAAACCCTAGTTCCATTTATCTCTCACATAGCCTCTAGGGTTATGAGAGAGGCTCTGAGAGACAACTAGAACTTGGGGTTCTTTTGTGGTTGTTGGCTTGATGTTAGGAAGGTGATGATGGAGGTGGTGTTGACAGGGAGATAGGGTGGAGAGGGGGAGAAGGTGGCGGAAGAGCGAGCTCGCTCCGGGTTCTCGATGGAGACGGGAGAGGTGAAGAAAGATAAGATGGAGAAGAGAATGGGTATGGCTCGAGAGGTATAGGGTAGGTAGTTTCTTTGTGGGGCGGAGACATCAAGCTTTGATGAGACCGATGGAGCGAGCGTCGAGATCTAGGAGAAGAAATCTCAACGGCTCGCGCATGATTTGGAGTGATCGAGGTGTTGAGCGGAGCATCGAGAAGTAGATGTGAGCGAAGGAGCGACCGTAGGATGTCTCTAGACGCGATCCGAACGGCTCGGGATGAACGGGTTCGGATCCGGGTCGTGGGTAGCTCTAGCCCAAGTCTTCCTTGTTGGGTTGCAACTGATTTGCGCGCGGGCTTTGGCTATCTGCTCCATAGATGCTCGTCTCCAATTCTTTGCTCTTTCGGCTCCTCAGTTTCTCCGGACTTTATTTAGTACCTAAAAACACAAAATTAATTAATACAAATATTTATTCTTGAAAACAAGGAAAATACAGAATATGGGATAATATCTGATTTCTAAGCGCAAAAGATGAGTAAAATCCCAATAAAAAGGTGTATAAATATGCACTATTTGGCACTCATCAGTAATGCAAAAGACTGGTTGCGAACCAGCATGTTTGTGGCAATGTGATGCCATGAAGGAAGAATTGGATGGCCAATTCTTATCTAGCATAAAGCTTATTGAAAGGCTGAAGAAAGAAGCGCAAGTTAGGGAAAACCGATACACCACGGTCTTGCGTTTGCAAAGAATTCTTCGTTCATGCTAGATGAGCACAAGGAGTGTGCTTGCACCTGGTTTATGAGTGGGATCAGTATGCTTGGACAAGGGTGTCCAAAGACCTGCATTTGATCGTAACCACAAGCGGATTTTCTTGTCGACTGCAAATCAATAATTGTTGCTACTAAAGTTGATTTTGGCAAAGGGGAATGACAAGAGTTACCAGATGTGCATGGGCAGTAAAATGAGTTCCAAGTTTGAAGAAGAATGCGGCATTCTTGCTTCATGGAACGTAGGCAGTGGAGCCTCATTTTCAAGGATTATGGCTTTGTTTGTAATTGTCCAAAGTGTTTATCCGCGGAAGTCATTGAGTGACATGACTTTGTTGAGCTCTATGGTGATGCTCAACATCACCAAGTAAAGTCCGTTCCAGTTGTGCAAAGGTGCACAATTTTGTGTCAAGATTTGGGTACTAATTGGCATAGCATGTATGCAACAGTAGCATGCGCCAAATGGGATTTGGGCATGGCCAGAATGCATAATATGGCTAGAGATGCAAGTTAGGCGAATTGTAGATGCATGGAAAAGAAGGACAAAGTAGTGGTGATGCATAAAGATGGCATGTGGCCATTATTGAAGAAATCTTCATGAAAGCTAAAGCAAAATGATAGCATCAGTCTAAAAGGAGTATTCAACTAATTGTCAATTATAGTGTGCTTCGTTATGGGAGTGGCATATGAACGTTGATAGTTGGAAGAGTGCATGTGGCAAAGTGTATTGCTACATTGGGGACAGTAGGTGCTGTCTCGCTTCCTTTGTTGCTTAGAAGCGAAGTTGAAGTCAGTATTGCAAGGCTTGTTAGGTCTTACAAGTTGCAATCGGTTGGCGTGAGTATTTGCTCAAGTTTGAGTATACTTTCGGTTTAGGTCGAGTGGACCTTGGTGTTGGAAATGAAGTCTCTCTATGTAAGGTAGTAGTGAATGAAGGTATTTGAAGTGAAAGATCTTGCCTCTTTCGTTCAAAGTAAAGCTAGTTCGCGTGGAAGATGCTACATAGCATATTAAGCCAAAATATGCAATAGAAAGATTTGAAAGTGAAAGAAGCAAATAGGAGTTGGTGGCATAGTCGAGTTTTTGTTGAGAGTTATGTGGAAGTGCGAAGGCATTTGGCGCGAATGCATGGAGAACGCAGCAAGAATGAAGATGTAAGTCCATCAAGTACATGACTTAAGAGTAACTCATTGTTAGGAAGAACATGATCTTGTTTTTTCCGCTACATTAAAGCGTAGTGATTTGAAAGAGCAAGTGATGCTTAAATTCTTTGGTTTCAAAGGCGCGTGAAGAGGATGCCTGGCCCAGAGAGGCGTTGTGATGTCACGGGTATCCTAAGTCATGACTATACCAAAGTCATGCATTTCAATCATGATGTTGCGACAATGCAAGCAAAGAACAGAAAGGTGCAAGTTCTTTGGCATACAAATGATGCAAGTCCAAGAAGGTGAAGTTTACAACATGATTTGGAGGCCAAATCTAACGTAAGTTCTGTTGCATTGCTGAAGGCAGCAAAGGCTATGGATTGTGGCGCATGCCAGATTGGTATGGAATCATAGCATGCATACCTTAAGACATGGCATAATTTGGCGTAGGCGCATATGATTGAAGGGTGAAGTCAAGTCTTGTATAAGTCCTGTTATGTTGCGTGGTGCAACTAAAGTCGGAAAATGGAGGCATAAGACAATGGCAATGATCAGTGTGATCAGTTGGGAAGAATCATTACTTGTGTACACTTAGGCACAAATGATTCATGCGAAGTTCAAGAACAATTCGAGGAATTGGCAAGAAGAATTTCAAGTTGCATTTGGGTGTTGATATGCGATTGTAGTTGAAGTTGGAGGCGTATGCCAACGTGACAACAACAACGCAAGTCGATGGGATCAATGGCAAGGCGAGTAAGCTAAGTGATGGCATTTGGTACTAGGCATAGAAGTTTTGGCAAGGCTTAAGGCCAAACAAAGTTTCTTTGATTTCGAGAAGGGATCGAAGCGTACAAGGCAGAGAAGAACAAGTATAACGAGTATACTTTGTTGCGTTCAACGAGGGCGTTGAACGGATTAGGTGGGGGAGGTCTATTACAGTACTGCAAGTGACGCACGATGATTACGCGTTACAGAGTTGCAGGCCAAGTCAGAGTTCCACCGTAATGGTGCAATGCGAAGCCATAATAGCGCAACGTAAGCTATAATAGCGCAACGCAAGCCATAATAGCGGTATTACTGTATAGATTGTCAAGTGTCGAGAATGGCATAAACCCACAGGGCTAATGTAGTGCAAGTGCAGCACTACATTGTAAATACATTTGGCTAAGTGATGAAGCTTATTGGCCGACACAATGAAGCTTCATTGAAGGTTTGGCAATACATGGCCAAAGTGACAGATGCAACATGCGATGTTGGCATCGTTGCATATCCGTGAAATTGAGTTAGCCCAAACTCAAGGATGATGCAAGAGTGAAGAATAGGCCAGGAGTTGGTCTATGGCATTAGTTCAAGGCTGGCCAAAGCTTGAACAATGCAAACAAACTAGTAATGCAAGAGTAGCATTACTATTGTCAAGCAAATTGGCGAAGTGAAGCATATGACGCATGAGTAACCAGAATGAGCTTAAGAAGATGTCCTCGGTGATTGAAGCACAAGGATTGTCCGTGAATTATCTTAGAGTGATAAGCACGCAGGGCCAAGATGGCTGAGCTTGGAGGCGAGGCAGAATTCAGTAAAGCACAACAGTGGTGCAATACGGCTCAAGTGACGGTTACAAGTTGGTTGTGAGCTTCAAAAGCATGCCAAACGTGTGAGACAAGGGAGAACGGTTATAAAAGGAGTTTATAACCATTTGTGAGTGTTCATAACCACCAGGAACAGGTGTGGCACCTGTTGGCGTGACAACTCAAAAGGTGGCAGTTGAAAGTGGCGGTTATGGAAACTAATTGGACACTTGGTTGTCCAAGGCTTGTGCAGCGGTTGCACAGAAGTTTTGCCTGATCCTAGCATGTATAAATAGCCTAGGAATCAATAATGTTAGTGTTGTTCATTTTAAGAGAAGAACCACTAATGTAGAGAGAGTTTTAGGCATTCACCAAGAGGGTGAATGGCCTGTTTGGTCTATGTGATGGACTGTTTTGTATAATCTTCCTTAATGCAATAAAATGGGTTTATTGTGTTAGTTTCTTGTGTTCATTATGTTGCTGATCTTGTGAAGTTGTCAATTGGTTTGATGCATGGCAGAACCTCTTATGCTTATGGGGGCATGAAGAGTTAGAGAGAAAGAAGAAAAGACTTCCGTTGCGAAATGCCTTATGAGTGAAGGCAGATGCGTACTTTGGTGCAAGTATGCAAGGCTGAATGATTTTGGGTGAAGTTGATTCACTGAACCACAATCATTGCCGGTCATGACCCATGAAAATTTTAGGGGATTAAATGGGCGTGTGACAGTAGGCAAGATGAAACTCCCAAGGAAACCATGCAGTGACCAACAGACTCAACCAACCAACCAAACCTTAAGACGCATGGACGAAATTTTCAAAATTCATACGTTCGGCCTTAAGCCGTTTTATTGATAATAACAGCGGTACTGTTTCGGTCCAAGTTTTGTCGTATTTTTACCCAAACTTGCCCCATTTTAAAGATCCACAAAACTTTATCTCTATTTTTTCCTATAAATATTCTTATAAACCCTAAACCATCCTCAGTGAATCCTTACTTGTAACGAGAAAGGGATCGTGATGGGGTGTTTCAATTTTCTTCCTTTGGAGATCGCACTAGACATTCTAACTCGTTTACCCGCGGAATCAGTCCTCGAATGCAAATCAGTTTGCAAAACCTGGACAAGTCTTGTTCGTGATCCATCATTCACTAAGATGCACTTACATCATCATCATAGTCATTATTCTTCTGATTCTGGTAAGTTAGGTTTTCTTGCTGTGTGACTGGTGACGAAAAGTTTTACTATTTTGAATATAATGAGGAAAATCATGATCAAGCAGCATCACCAATTGAAAGAATTAGGAGGTTTAATTTTACCCCTCCGTTCAAGGGGTTTAGGTTTGTTGGTTCTTGTGCTGGTTTGATCTGTCTTGCTCGCGGCCGATCTGTTTGTATTTGTAACCCCATGACCAGAGAAATTGTTATGCTTCCAGATACTGATCTGGATATCTATTGGATCATCGGATTTGGTTATGTTTCTTCAACCAATGACTACAAAATTGTAGGAATGTGTAGATCGCAGACCGGGTTTAGAGAAATCCATGTATACACTCTTGGAAGTGGCAAGGGATGGAGAAACCTTACTTTGAATTTTGAGGTAAGGGAAAAAGGTATCTTTGCCAATGGAGATCTTTATTGGATTGACGTTGAATTAGCAAGGATCATCACCTTCGATCTGGCCAAGGAAAAATTTTCCGAACATCTTTTACCACCGGACTTGTACAGTAATTGGAGTCTTCTTAGGTTTGGGTTTTTGGATGGGTTTTTGTCTTTTGGTATTAATCTGGATGCCGGAGGAGAGAGCCAGAATGACGCATGGTTGTTGAAGAATGCGAATCATGAGTCATTGGTTTGGAGTAAAGAGTTTAGGATTGACAAGATTACCAAATTCGTAGACATTGTGAAGACGGATGCTGTTTTAACTCATGATTATTACCATCTCAACCTTTACGACACAAAAACTTCAACATCGAAAAGGCTTATGAAGCTTAAAGATTGCATTCATCAAGTGTACCCTCACAAGAACACCTTGGTGTCGTTGAAAGAATTAATGGAAGAAGATACAAAAGGGATGGTGTCAGTTGATATTGAGGAGACAATGTCTTAGTATTTTGTATTTGAATGCTGACAGTGTCTTAGTTATTTTGTCTTTATATCATCCATCCAATTTTGTGGGAGTGTTTTTTACTTATTTTAAGCTGTATTGCTTTGTTTACTTTGCATTTTGTTAGTGGCTTAACCTTATCTGAATGGGAGACCCTGAATCATCTGTCTTAATTGATAGGTTTAGGGTTATATATGTCTAGTTTTTCGATACTGCAATAACGCATGGTAGTTTGTCTCCATAATTCATTTATAAATGTTACAAGAACAACAATCAACTAGGCAGAGTTCTCTGTGATGACTAACATCAATTAGCAAGGTAACCTTGCAGACTACTGCGGGGTTTCAGAACAGTAATTTTGTTTGCAGACTATTAGCGAAGTTACTGTACACACTTTATGCCTACTTCCACAGTTGTATCAATTTTTCAAGCTACACCATTAGCCACCACAAGCTCAGTTACATTTGTTATTTCGTCCCATAATTAACCACGAGCACTTGAGACAGTGTTAACAACTTTTGCATAGTTCCATAGGCATATCTTTCATGAAAAGCTTTAGATATGCACGCGAAAAACCAATCAGCAATGGTTGGAGAGGCCCGAGTTTCAAATTAAGCTGAAATTTTGTTTGTTTGGCTGATAGCCCATGTAGGACTATTAGGTGGGCATCCAAACCATCGCTGACTGGCGATCACCAATGCAATCCCAATCTCATATATAGAAGATTTTTGGAAACCCTTTGTTCAATGTGGGACTATCGTCAATCTTAAGATTACACACTGAAACGCATTAGGCAGTTTGATTTGAGATTAAGTAACGATCGAAACAACTTTGTCGAATGTCTAAGATGTTTTCTTTGATTACTGTTAAACATCCTAATGAACAAAGGATGCTAAATGTTGGCCATATATCTGTCTTACGAATTACGAATACTAGCTTATATATAATGTACTTTCGGGTTTTGCTGAAATAGAATGTGTTGCCCCTGAACTGTAGGGAATTCATCTCAGCGTAGTGTAGTTCGGCTAAGGGAAATGGGAGAGTTAGACCAGTAACCATTCCTTGAAGCTTTCAAAGATAAATGCAATTCTTCCTCAGAAGAACAAGTTTCAAGTCACAGTGGCAGTGGCAGGCTTTGCTTGCTCTTGGAGGGCCTGCTCGAAGATCTAACCTGGCATCCATGTAAAGTTACATTGGTCGATGGCAAGCAGCAAGTAATATATAGCTCTCTCTCGTTCTACGACTAACTTCATTGGTTGCAGCTTAACACCGGAGTTAGTATTAATGCATTATATATAAAAGAAAATGCAGGAATTGGTCAACAAGGAGGATGCATTACTGAAAAGCTTGAAGAACGAGTGGAGTGAAAAAGTCTACGCTGCTGTTATCAATGCACTCATGGAGTTGAATGAGTATAACCCCAGTGGTAGAAGGCCCGTTCAAGAACTTTGGAATTTTAAGCGGAAAAGGAGATCTATATTCAAAGAATTTGAAGACAATTGTGCGACGCCAATTGGGAAACTTAGACAAGTTGCTGATGCTATGACTGCTGAGATGCATGCTGGTCTTGCTGCTTCTGAAGGTGGTGGTAGTAAGCTTAAGATGCTTAACAGCAATGTTCATAATCTCCCTACTGGTGATGAGCATGGACTATTTTACGCTCTGGATCTCGGCGGCACAAACTTCCGTGTGTTGCGTGTACAGTTGGGTGGAAGAGACGGGCGTGTTGTTAAACAAGAATTTACTGAAGTCTCAATTCCTCCTGAGTTGATGACATCTGCCACTTCTAGCAAACTATTTGATTTCATCGCAAAAGAACTCGCTAAGGTTTATAGCTACAGTAGGAGAAGGTTTCTTCCTTCCTCCTGGTACGTAGTCGGAGGGAATTGGGTTTTACTTTTTCATTCCCTGTAAAGAAGTTATCTATCGCGTCTGGAACTCTTATCAGGTGGACAAAGGGTTTCTCCATCGATGATGCGGTTGATAAAGATGTGGTGGTAGAACTAACTAAAGCCTTAGACAGACGGGCATAGATATGCGTGTTGCGGCTCTGGTGAACGATACAATTGGCAGTTTGGCACATTAGCTGGAGGCAAATACTTGAATAATGATGTTGCAGCTGCAGTTATTTTGGGAACCGGAACAAACGCAGCATATGTAGAGCGTGCACACACCATATCCAAATCAGGAGAAACGGTAATCAACATGGAATGGGGTAACTTCCAGTCATCACACCTTCCTGTGACAGAATATGACCAGGCTTTGGAACAGGACAGTCTTAACGTTGGTGAGCAGATTTTTGAGAAGATTATTTCTGGGATGTATTTGGGAGATATTGTGCGTAGAGTCCTCTGCAAAATGGCCGAAGAGGCTGGACTTTTTGGTGATATCGTTCCGCCAAAACTTAAGACTCCATTCATTCTGAGGACTCCTGAAATGTCTGCCATGCATCATGACACATCCGCAGATTTGAGAGTGGTTGAAAGCAAACTGAAGGACATCTTTGGGATATCTGATTCTTCCCTTGAAACAAGAAGAGTTGTCGTAGATCTCTGCAACATTGTTGCCACACGAGGTGCCCGTCTTTCTGCCGCCGGGATCTTAGGTATTTTGAAAAAGATGGGAAAAGACACGGTCAAGGAGGAGGGAGAGAAACGGAGGACTGTTATATCCGTGGATGGAGGATTATATGAGCACTACACCGAATTCAGATCCTGCCTGGAGAGTACCCTCAGTGAGTTACTGGGAGATGAAGTTGCGCGCACCGTTGTTATTGAACATGCAAACGATGGCTCCGGAATTGGAGCTGCTCCTCTTGCAGCTTCTCATTCTCAATATCCCCAAGTTGAATAATCCTTATAAGAATTGTGTATAATTGCAGAACCTGAAAGTGTCTTGTACTTAGGTCTGGCGCCTTCTGCCTGCTTTCGTTATATATGTAATCTGGTTCATTGTTTTATTCCTGCAGTTTGTTCAACCGGCCACCCTGACACAGACCGTGAATAAGAATGCTATACCTGTAATTATCAACTGAGATTCCTGCACCTTCCCTAAATTTAAACAGTTCTATTGCCTCCTCCATAGAAGAATCGGCAGAGATTCTTCTACTAACCATCTCGTCAAATACTCTCTTTGCATCATTCAACCTGCCTGAATTGCAAAGTCCGTTGATCAAAGAATTGTAAACAACTACATTGGGTACAACATTTGAATCTCTTTGCAATTCAGAGAGGAGAACCAAAGTTTGATCAAGTAGACCACCTTTACAAAGAGCATCATCTATGATGAGAGAATAGGAAAAAACAGTTGGGATGCAACAAAGGCCATGTATAAGAGTATTACACGTAAAGGCAGTAGGGGAAATACATGTTTGAGTCATTTTAGCGAACAGTTGAAAGGCTGTTTCAACCTCATTCTGGACTTGGGGTTGCACCAAAAAAAAAAAAAGGGAAATGGCTTCGCCCAGGTTTGAACTGGAGACCTTCAGTGTGTTAGACTGACGTGATAACCAACTACACCAAGAAACCGTTGTTGTTCGAACGTGCGTTTAATATCTTCTACTTTTGGGCTAACTAATACTAAGATTGTATTCAGAATGTTTTTCCTAAGTATATGGGAGTAAGAACAACCTATAGAACGGAAAATGGGTCATTTGTCCAAAAAAATTTAAAACATGGTTTAAGTGGACGAGTAAAAAATATTATAGGTGAAATGGACACAAAAAAATAGCAAGGATCTGGATTCATCTTGGCTTAAACTGGATGCATCCTGATGTAAGTTAAAAATAAGAAAAACAATTCGAAAATGGGTAGGATGAAACTGGTTACATCCTAGCTATTTTTATATTTTTGTCCGTTTAAACAATATCAAAATCTAAATATTTTTTTCACCTAAGAATTATTGATTTTGGTCTTCTTAACCAATTTTGTGCTTATAAAAGTCATCACTAAGTAATGCGTGCTTTGTTTCAAATAAGTGGTAGAAAAGAAGAGAAGAGAAAGAGACTTCCGGAGTGCCTACACAAATATGAAATTTACCAAGTCTATACATTCAAACATGATTTCGTATATCACAATGAACAGAAAAAAATAACAAAAAAACCACGTACAATATTTTATTTGATAAATTAGAATTTTCCGAAGTTATGTACCCAAATACTTGTTAGGTACCGAACCCCAAACATGTTTTTGAGTGGTTGTGGCCTCCAGGAGCGCCATACCTTTAGCAACGATTCTGGGAATTTCATCCATCCTGCACAATTGGATGCATAGAATTTACAAACTTAGGGGAAATAAAAATATCGGAGTTGCTATTCAGCTCACTTAAGACAACACTACTCCCCACTCACCCAAATCTAAACCCTAGATTTGTGAAGTGATAAACCCTTTAGGAGAGCGGGTGGGTCATGGCGGAACATCCTTAACCAGTACTCTTGAGACATATGGAATTGACTGGTTTGTAATGCTGTTAGTGGTGCATAGAATAGCATTTCCGTAAAATATTAATATCAATTATCCACAAGCTCAAGTCTACATCTCAACATGCATTAGGACCACCATCATCATCTCAACATGCATTAGCATTTCGTAAAATATTACGAAATGTTTGTAATAGCATTTCGTAAAATATTAAACACCCTCTCAAATTAAAATATCTTCCGAATAGGTTTTTCTGTTGAGATACCACCTCCTCAGCGTCACACTTACTACCATTTTTATCTACTTGTAATGTAACAGTAAGAATTGATTCCAATATCTTCCCGGTGGCGCTTTAAGGATACGAATTTCTCAGCAATGGCCATATATAATGTAAATTTATATAATACTTATAACATTATCTTATAATATTGTATATTCATGGTGATAAACTAACTAATGCAATGTGCTAATAACACAGACCATGGAACAAATTGACCACGGGTTTAAAATGATGTAATGATAGTTCTTCAGAACTGTAGTGATTATAACCTACCCAGTGGCGGAGCCAGACTTTGTGAATGAGGGGGACTAAAAAAGTTTTTATAAAAGTTGTGTACTAGGTGGGCTAAATTTCTAAAACAAAGTGGACTAAATGCAAAATATGCTACAAATTTAAGGGCTTTTTTTATGGTTTTGATGATTTTGGGGGTATTAGAGCCAAGGTTAGTCGACCCTTGGCTCCGTCCCTGAACCTACCAAATCAACTATTTTAGAAAGAAAGAAAGAAAGGAAGCAGAGTACCCATACAAAAAAGAAGAATTGATGTAAAAAAATAAAAAATAGGATGAAACTGAGAAGTTTGCATGCTCCAAATATTTCAGCCACGGTAGGTGTTATTTAGACAGAACATTACCTTGTGAGGGCAAAATAACAAGGTAGTTAAGTATAAAGATTTGAACAGAACCAAATGTGTAACCTTGAATCCACTTTTACCAAGACAAAATGAGTCTGATATATCATGAAAGTTTCGTATCACTGGCAACAAAGTTTACATTTTCAGAGTAATTATATCAAACCAGACGAGTTGGGACACATTGTCCCAAATCGTATAATATGTTGGGCATGCCTTCTTGGATGATCGATCCAAGAACTGACCCTCCAACATAAGGAGCATGGAAAATCCACCTGAAGTATCTCTTACAAAATCACTAATTGTCCTTCCCGCAGCGAGATCAACACAAGTTTTCAACAGTCGAAATGCTGAAACATCATCCATATTACGATCATAGTAATGCTATAGAATCATCACCGTTTCTTGAATATTGTCCTCTTTGTGATCAAGAAGTTTCACAAGTTTAGGGATAGCTCTAGCATTAGTAACCACATGAATGTGCTTTGAGGGTCCATAAGAGATGTTTGTAAGAGCCCAAGCTGCCTCAAATTGTTAGACAATCAAAATTATAAAAAAAAAATGCACACGAAAGAAATGCTTAAATGTTTCATTAAATTTGTACTTTTCTCAAACTTAAACTACAACTCTAATATAATGAAGGGAAAATAACTCAAGAAATAATTCACTTGAAGTTTATGATTGTCCCTCGGAGGATAATCAACAAAAAGAGGAAGTACACTTGAAATAATCAAATCACATGGAGGGCCAAATAATTTTGCACTATTTAATGAAAGAAAAATAAGTTATATATTACAAGAAATAGAGTATGGGAAACAAAAAAAAAAAAAAAAAACCAAACCACAAAAGAATACATTTATTGTTGGTATTTAGAAGTTGACTCAGTAATTTCCCGACGGATACAAAATATCTCAACTGCAACTATATGTCTGATAAAGGAACCCCTACTTCAACCAGTTTGCATAACTAAAAACAATACAGAATAAAACAAATGTAATGAGAATTTTGAAATACATTTATAATGCGGTAATAGTTAATGATCATGCGATACAGTGATTAACAACAATGTTACAAAATCGGATTTTAAATGCATACGTCGGTGAAACGGGAACCATCATCCACATATCCTTGAGCCTCATAACATCTAAGAAATCTAGGACGACCTGATGTGAGATGAAATAATCTCACTTGGCCATACTGAGTCACACATAGAAGGATCCCTGCATGTATGTGTTATTAAATCATATGAAATAATGCTATTATAACTCATATAATCGATAGTTTTTAAATGCTATAATGGAAAAATGCATCTAGCTAGAAAAAACTAGCTTACTTCAGGAATTCGATGAAATATATACCAGACCAGAATAAGTAACATTTCAAGCAACAAAATATAGCCAAAAAAAAACTTAGAATCAAATCCACTTCGTAACTCTAGAATTGTATAATCATGCACCCCACTTCACACCTCAATAAGAAATATAAAATCTTCAAAGCTTGCATAATTCGTTATGCGTCTGTAAAATGTGTTATGCATTTTTTTTTGTGGCTGCATAATGATTATGTAGTTAGTTTTCGAAAGAACTTTTAATTGGGGGATATAAAAAGGAATTGGGGGATATTGATTACTTCTCCCAACCCATGGTGTCTGCTAAGGGGTGACTTTTGGGTATGAAAATACTAAAATACCGTTCCCTCAAAATAAAAATTAAAAAACTTAAAATCAAAAAACAAAATCATATCCCCCATTTCCATCTCCACTTCTTATTAATCACTTTCAGGGTTAGAACTTTGAAACCCAAATATTCCCCATTCCCTTTCAAATTCTAAACTCTCCCACTCTCTTTCAAATTCTCTTTCTCTTCTCTGCCGGCTCCTCACTTTGGAAACGAATTTTTTTTTTTTTTTTAATTCGGAAGTGATGAAGATCATCTTTGCAAGTGATGAAGACCATGCGGAATTGATGAAGACCATGCCGAAACCGGTGCCTAGGCATGGTTGGTAACTAATATTCAATGCCAGTAACTAAATACCGGCATGCTCAATAGAAATCTATCAATGCTTTGGTAGTCAAGTGAAAAAAAAAAATTGAAGTTTCTGGATACTTTTCATCATGTGCCGGCAGATAGAAATTTAAGCAAAATACTATGCCGGAAACAGATGCTTGGCATGCTCGAGAATTAACTACTTGTGCGGAAGTGGACTGGTTAAAACCAGAAAAAAACTCAAAACGGAATATTTTTACATCGGAAGTGATGAAGACCATGCCGGAATTGGTGAAGAACCACGTGGAAAATGGTGCCGGCATGCTCGATAGAAAGCTATCAATGCCGGTAGTCAAGTGAAAAAAAATTGAAGTTTCCTGGATACTTTTCATCATGTTCCGACATAGAAATTTAAGCAAAAACCATGCCGGAAGTAGTTCCGGCATGCGCGAAAATCACATAACTGTGCCGGAAGTGGACTCATTAAAATCAGAAAAAAAAGGTTTTGAAGATCAAAACCAGAAAAAATCTAACAAATGCCGGCATGGTTTTTTGGTTGAATACCATGCCGGCACAAAGCTTTTTCAGCTGCAACAATGGTGGATTCAAAGAAAAAAAATCAAATTTTCAACCTCTTAGCAACAATTCTCTCTTCACAATCATCCTCCACTTCCACCAAAAAAAGTTCCCTCTCAAATTTTTTTTCCATCTTTCTACTCTCATCTCATTCACCCAAATACAAATACACACTAATCATTTAACAAATACTTAAGATTTTTACTAATTATTATTAACCACTAAACCTGATTAGTGAGGGGTAGATTAGGATTTAAAAAAATATTTAGATAAGGGGTGACCCCGAATTGATATTTGGACTTTTTTTTTTGTCCTTTTCCTATATCCCCCAATTACTTTTTATATCCCCCAATTGCATGTTCTTTCGAAATTTTTCCTAAAATGATGATCACCTCCGATTTTTTCGTGAAAAACAAAAATTTAATATTGTTGTTTGTACTCGTTGTGTAGCTCTCTTAAAAAGATTTCCAACGATATAAAATTAGTAAAATTCCAAGGCGCGGGTTTTTAGATATGTTATATCCAAGTTGCGTTGCCAATTATACCCCTGATACATAATCCGTCATGCAGACATTTTTAATAATTTCATATAGTTGTGGATGTCACGGTACCTAAAATTAATTGTGGGCCTGATAATGAGAATATTATTTTTTTTTGGGCATGCGCCTAAGTTTCCTTTCTTCGTATGAGTACACGAAGCCCATACTTATTTTTGATCAACCCCCAGCCCATTTATCTCGGTCTAAGGTTTCTGGATTTTTGCCATTCCGGAGGTTCTTCTTCTGTACTGGCATTTTCTTCATCCCGGGCCTTGCGAATAAATACCGGAAGTCATCTCCAATTGTATGACTTATCGATCTGATTACCTAAGAACCATCATTTGGGGCATACATGAAAATTTTGGGGCATATTGAATAAGACAAAAACAGGATTGGAAATAGTATTTCTAGGATGCCCCTTATCTAGCCATTTTTCATAATGGCAAAAATGCCCTTATTATTTATATTTTTTAATTATTTTTAAATTAAAATAAAAAAATATTTTCTTTAAAAAAAATAATTTTTTTAATTTAATTTTATTTATTTTTTTAAAATAAAATTGTTAATTTTCTTTATTTTACGAATCTAAGTTCGGCGGACAAGTGATATGCCGACCCTAAACATACGCATATTCGGCTAATAATATGTCAGCCGGATTTGTGTTTTGTGAAAACATACCTAGGTTCGGCAGATTCAATAAAAAAATAGGACATCCGAATTTAATATTATTCTTCACAAATTGAAGTTCGGCTAACATCTTCGTGTTTAATTATTAGCCGAACTGTTCATCGACACTTTCAGGATGAAAAAAAAAAAAGTTCGGCTGATAATTTTGATTTTATTATTAGCCGAACTTTGCTCTGCAATTGTCGTAAAAAAAAAATTCCATGCAATAAGAAAAAAAAAAAAATTCAAAAAAAAAAAAAGAATAATATTCAAAAAAAAAAAGGTATAAAAAAATTTTAATTTAAAATTTAAAATTATAAACTAAAAAAGTTAATATTAAAAATTAATTAATTAATCAAGGGTATTTAAGTAACTTAACCACTCATTAGACACCCTTATCATCCAACACTAGTTAGGGTCATCCATATGTATGCCCCAAAATTTCTATGTATGCCCAAAATGAGGGTTCTTACCTAATGTACCCTGAATCCTGACTATCGATCATATTGAGCTAACTAGACCAATTATAGCCCATAGGATCCTCAAAGCGAAGTAAATTTGACAGTTAAAAAAGAGAAGTAAAATTTCATTAACTCTTGCTCATATCGTCGGTGATAGGACCTACAAGAATGGTTGTTTTAGAGATGGAGATTAGAATCATATCATATTTTTTTATATAGGTGAAAGTATGAAAAGTTTCAACGTCAAAATAGGCAAACTTCAAATGGGGATAGGAGCCCAACTAGTGGCCAAACTTCGTGTAAACTTCTTGTAATCTCTATTATTGTTTTACAATTACTTGTAACATTATATACTAAAAAATATTGTTTTACACTTACTTTGTAAAAATTATAATTTAAAAAAAAAAATGTAAACATTCAGGCAGAGAAACTAAAGAAACTGGTAGAAGCAACAAAGATAAAATTGGTAGCTCCCTCCCATGGCTGCACTGTTTTTTTTTCCAGCTTTACTCACCTTCACTTCTTCCCAATCTTATCATTGAAACACTCCATTACTAAAATCGGTATCTTCTGCAATACCATAGCAGGACAAAGTAAGCTCATCCTCGAGATGTAAGGATTCCCATCCACCACATTCAACGAACTTCTTCGGGCTCGCTACGATTTCTCTTAATATGGAATTCCACTCCTTGACAGCTAGTTTCTTAGTGTTACAATAGTACTTCACGTCTGCATCGTTCAGAATACGTTTTATGCCAGCCAGCTTCGTTATGTCAATGGTGCAGATTTGAAGCACGTCGCGTGAATAGTCGTTGAACACCACTGTCATGTCTAATGCCCCAGATTCAACCTCGGCCAGATTAACAAACTCAACATCGCTTAGTGGGACCACATAGAAAGGCGGCGGCAACATAAGCATAACTAGGGCAGAATCAGTCAGGGCAAAGATAGGTGATTTCTGCGAGGGAAGAACTCCTTGAAACTGGAACTTATTCAGATCCTGAAACATACAAAAAACAGCATAGGAATCCCAACGAGCCTTACCAACACTGCGCACAAAGTTGTCTAACTCATTACTGGCTTGCTTGGCCAAAGAGAAGTGGATATTCTTTGTCTCTGTTGTCCCCACCATCATGGGGTGATCCAAATGGAATAACAATTGATGCCTCCTGTCATCTCCACGTGAGAAGAAACACTCTTTCACACTAGTATCCTTGAAGTGCAAATGGAAATCGGGGGCTGTGAATATGAACCCGCTCCCACGGGCCTCAAGGGTACCAAGAGTGCCAATGCCTTCAAGGATAACATCAGGTAACTGTAAAACCCAGTGGTTTTCCTGCTTAGGGTACATATGTTCCCAAACACGAGGGTCAGCCCAATACAAGTCCCTATTCTCAGCAGCACAACAATTTCCGACAGATTCAGTTGCAGTCTCATCACCCAACAATCTATCGGCACATCTTCTCTTTAAAATGTGAGCCAGTTCTGCCTGATTAAGCCTATCCAACTCCTCCTCCGTCATACGAGGAATTTCCCGAATGGGTAGTGGATCTGTATATTCGACGGGAATCATTCTAAATTCCTCCAGGAACTCCTTTTTCCGGTGAAGCGGTTCAAGTTCCTTCGACAACAACTTCTGCTCTAGCATGTCCAACGTCTCACGCACTGAAGATGACATAGTTTTAAGGAATGCGGGTGCAGAATGAGAAGCAAAACAAAAATTGCAGGAACTCTGAGAAACACTGACCTGGTAACAACTCTAATATTCTAGAGGATCATATAATGTATATATATAGGCAAACAGACGAAAGGAGTTATAGAAGTTGTGGGAATCCTTTTTAAGGTAATTCCCTGTGTTAGTAAGACGGTGTTGTTGTTTTTTTTATTATTTATGGTAATTTCCTGTGTTAGTAAGGATCCCTAATTGAGGGTGTTTTCGTAATTAGAAATCAATTACGGGCCTCCTCTAAGACGGCAGTTGATAATGTTGTTGTTGACCAACTGGAATAGCCCAGTTGGCCAAGTATTGAATTCTTAGGTGAGAATCCTGCGCTTAGATGGAACAGTCCCCAAAGATCGTTTAGACGTTTTACATGATTACATCAACTACAGCGTATTTTCAGAAACGTTGGTGGAGTTCAGACCTTTGAAATTACCAATAATGGACATTCCGTGAAGGGGGATCGTTTCCTATTCAGATGCTGGGACCGTAACATGACCGTCGAGATATTTTCCAACGCATTTTTCCATGATTTCAAGTCTGATACCTTCTCCACGGTGGAGTACGAACTTGCCGAAGACCTATCACTGTCGAAAGCATTTGGTGAACTGCTGAAGCCACCCACTGCAGATATCCGTTTCTTGTTGATTGATGGGAGTAATGTGCTCTCTCTATTCAAGGAGGAGGTAGACGGCTTTCCAGCTGTTCGTAAGATATTAAGCTCAAGTTCCGGGAAGTGAAGCCTAGACCCTCTATGGGTGTTGCTTTGAGTAACGTATATATGGAACCAGAAAGGTTCACCATGATGTATGACTTTCTTAAACAAGCTAAACGAGGTGAGATTGCAGAAATAGCTTTTGGTGAAAACAATTGTCACGTTTCTCTGGGACGCTTACAGGGACCTTCGTTTTGTGCTGTGGCTAATATTTCACTGGATGCTGTAATGAGAAACAGGCTTGTCGCACCGCAACCAGTTTGGAGTCTTGATATTCCAAGATACATCAGTAGCTCATCATAACTTCACGTGCAATGCGCGTGCCCGTTTTCCCTCTCAGTTTCCGAGTAGAATAGAAATTGAAGACCTACTAGGACTAGAAGTCTAGAACTAATAAAAATACAGAATTCAATAGTTAATTGGTTTCTGATTTCTTTTCTTTTTTTCTTCTGCTTTATTTATGTATCGTGAAATAAGTTTGTGTAAGTTTTTTTTGTTATTTTACTTAGCTGCTTACTAGGTTTCTCTCGTTTTATCAAAAGAATTTTGTTTTTTATATATTTTGAATTTTCTTTTTCGATACCCAAAGACATCGTCCAGAGAGATCTTCAGTAAATACAATTGAATCATAGAGATTTGGATAGAGCGATTTGAAAGAAGATGATCAGAATTGCATGTTTTTGGAGTACGATCAGAATTGTATATATAGTTGTTAGAACAACGTTATTCAGTTACGCATTACTACTGGCTTTTAGACATGTGAGAGGTCTATATAGAGCACTCGTTGAATGGTGGAGGGTTAATAATCTTCATGGACCAGTTCCAAAAACAACTGTTATAACGACGCCATTCAGTTATGGATTACTAATTGCTTTTGGGCATATTAGAGATCTATTTAGAAACTTGATTGAATGGTGGAGTGCTAGTAATAATCAATCTTCGTGGCTATGCACCAATCTGTACGAATGATTTCTTTACTAGACGACTATATCGTCGTGTTCAGGATTGTTTCAATCGACCAATAGCAAGTCCTCCTGATTCTTGGATTCAAGTAGTTGAGCGTTACTCCAATGATCATAACAAGACACTAAAACGTACCACTAGCACACGCAGATGTCTCAACTTAGGATCATACAATTACCTCGGGTTTGCAGCATCGGATGAATACTGTACCCCGCGTGTAATCGAGTCATTAAAGAAATTTTCTGCAACCACATGCAGCACTCGTGTGGACGGCGGAACCACAACATTGCACGCGGAATTGGATGAATGTGTTGCTAGCTTTGTTGGAAAAGAAGCTGCTATGGTTACCGGTATGGGGTATGTCACAAACTCTGCCGTACTTCCAGTCCTTATAGGGAAGGGTGGGTTGATAATTAGTGACTCCTTGAACCACAACTCCATTGTTAATGGTTGTCGAGTATCGGAGCTTTAGTTCGAGCTTTCCAACATAATTCACCATCCCATTTGGAAAAAGTTTTGAGAGAAGCAATTCTTTGAGGACAAGGAAATGCGGATGGGCATTTCTTGACACATAGACCTTGGAAAAAGATAATTGTGGTTGTAGAGGGAATATACAGCATGGAAAGGATCTTTGCAGACTTCACGAGATTATAGCGATCCAAGAAATACAAGGCATATACCTATTTGGATGAGGCCCACGATGTATCGGGGCAATAGGGAAATCCGGCAGAGGAGTTTGTGAATCTCTACGAGTGGATACTTGTGATGTGGATATAATGATGGGGACTTTCTCAAAATCATTTGGATCATGCGGTGGTTACATTGCAGCCTCCAAGGAGGTTATTGAGTATCTAAAGTTAACCTGCCCTGCTCATCTTTATGCAACCGCAATCTCACCACCTGCTGCACAACAGATCTTATCTTCCATAAAGGTTATTCTTGGGAACGATGGTTCTAGAAGAGGGGCTCAGAAACTTGCACGAATTCGTGAGAACAGCAACTTCTTCCGATCTGAGTTGCAGAAGATGGGATTTCAGGTTATAGGAGATAATGACTCTCCGGTAATGCCCATAATGGTTTACAATCCAGCAAAAATCTCTGCCTTTTCTCGAGAGTGCTTTAAGAGGAATGTTGCTGTTGTCGCAGTTGGTTACCCAGCAATAAAACAATTGATGTTGGCCAGGGTACGTATCTGCATATCTGCTTCTCACACCAGGAAGGACCTGTTAACAGCGCTTGAGGTTATTAGCCAAGTTGGTGATCTCGTCGGCATAAAGTACTTTCCTGCTGAGCCGAAGAAGCTTGGTGATCTCGTCGGCATAAAGGAAGATTGAAGCTCGATGAAGAAAGAAATGTCATTTCCGATGAAGAGACCCTCAATCTAGGAAGACAGGTGAAACCTCGAATCTGTGGTAATGTAAACGTAAAGATTGTTTGATCTCTTCAACGCACATAATTCTTAATTAAATTAACCAATCATACTTGGTGCTCCAACTTTAGCATCCAGATTCCAGAATTCACTCGGACTACTTGTTCACCTGCTTGGCTACTAATGTTTTAAATCTTCCTGAATGGCACATCATAGGCTTTTTATTGAGTTCACAATGTATTTGTTTAGTTAACTTTAACAATTTCTAGAAATCAAAATAATAATTTGTTGGTGTTCAAACTTCAAAGTAACTTCAATTAGCCAAGCACGTAGCATTGCTGGATCGCACTGGACTCACATCTCCTCTCTTCCCCTATTTCCTTTTTTTTGGTTTTGAGAGCTTACCTGATTTGTCACTTTTCTTTAGTATTCTATGTAAACATTAAGTGATCCTAAGTACACGGAGACAGAAAATTACAGGTACCTGTGTTCGGAAACCAACTGCTTTCTTTTCTAATTTTTTCTCAGAATGTTATCATCTTCAGTTAGTAGCCGTGTGTCTTGGTTTTAAGACAGGTTCATGTGGAGAGAAAATGAACTCTTCCACCTTCTCCGTACATGTGATAAAGTTGCAGTCTTGCAGTATTGTTGTTATATTGCTATGGCGCAACACATTCCAGTACTCACTTTTGTGCAATAATACTCGTTCACTAGTACTAGTGAATTTTGTTAATATGATGTTCAACATATTTCTGATCACATTTATTTTCGATCGGCCTTGTTGCAGTCAGGATCTCATCCTCGCGAGATAATGTCTGCCGTTCTCAAAGCTTTGCAAGAAGTGCAGGTGGGATCGAAAAGGTGGACACTACAACATGAATTGTAGGTGGCTTCTTTGCTTTTCTGGTCACACTGATGGCATGGCTTACAATTCTGCGCAGGGTAACAACTTCTTTGAAGTGTAGGTGGCTTCATGGCTTACAGATAAGATTGTCTAGTCGATATGTATAAAAAAATTCTTTTACCCAATAATCAATGCTGGAACTAGCTGAGTCACTTCTCTACTTTTCATATATGCAAACACGTTGCACAAACTTTGCGACACTTGTCCATTCTTTTGTTTTACAAACCCCCCAACTAAGCAAACTATTACGTCTTTATAACCCATTTCCCTTTTGTTTTTCTTCTCATTATCATTACTCATATTATTATTTTTTTTATTTTCTCATTCTCATCTCATATTCTCACCTGCTTCATCAAAAGACTCTTAGAAACGCACTTATGTGCCTACCATCTTGAAACACCTTTGCTCTTAATTACGGATCAAATATTTCAATACGCGTAAGAAAATAACCAGAAATTAGCAATGGCATCTGAGAAAGCTACTAGGAAAGATACAACACAAGTTAGCACCAAGCAAGAACATCATGAAGAACCTAGAGTCGCAAAACTTGCTACCCATTTCGAATCTCTTGCTGAGAAAGCAAATCAACATCACAGTGATGAAGAATCTCATACTGAGAAAATTAAAGAACCTCATACTGGAAAAAGAGAGATACTATGAAGAAAGCAGGTACAGATCAAGAACATGTTCAATCTAAATCTCAATTCGATGATTCAAACATTAGCCAAAGAAAACAACATCAAAAAACCCAAGACGATTCTGCTACCAAAATTCAACAAAAACAGAAAACTACTACCACACAAGGAGAAGGTCCTCATGATCAAGGTGCACTGGAGGAAATTGGAAAACATAGACAACAAGCACAACAGAACTCCATGGAAGCCATTAGAGGTGCAGAGGAAAGGTATGATAAGGAAACAAAGAAAGAGTCTCATCACCAGGAGGATGTGAAGAATTCTCTGTCTTTTGAGGAAGTTGGACAATACAGGCAACAAGCACAACAAAACTCAATGGAGGCAATTAGAGCTGCAGAAGAGAGGTATGAAAAAGCTAAACAAGCTGGTTCTGCAGTATTACATGACGTAAAAGAATGTGTCGTTCATGGGTTAGGAGCAGCTTCAACATATGTTGCTGATAAAAGTGTTGCAGCAAAAGATACCACCATTGAAAAAGGTTCACAAGTATTAGGGTACACATCAGAAAAAGCTTCCAAAGGGTTATCAGCAACTAAAGATACAACTTTGGTTGTGGGGAAAACTGCATTAGATTATACACTACAAACAGCTGGACAAGCAAAAGATTTCACTGCAAAGAAAGCTGTTGAAGCTAAAGATGCAGCTGTTGATGTTACTAAAAAAGCCGCTACTGTTGCAAGTGAGAAAGCAGTAGAAGCGAAAGAAATTAGCTTAGGCGTTGGTAAAGCTGTTGTTGATTTAACTGTTGAAACAGGGGTGAAAGCTAAAGATGTAGCTGTTGTACTTAGTACTGCAGTTCATTATGTTGGCGAGAAAACTGTGGACATTAAAGATACAGCCCTTGATGTCAGAAAAAGGACTGTTAATTATGCCGGTGAGAAAGTTGTTGCTGCTAAAGATGTTACCTTAGAAGCAAGTAAGAAGGGTTTGGGTTATGCTGGTCAGAAATCATCTGAAGCTAAACAAGCAGCTGTTGACACCACTAGAAGTGCCATGGTGCAAACCAGCAAGAAACTTGAAGAAAGTAACAAACCTTCTGGCGGCACAGAGAAGGCAAGCAGTAAGCTTACAGAAACCAACAAATACCCTGGTGCTGAGGTAAGAATTATCTAATCTTAGTTTAATTGATTCTTTAATTGCTTATTCTTAGAAGTAAATGTAGATTAGAATTTAAGTAGAGATCCTAAGTGAAACCCAAGAAGTCACATTCAAGAAGTCTTGAATACTGTTTGTATCGTCTTCATTTAGCATGTCCCTGGTGCGGAGATGTCTACTATGTGTCCTTCACTTAGTCATTCCATCCGCTTTTAATTAATGTTAATAAGTGAATTCAGATGGTGCAGATGGAGGATGGGATAGGGGTGGTCATTTCTAACAAAATTAAGGAACCCAAACATGAATTGTGCACTGCTGAACCAGTGAAGTCTAAACTATGAAATTGGCTACAACTTTAAAACGACATCTGGATAGAAAATGCGGAATGATGGACTTTTGGGATTTTGTTTTGTTTATGCAGAGAGGAACAGAGGAAAAAGATAAGGGACCGGAGAAGCATGTTGAGGCTATTCAAGAAACGGAGGAGGAAATAGAAGTTGGACCCGCCCAGTTATTGGGAGTTGTTGGAGAAACCTTGGCTGAAATAGCCAAGAATGCTAAAGAGATGGTTGTTGGTCCGGAAACTGAACTGGAGCAACACAAGGTTCTTGGCGACGTTGAATTGGAGCACCAACATCATGAACACCAGCAGTAGCTATTTTACAAAGTTCATGGGAATACATACAAATTTATTCATGTAGAGGCCCTAAGAGATTATAGACCACATGATCTTAGATAATAGGAGCTAAAACTATGAGATGGACTTGGTAGTCCTGTTGAAAGAGTAGTCAGTAGCAACTTTATCACGTTCGGCCAAGAAAGAACAAGAAAAAATGTAACTTCCAAACACATGACATATAACCGTAATGAAAAAAATATTCTGTAGCTTTGGTAAGCAAGTGTACTACATAAGATCTCTCAGTGGCTTCGCCCGGTAAGCTGAATTGCTGCTGTAAGCTGTTGGCCTGTCGGAAAAAAAAAAAAAAGGCACATGTACTTTACTCCCACGATGCAGAAAGACTGAAGTTGGAATCTTGTGCAATTCAAATTTAACAAGCAATTGAGAATTCTTATGTTCTCATGATAATCAAGATTATTGAAAGTAAAGATTAATGAACACGGGATGAACAAGAAGAAAGAAGAATTGTATTGCAGAGAAATTCAATGTGTGTGAAAAATACAGGAGACGGACATATTACAAGACTTTAAGATGTGTGTGAAAAATACAGGAGACGGACATATTACAAGACTTTAAGTTGTTTGAAAACAGAACAACTGATTCAACTAAACTGACTCAAGTCAAGTCAAACTTATTTGACTTGACTATCCTATTAGCAATACCGGATAAATGATAAACAAGTTGCAAGACAAAAAAGAGCGTTATAGTTGCAAGATAAATTTAACAAGCAACACCCGAATCCTGTGCAATTCAAATTTCATCATCTAAAGCATTTCTTCAAGTTTATAGTCCTTGCCACCAACATCTGTGCGCCTCAGTACGACCCTTACAACTTTCTATGTCTCTCTTTGTGGCCTGGGAAAAACATTTGGTTTCAGTCGAGCATTTAGGAACTTCCATCTTTCTGGCATGGAGAAAACATTTGGTTTCAATCTGACATTTGTCGTCTGGAAACAGAAGAGAACGAGAAGACCTGGTAATTTTAAAACCGCAGGAACTTTTCTTAAGAGAAGAATGAATCTAACAGGGGCTTAAGGATGGATTTCGAGTTGCTTGTAATTAGGATGGATCTTCATTCTTCAAAGCTTTGCTGTTTTTGCATGAAACAACGTCTATGCAGGTGTAGGCCCAACCAAACTCTGGACAGAGTTTCCTTTCTGGGGTGTTTTAGAATGTGCCGGATTACAAAATTTGGGTACTTACCCAATCCGATTTTACAAGGATTTGAAAGCTATAAAAAGAGGAGCTCTCTTTTACCCTTTCCATCCACAACTTGAGAATCACCACCACCTTCACAGCTTGCATCGGACTCTATAAAGAAAGTGCAGGAAAAATTTCAAGTACAGAGACATGGCACGAAATATTGAATTAAGTGAGAAGACAAGGAGGAGGGTTTAAGAAATTAGCAATATCTTACCAACAAAAGAGAAGAGAAATAGCATTACTTCGTCAATCTCAACGAAGAAGAGATTCTCAGAATCATGCTCGTTCTTCTGCTTCTTCTCTTCTTTCCCTTCCAACCCCATCTCATCATAATCAACAATGACAACTCATTCTTGCACAACCTGTACAAGAACCAGAAACTGAGTCTTCTTCATTTACTAGGGATTTTGATGTAGTTGGAGCTTCTGAACTTAACGGACCTGAAGCTCGTAAATGGTTTTTGAGTTCAGATTTTTTTGGTTGAACTCCAAGCTTGCAGAGACTGGGTTTGTAATCCGCCATCTATGTATCATAAGTATAAATTCAGTGTCGTTCCCATCTATGAATCTGATCAGATGGGTTTGCAGACAGCATATCTGGGTACTGTACCGTATGTGAGAGATGGATTGTTGTTTTACAACAAGCATGCCCATTATCATACAGGAAATACACCACTGGCATTAGTCTGGAAAGATGAGAATTGCAGCCAATACGTTATGGATGAAGATAGTGAAGGGCAAACTCCTCCTCATCAAAAGGTGGTTTTGGCTTTAAATCATGAAGATGGAAGTCTTACTACATCAGATGATCCTCCCGTTGTCTTCGGATACTTAAGTCAGGAGCTCGTCCTGAAGTCTAATCTGAAACCAGGAAATTTTCTGCGTTTTACAGTTGGTGATGGAGGCATGTCTTTTGTTGATGGAAAACTCGAGAAGGCTGATTTACACTACACCAACCAGGCTTACCGTGCACGTGCTTCCGCAGACAGTTATTCTAAGATCCTGTTTCAGTATGCTGCCCGGAATTCTCCCCTTAGAATTGAAGACCTAGTTGCGTCCATGGGTTCCTCGGAGGATCTAGCTGAGGAAGCCAGAGATGTTGAGATGATCGGATGACGAAGATGCAGTGGTGGGTGTTGATTTTTCTTTACCAGAGTCCAGACATGCCTCCATGTTGCATTCACAATACCCTCACAGATAACTGGGTGTCATTGTATAATAAAATTGTATTGCAGCCAGCAGTAACCTTTGCCAACATATTTGAATGTCAAACAATTGTTGAAAAGACCAACATATTTGAATCACAGATGTGTATCAAAAAAATATATTTTAAATGACGGGAATCGACCAAAGTTATTTTCCTAAATACTTACTTTCTTTTTCTTACATACTTGTTTTCCTACATCAACAAGTATCATGTTTCGGCTTCTATGCACGACTAATGTTATCAGAACTGAATCTGGCGTGAATCGAACACGCAACCTTCTGATGTGGAGTCAGACACGCCACCATTGCGTCACAGATTCACATTGAAATATTGAATAACATGTTTCTAAGAAATCTAGATACAGACTTATGAGATCACAATGCACAAAGACTTCGGTTTCAAGGTATTCTGAAAGAAAAGACATCCCTACCAACACAAACTAATTGTTTAACATATTGATTCTGGGCCAAACAAACAATACGTATCTATCTTTTCAGCTCCTTTGAAAGATCTTGTTTGTGCAATTCATATTGTCAAAGAATGTTTGTACTCTCTATATACTAACAAAACACATGAATTCATGAACATAAAAAAGACTCCTACCTTCTTTGATGGCCAATCGCCAAGTGCAAGGTATTGTATGGGCTAACTGCAATAACTACTTCTTGATGCTATGTCATTTAAAGCAGGAGTTTCCTGGTTTAAATCATTAGCTCAAAGCTTGTAACTGAATCGGACTTGACATGCCTTCTATAAAATATCTCATGACACCAATAACATTAAACGAAGGAGTAATTTCCACCTGCAAGAACCAAGCAAATTGTTCAACATTCAGATTTCGAACAGCAAACCACCACTTATTTAGTTCGAGGCAACAATATTTTTGCAGGATAATCAAACTTTCACGCCACATACGATAAATGCTTGAACGACGTTCCATCACTCTGAAACATCTGGAATTTATTAAATAACAAACTTTCTTTTCTTTGATTTTCTAATTTCCTAGTTTTTCATTCTCAATAACAACCCTTAGTAAAGTACTCCCACCTGTAATAGTGTGGCATTCAGCTTTAGCCGAAAAAAAATTCCACATTTGAATAGGTTCATAAGGAAAATCTAGTTACTAGTATTGTTAATTTCAATGAGAGTGAAATAGCACATAACAATATTATAAAAAGAATAGCAGTGAAAACAATCTTGACGCCTACACCAATAATCCTTGGAAAATTTTCTGCAAAACAGGCAACATAAATTTCCTAATCAATCTATCTTACTCACCAATCCAAATCCTAAATCAGAACCTTTCCCATTTTTCCATTATCAACACAAAAACCAGAAATGTCTAAAAGAAAAGGAAAAACTATATCATGGGAATAACAGATCGATCTATTTTCACATTCTTTTACAAGAAAATCACATCTTTCTCATCAAATTTGCAAATACAGTACAAATAAAGTCATATTCTGTAGACATATAAATTTTCACAGAAACTAACCTATCACAATAAAAAAGTTTAGATCATATGTTGTGTGATACTTAAAAACAAAAATCAACATTTATCATCAATATCTATAGTGTTGCAGTAAAACAAAAAGATCATATTGTGCATGTAGAATTCATTAAACGAAAAAAAATAAACAAAAAACAACAAAATAGATACTAGGAATTTAAAGTTGTAATCATAACTTTCGATCACTCAGCAATAGTAGGAGCTAAACGTTCTATGGATTTGGATAATAAAGGAGTGGTTGTTACTCTTTCTCCTCCGCACAAGTGTTCTTGGCCAAAAGCCAACTGTGGTAAGGTTAGTAAGTTATAAGATCTATACCAAAATCCAACTGTGGGATTTGGAAATCAAAACAGTCATGTCAGGAGTCGCAACTCAGATCTTTCGCTTCCCCTCCAAAGGAATATCAAGTTTATTTGCCTTTTTTTATCATCAGTAGTAGAAATCAGTTACACTTGAATGTGCGGAAGAAGTTACCAAACGCATATTAGGTTAAAACTTTATAACAATGACAGACAATTGGAACATATGACCTACGAAGCTACGAAAATAACAGCATTAGTGGATGATAAATACACTGTTTCTGCTACAAAAAGAATCCTAAGGATACACTATCTGTACTCAGCCTAGTATGCAAGCCAACCTCAGCCGCTCAAAAAATCACTGCTCGTTAACAAGGTTGAAACTATGAAATATTCAAGACTCTACTAGGAGTTTACTTGTACTATATACACCATTTCAGGTCAAAGAATTCAGCAAAAACATTAGAATATGCAGGCAACAAGTAGGATATGTAAAAAGAGTTGAACAAAAGATACCTTGATCAGAAAGTTCATGCAAGTAAGATGAGTCTTCTCATTTTCACTGACTCATAAGGGCACAATAACCTGCCAAAACCTCAACTAAATGAGAAGTGCTTCGGCACAGCTAAAGAAGGTTTTACTAGAAAATACTGGAAAGTTTATACACACAAACATATTAACTTACAGTTAGGCATCGAATGGATCATACTTAAACACTCCTTTGCTTCTTTTAAAACCTAATGACAGATGAAACGAGAATTATAAACTCATACGGTAAGAAGCATGACAGTAAAACAGTTGACTCCAATCTCAACCACAATCTTCCATGGATTCTTTCTGGAAATTACATAATGGATGAGTTTCATTACAACCTAACCAAAACAAAATCTCACTAACTTAATTATAGAGCATTTGAAGTTTGAACTATCACAGAAAGAGCATGTTCCCTATTTGACGAAACAGAATCGTCCAGCACCTCAAGTACAGCAGCTAAATATAAGTGGGATTAAAAACTTCTTTGAAACCACCAAAACAATACTTCAAGGGAAGACAGGGTAGGCTGGTGGTATGACATTGGAACATGTATCAAATTTCCTGGCTTAAGAGTCTATGCCTATAGTTTATAATCCAAAATTAGAAGAAAACAGATCAACGACTTGGGTGTAAATATGTCGCACACACCTATCCGAATGGAGTCTTCATTAACCAGAGAAACTTCAACCAACTGGTGAAGTGCCCACATTTCCTTATGCTTGCATCCCCATCATTTCCATTAGATACCTATAGATAAACAAAGAACAGGCTCATTATGCTCAAAGCTTATAAAAGGCTCATTATAAAACTTCAAAAATACAGCAGTTGATTCCTTTAGTTACCTGGTGAAGAATCTGAGAATGCTAAAGCCAGCTTCAGGAAAAGAGATGACTTCGACAGGTAAAAGCTTCTCCGACTAGAAACTGCTTCAGGAGAACTTTTGTTCGCAGGCTTCAATTCATCATCCCACCAAGATTGGAGGACATGTGCCTGTTTATATCTAAGTTGACCAAGAACTCTCCAAACACATGGTACGATCTATAGTTTCAGGCTCGGTAGTCTAGGATGTTTTCTTTTCAGCTGAGGTATTGGTGTTGTACATCAGATCCTTGCTTGTAGAAATAAGAACACCAGTAATGGAACCAGCCTCAAAACTGTGGTAGATGTTCTCATGAGTTTCATCAGAAGGAGCTTGACCAGCTGAGACTGTTCTGGGATAATTCCTGTAGCATTTCCTGACATTATTGCTATCAAAGGCACGCACAGAATACCTTTCAAAAAAAAGTGACTTTACTTCGAAAGTACAGTGTACCCATCTTCCAAAGAAGCTCCAGCAATATCTAAATGGTCATGGAAATATTTAGAATGCTGTCTCTCTTTCTTGCTTTCTACAAAATTCATAAGGTCAACCTCTATATGCGGGCTGTACTGCTTCAGTGCTCGTCTGATGGAATTTTGTTCCTCAACTGATAAACTGAGTGAAATTGAGGACTGATGTTGAATCAAAGGTGCTAACTTGGCCACACAAAGGTGTCCTCTGCTCATGATTCTGCTGATAAAAAAAAATATCATGATTCCCAGGTTCAGAATTCACTGCATACTTATTGAAAGATTTAATAGCAAACTCAATAATAGACAATTTAGCCTTTGGTGACCTAAGCTCATCTAATGAACGAAGCAATGCAGGTAAAAGAGAACTCCATAAGCTTTGCTCACAATTTCCAAAGTTGTTTTGCACGGTTGGCGTACTAACTCCTTCGGATCAATTAACCATGAGAAGACATGCTGGTATTTTTGGAAGTAACAAATGCAAGAAACCTTGTGCCTGACTACAAGTTAGGCACTGTTTGCTAATCAGATCAACGTCCAAGTTACCAATCTCCAAGTCTGAGTAACGATATCCTCTAGGATTAGATGATACTCTCTTAAGATGAAAACAAAGGTAAAGATAAACCAATGCCATTGTTGTCAGACTGGGTGACATCCACATCGACTATTGTGTTAAAAGTTGGGAATGCGGAAACTGTTACAGCTGTGGAAGTAGGCATGAAATGTTGGGTACAACAACTATTAAAAAACCTATCCATTGGCAAGAAGATCACAAAATCCTCGCTGCCAACAGAATCATTGTCATCCATCCCGGTACTACTGTGTAAGCATGTAAGTTACCTAGCTGGAATTGAGTATTACAACGGAGATGGAAACGTAGCATTATTTGAAAATAAGCAAACAGTTTTATTGTAGTCAACAAGTTACTAAAGTATGCACCACATTCTCAGATTGCAAATAGGCCAAATGACCAACAAAACATGTAGATAAGAAATCAATATAGCTTAAATAGCACGCGTATTCTTTATCTAGTACTCATTAAACAGTTCATGTGATCCCAAATTGAACCTTGAAACACATAAATATTTATGATACTACTTGAAAATCCCATTGAAGCTTACCAGTAAATAGTTAAAGAACTGAGGGAAATCCCTTGAGTCTTGCTCCTTATTCTAATGTAACCGCTCAGCTTCCCATCAATTTGCTTCTCGATGCCCACATTCACTAATGCATCCTCTCCAAACACACTCTTGGCATATAAGTTTGCAGCTAGGAACCCACAGTCACCATCCAGCACAGACAGAGCAGTGAGGCACTTCAGGTTAGTGGACTTTATAATGTGGTTCAGGAACTCCTTTTCGTCTTGAATGACTGTTGACAGCCACCTTGTTTTCCCATTCGAACTCAGCCCACATAGTTCTTAATGCAACATCAGCACATGTAGCAGGAGAGATGTAATCCATAATATCGATGTGTATGTCATTAAGAACAACAACTGTTCGCTTCATCACATTTGAAGTCTCATACACAATGTTGAAGAGACCTTAATGTTGGCCCTGATCTGCTTGCTTGACTCTGGAGCTAATGTATGAGCTAATGTATAATCCCGGTTTCAGTTGAAGAGACCTTAATGTTGGCCCTGATCTGCTTGCTTGACTCTGGAGCTAATGTATAGTTTTGGGGGCGCTCAACAAGTTTCAAGTCACCCATGGTAGCCAACTCCAGGCACAAATTCTGGAGGGTCTCCTTTGCACGGTTGATCACAGTGACATCAAGTACAATGTCGTAATGATGAACTGTAACATATGCTTCAGCATAAACAGGGTCACTGAATCCTGTTAGCTGAAGAATGTGGTTTAGCCTGTTGGCGTCATCTCCATCTTTGGTGAATTCTACAGAAGCACGCTTAAGATCATCTTGGACCTCATCTTCCAACTCAAGCTGGCTCATGCCCTTCCTACTCTTCAAATGGTAAAAGTCAATAAGATCGTCATCTAATTGTGCATGAAAAATCTGGGCCTTAGCTTTAATCTCTTCTGCTTCATGGAACTGCTTATCTGCAAGCATCTTGACGAAACTGTCATGGAATGACTGTAACCATATCTTTCGTATCTCGTCTCCGGTATTGCAGAGCAATCTTATGCAAAGAACAATTATATCATATGAATCTTTGTCAATTGGGTGAGGAAAGGAGGACTGTCCAAGTTGCAGCATAATAAAGCTTGAAAAGATGCTTTGTTCACTTCAGGTTAAGATGGTTGAACCTCTTCCAATCTCAATATAAGCTTCGTAGTGTACAAGCCACGACTCTCCAAGGAAAAAGTCACCAGTAAGAATTAAAGACCTCAAATTGCCAGGAGAAGCCAAGGATCCTTGAACAAGAGTAGGAGGAGATATGGCAGTTTCGGAGGCAGAACTCTGAGTAGCATAGGTACCATCGGCAAGAATTATGGTCTCCTAGAAGATACAGTGATGGAATTTACTTGCTGGGATGGTTTTGATGTATCTGCGCCATCTCCTTCTTCATTCACTGTGAAAAAGGCAGGTCCCCAAGACATTGCTTGATGGTTTCGATGTATCCGCGCCATCTCCTTCTTCGACTTCAGAAGGTGAGAGACAGTACTCCCCAATGATCCAGAGAGCACACGAACATACACGTGCTGCATTCAATAAATGAACCACATCAATAGCTGAAGCAACATTGCTATCACCCAAGAAATCCATCAATAAATGAACCACAGTGCCAGCAATTTCAGGAAATTTTATGGCTCAAGAATAAATAGCTTGAACAAGCATTTGACGGTGTCCCCATTCTTCTCAAGCTCGGTGCTCTGAGTCTTCACAACTTCCTTTTTCAGTGCTTGAACAACTTCATCAATGTTATGCGGAGTTATCAGTTCATTGTCTTCCTCCGAATATCGAGATTTGGGCTTGCAAGCACATCCATGATCATACCCAACCATAATCTCCCTGGGAGAAGTTTTGAGGTCATTCAATCGATCGAGCACAATAAGCTTAACATCGTTATCACTCTGAGATTGTAGAAGTTGGAAGTAGACAACCTTTCGGATCAATTCCAATACCACCATCTGAAGCAACTCTCCCCATTCAGGAATGCTATCAACATGGGTTCTTGAGCACAAGTGAACAACATAAGAAATGCATTTCTTTATCTTGTTCAGATGAAAGGGCTTTCTCGTTCATCTCAGGTGCATCAACAAGAAGCTGCTCACCTTGAGGAAGTTTATAAATCTGACATAACTGCAATATAGATGGGATCAGAGGCTCGATAATTTCAGTCTCATTCAAACGACAAAGAAATCTGTATGTATTCATTTGGATGATGAGTATTATTTCCTGAATTCTGACAAATCAAGATCATCTCAGGCAAAACTTTTCAATTTTATCAATAATTGTATGATCTTCTGATGGTAAAACATAACTATGAAGAGTTAAGTAATAACATTACGGCTTTTTCCATTGCTTCAACTTTGCAACAACATCGCTTCCTTTTAATAATTCTTCAATTTCATCAGCAAGCGCCGGTGTTTCCTTGTCGAAATCAATCAACAAACTACAAGATTTCTCCGTCTTGTAATTCGATTACCCTAGATAAGATATCGAAATCCGGCGCGAATGTAAACCAGATCCACCGACTTGCTATGAAATGCGCGATTAAAATAGAGGGAAATCTCAGATCTGAGAATTTTGGGAGAAGAAATCTTAGGGTTTGGAGAATTGGTTTTTGTTTGGGTTGTGGAGAGGGTGAAGTTAATACGAAGAACCAAAATTCTCAGACTGGATAAATGAGGGATCACCTGGGGGCCGGGGCTGCCGACTTTAATTAATTCATTTAAACTTGTTTGATATGGGGTGTCCTAATATTAAAAAAGGAAAAAAATAATAATAATAATAATAATAACTTAAAAACAAATAATTTGATTAGTTATTAGTTATAATAATAATAAGATTTACAAATCAGAAAGACTATCAACTGGTAAGAAATTGGATGGAAGCCTAGCAACAAGCTGAGCTCCAATAATAATTAGTCTTTCTAATTTGTAATAATAATTGTTATCTTTAAAATAAAATAAAACTAGATGACTGCTGCCGCAGTGAGTGGCCGACCGGATAAAAAACGATGACCACGAAAGAATGATATGTACGAGTCAAATCTTCTACTTGGGTTTGATTGACTAATATGTGTGCATGAGCCACACGTGGTGTAGAGATGCCAATTATGCCTTTTATGTTGATCTCTTTCATCTGCTTTTCTATTTTATTTGTTCTCAACACAATTTGTACTCTGTAGCAAAACTTTTGCTGCAAAGTACCCCAAATTTCTTAATCTCAACCATGAACCGGTGCCATGATAGGTTGGGAAGGTAATAAACATGATTTCTTTTAACTTGAAGGGTGTTTTATTCTCACTTGTTTTCATGTTTACATGTATGATCCTTCACAATCAAAGAACTGATTTGTTTTAAAAAAAAAATTCCTTTTTCCTCTCATTTTTCAGATATCTATTTTTCATTTTTTTCTCATTGATTTCGGTTTGTATATATGAAACCCACTGAAATCTAAATGGTTTCACATTGTTTGATTGATTTTACAGGACAAAAATGAAGGGTAAAACAAAAATGAAGGGAAAAACATTTTTTTTATCAGAAGAAGGAAAAACTTAGTGGGTGGAAGGCTGATATTTTGTTTTTTGTTTTTTGTTTTTTCCTCTAATTCTGTAGATTTCTGATTTGATTTCCAATTTATATTTTTTCCCAATGATTATGTGTTTGTATATGAACCAAGTAACCTGAATTGTTTTATTTACATTGTTTGATTGATTACAGAGGAGGAAAAGAAATGAAGAAATGATAATCTTGAGAACACTGCTGCAATTAGGGTGGAACTGAAAGAACATCACTGGGTTCACAGATCTGGACGATACCTAAATTCGATTGGCCGTCTCTACACCCATGTTCAAACCGGGATTGACCCGCAATCTCTGTAAATTCATCGTAGAATTTTTTTACAGAAAAAATGATTTCTGAATCTGAAATTTGTTCGAATTGACTAAAATAAGAGGTTCAATAATTTAAATGGGGACTTCTATGTTTCATTTGGAATTGAAGAGTTATCTTTTCTTTGATTCTTTGAATTGGTTTTGAGGGTTGAGAATTGATTTTTTTTTTTTCTGAATGAGACATTGAATTTGATCGATTCCTATCAATGTAATGAAGATTTTGAAAAAGTTTGATCTGGTAATCTGTTCGAATGATTATATATGGAAGAGATTTATGACTAATTCGGTTGATTGTGGATGTGCGGTTGGTTTTGATAATGGTTTGTGTATGATGTTTAGGTGGTGCTGCTGGTTATGGTGATGAAGGAATTACAGAGAAATCGAGAGGAAGAAGAAGAAGAAAAAGAAGGGAGGAAAAATGAAAATTTTGGAAGTTGCCGGGATTGGACCCCAGGACCTCCGACTCTATTCCGTGTATTTGGTTTTTTTTCATTTACAAAAATGTCCTCGATATTGTAATTATTTACCTCTGTTTTAAGGAGGAAAAAAATTAAGGAAGGACTGTGTCGTCCTTTCATCGTTGAACCAAATCCAATCTTTTGTGTTTAATTGGAAAAAAATGTCACGCTTCACATCACATAAAGCAATATATAGGATATTACCGCTTCATTTATTTAGGGCCTAAAAAAAAAAAAGTTCTAAAAAACTGAAATAATAGAAGAGTTTTTATTTTTTCGAAAATAGAAATCAATCGCTAAAGTCAAAAACAAAAATATTTTGGTTCAAAAAAAAAAAAAAAAAAAAAAAACTTTATTAACTTTTGACATTTTTATTTATAAATGTCGAAAAGTTAATTTTATGGTACCCAAACACCCTTTTAGGTTACTTTTTTTTTAATAAAATTATATTAATATGCTTTTTTCGTGATATTTCTGAATCATGTAAATATAAATCTAAGACCAATGCCGACTCTGCGAATCCCCAGCATGGTTTACATTGGTCATAAACGAGTATATCATCAAGGATGGAATTTTGTTCATTGGTCATAGACATATTTTGAATGTTGTCTCTCTTTCTTGCTTTTACAAAATTCAAGGTCAATTATGTACATTGGTTGTATTTCTTCAAGTGCTCGTTAGATGGAATTTTGTTACTCAACTGATAAACTGAGAATGAAGTTGAGGACTGATGTTGTATCAAAATGGGTAAATACTGATATGGTGCAAGTAATAGCGGCTTCCTTTAGTTTTGTATTTTTATCATGGTCCAAAGGTGCCAACTTGCCTATCCAAAGTTCTACCATGTTTCACTGCATGCTTATTGAAAGATTCAGGCAATTAGCTTTTGGTGACCTCTGCTCATCTAATGAACGAAGCAATGCAGGTAAAAGGAAATCTACTCCATAAGCTTTGGTCACAATTTCCAAAGTTGTTTTGCATGGTTGGTGCAGGCAAGAACTCTTTTGGATCAACTAACCGCGAGATTACATGTTTGGTATTTTTGGAAGTATCAAATGCAATGGATCTTGTGCCGACTATTACGGGTTAGAGGATGTTTGTAAACCATATTAATATCCAAGTTACTCGGTCTTCAAGTCCGAGTAACGATATCCTCTAGAATTGGATAAGACTCTCTTAAGATGAAAACAAAGGTAAAGATAAATTACTGCCATTGTTGTCAGACTAGGTGACGTCCATATCGAACCTTGTGTCAGAAAACGCTGCAACTTGGGAAAGCGGAAAATGTTACAACTATGGAAGTAGACATGGAATGTTGGGTATAACTACAACTACTATAGAACTTATATATCCATTGGTAAGAAGATCACAAAATCCTCGCATCTAACAGAATCATTGTGATGCACCCTTGTATTACTGTGTAAGCATGTAAGGTACCTAGCTAGAAGACGTGGATTGAGCTTTACAATGGAGATGGAAAAGTAACATTATGTGGGAATAAGTAATTAGCTTTAATGTAGTTAACAAGTTACTAAAGTATGCATCATATTCTCGGATTAAAAATAGGCCAAATGACCAACAAAATGTATATTAGAAATCAATACAACTTAACCGTAAAAGTAATCTTTATCTAATACTCATTGAGATAATATTAAAAGGTTTATGCAATCCCAAATTGAACCTTGAAACACATAAATATTAATGATACTACTTCAGGAAATTTTAGGAAATCCATCAATAAATCTTCACGCTTCGCTCAAGCAACATTGCTATCACCAAGAAATCCATCCTTTGAATGAACCACAATGCTAGCAACTTTAGGAAATTTTTAGGGCACAAGAATGAATAGCTTGAACAAGCATTTGATGGTGTTCCCATTCTTCTCAAGCTCGGTGCTCGAGTCTTCACAACGTCCCTTTTCAGTGCTTGGACAACTTCATCAATGTTATGCGGAGTTATCACCAAGAGCAAAGTCAATTGTCTTCCTCCGAATATCGAGATTAGGGCTTGCAAGTGCCCTAAGCACATCCATGATCATATCAACCATAATCTTCCCGTGAGAAGTTTTGAGCTCATTTAATCAATCGAGCATGAAGCTTAACATTGTTATGACTCCGAGATTATAGAAGCCGGAAGTAGGTGTTGGCACACTCTAATAGTCGGCAGTGGAGATGAAAGTGAAACAAGGGTTCCAAAGACATTCGGACATAACACCATTAGAAGCTCATTTAACAAAAAAAAAAAAAATCTGAATATATTTCTCCTTCCCTCCACAATTACATCTCCAAACCTTTCATATCAATTCCAACGCCGCCATCTCAAGCGGCTCTACCCATTCGGGAGAAGGTAATTAATCGACGTTGATGAGCACAAGTGAACAACATAAGAAATGTATTTCTTTTTGTGTTGCTCAGATGAAAGTGCTTTGTCAATCACCTCAAGAGCATCAACAAGAATCTCCTCACCTTGAGGAAGTTTATAAATCTAACATAACTCCCAAAATTGCACTTCTTCTAATAAAATGATGGAGATGCAATATAGACGGGATCAAAGGCTCGATAATTTCACTCTCATTCAAACGACAAAGAAATCTATGTGTGGATGCTGGAGATTATTTCTTAAACTCTGACAAATCAAGATCATCATAGGTAAACCTTTTCAATTTTATCAATAAAATTTCTAAATAAAGAAGCAAACAGTTTGTGAATTGTATGAATTCTGATGGTAAAACATAACGAACAATAGTTATGAAGAGTTGAGGAAAAAGTGTTTCACCATTGAGTAATAACATTACTTCTTTTCTCATTTCTTCAACCTTTGCAATTCCTTCTAATGATTCTTTAATTTCAATAGCAAGCGTTGGAGTTTCCTTGTCGAAATTAATCAACAAACTACAAGATTTCTTCATCTTGCATATGAAATACGCGATTAAAATAGAGGGAAATCTCAGATCTGAGATTTTTGGGAGAGTGGGAGAAGCAATCTTAGGGTTTGGAGAATTGGTTTTTGTTTGGGTTGTGGAGAGGGTACAGCTAATATGAAAGAACCAAAATTTTAAGATCACTTGGGGACCTAGGCTGCCGACTTCAATTCGAGGTTGATATGGTTAAATCCATTATGTTGTATAACAAGGGGTGACCTAATATTACAAAGACTTAGAGGGTGTTTGGATACCAAAAACAAAAGTGAAGCCAGTACCAAAGTCGAAAGCAAAACTGTGTGTTGCTTCACTTGTAAAAGTCATTTTTAAGAAAAATCCCATTTTTACTTTTAGAAATCCAAAAAGGGCTTGCGGCGAGTTGCTCGCTTGCCTGCTATGTAAGAAATAATTTTTATATTATAATAATTTACAATTTAAGATATCTTTTCATATATTAATATACATATTTATTTTAACTTCCGACCATTTTTACTTTTAGAAATCCAAAGGTTATTTCTGATTGTGTATCCAAACACCTTCAAAATGACCTTTTTCTTCATAAAACTATATTATTATGATTTCCCCTGATACTTCTAAATTATGTAAACCTAAACTAAAAACCAATGCCGACTCGAAAACTTCCTCATCATTTTTTTTTAAACGATCTAAAACTAGTGTCGATTATAAGAATTCCTCATCATTTATTTAAAATGACTTCATCGGATATTTTTAGCCAACTTTAAAAATCTCCTTGGCGATTAGTCGTCGAATCTACAACTTTCATCGTCGATTAATATCTTCTATAAAAATTAAAATTAGTGATTAAACCAAACCTCAAGGTCAACGGATGATACCCATCTTATGAGAAATGTTCAATCAAATGCAAAATCAAGAAAGATGATATGTTGCTAAAGAATAACAAGTCGATACAAAGAGAAGTAACTCATACCAACTTCTATGATAAATAGCTCTAATGAGAAAAAACTGATTCGCATTCGTTTATTTTGGGATTTAATTGATTTGAACTTTATTTAATATGTTAGAGTCACAAAACGAAACATAAATTGCCATAACTTATCAACAAATACCACTGGATTGAATGTGTGTATTGTGTATATTTTTTCATATTAAAAAGATATACTAAAAAGTCGGTCAGTGTATTTGTTGAATGCCATGTAATTTTTAATGATGTTATTCATCATCAATGATAGTTGGCATAAATATTGCAAAAGTATGAACCTAGAAAGGTTCCGACCTTAATTGTGATCATTTGTTCAAAGGTAATATGTAAAGATGATGCAAACTTCAATATGCTAATAAAGTGACAATTTCTTGTTAATGCATTTTTTTTTCTTGTTAACTATTATATATGAATGTTGGATACAATATTTTTTGCCTAGTCTCTTTTTGCAATCTGTCAATCATATGTAGCGAAAGGAACTAGAAAAAAAAAGTGGTAATTATGAGGGGTAGAGACATTGACTCTTTCAATGAGATCAAAGCTTGATTTTCATATTGGTGTATTTGGAATGTGGTTTATCGCCATAATTCGACCACAAATATATTTAATTGTTCTAATAATCGATGTTTAGGATCGACAAAGGTTCATATAGAAATATATGGGTTATCTTCGTGTTGAGATATAAAAGTTACATATGCTCACATGGACAAAAGGTCTACAATTTTATTAGATGGTGGTGGTCCAGATCACTTACTTATCATATGTTATTATTTTTGTTTTGAATTGAAGTTAGATTTTTTTTCGGCTACGAAGTAAATAAATGGAAAATAGAGAGGTATTCATATGTGACAACTATCACAACGGAAAATTTTGGTATCAACAAACTTTACCTCGAAGTTTTAGGATGTCTCTTTTATTTTTTGTTGTTTCATGGAATTTGAAAAATTATGATATGTACCGACCACTCTTAACAATCAACTTTCCAGATTCCTCAAGCCTAACTTTCAAAAGCTCAATCTCTGAAATCTTCTTCTCAGCCAACTTGGTCTTCAATTCTAGCTGGCTCTGAGTCGCTACCAAGTCTGATGTCGTCTGTTCTAGTTGGCTACGAGTCTGATGCAACTCAGCTGTTTTCTGATTCAAGAAAGAAATGTTGAAATTTAACTCCATGGTTCTTGACCGCAAATCATAAGACAGTATTTTCTCAGTTGAAAGTAGACTTGGTCCAACAAACTTGCAGATTACAGATTAACATCACACAAAAACTACCACCAATCATATCAAACTTACAGAGACATCGATGAAACTGAACAATGAAAATTCGTTGACGACAGAAATCATATCAAACTTTTCAGATTTACCATACCCGTAAATGATTTTTCTAAAGATAATGATAGATAATAGAAGGGACTGGAGACAACCCCACAATGAAAACAGACTAAGTGAAAGACTGTGAGGAGTTTTGAATTTGAGTATTAACCATCCATAGATCATAGGACAAACTACGGCAAACAGGACACTTTCCAACTGTGAGAGTTATGATATCTCTCTGAAATGTTTTAATTTTTTGTTAGAAACAAGTTTCAATTTTAAAAAGGATTAATTCGTATAATCAGGTAAACGTGTCAAAAGGCTCTAGAAATAATTACTAAAATGGCTTCAAAATGTGAATTAACCAATATATACCAAATTGAATATTAGAGCGTGTGATCTAATATTCCTCAGTGAGGTTTTTGAAAGAAAATTTGAGGGATTTTGATAAGGAAAATGAGAAAGGGTTCTAGTCACGTTAAAAATGAGTGTGCATTCAGCTCTCAAATCCAATTTTTCTTTGAGGTGGTTACTTATAGTAGTGTGCAATTGCGGTCGAAATCCAAGTCTATTTATATCGAATTCATTCATCAACAGCGGGACTACATAAAAATATTCTTATATGGGGTTTCAGTTAAAAAACATAAGTTGTTGATTTTACTATATTTGTACAGAAACACATTGCACATGTAATTGTGATAAACATATATTTGTCATGAAATGTTAAAGTATTTATTTACTACCGGGTTTACAAAACTTGGCAGTAGATGGAATATTTCTCCACGCAGTAGATGGAACTTTAGGTTACCAACCAAAAGTTCGGTATGATTTATTTTAGTTATTATATTAATGATATATACAAAGAAAAAATAATAATAAATAAACAAATTCTGAGATTAAAAAATAGAGTACCAGTATAATGTACAAATTAGAATATTTAGACATGAAATTATTGATATCAAACATTAGTATGATTATTGAACAAGTGGAAACCCTAGGATGAATAAAACAACAACCAAAAATAATATGGAACGATAACAAAAAACAAGGAATTAAAACACAGAGAAAAACATATGGAATTAAACACCAAATGCGTACAATCAACTTTGACAACAATATCAAGCAACTTTAACAACAACGTTATCAAAAAAAATTATCAGCCTCCCGCTCTTGATGTCATATCCCAACTCCACTAGGTACCGTTGTAGGTGATGTGCGGATAGGGTAATCACCAGCGTCTTTATGGGAATAAGTAATTCTAAAGTCACATGATAGTAAGAAACTATCACCCCCCTGTGATGCTAATAGAAGTGTGCCCTAAACAAATGAAAACATGCAAAACTTTTTTTTTTGTTTTTATTTTTTTTTCTTTTCTAAATCATATATTATTATTGAATAAAATGGAATTACAAAGTTCAGAGAATGAAAAATAGAGTTAACAGGCTAACTCTATAAACCATAAACCGAAAGGAAAAAATTAAAACGAAAATTACATCTCGACAACTCAATCAAGTACCCAACTTGAAAACTCGATATAATGTGGTTGTCGTACTCTTGATACCTTTTGATGCCCTTAATTCTGATCTTATTCTCAAAGACAAAGCTCATAATCTTGCATTTGAACCTTGCAATGTCAGTCTTAATACCTTCAAAGAATTTTTTTATTTTTTTGGAACCATAATTCCTTTAAAGTAGAGCAAGAAACAATGATCCATACCTGTTGAATCAAAGAGCTTTTGGACCTGAGCACTTTTCCACACATCATCAAAATATTTGGGCAGTTGAAAGTTGAAAATGGTGCAAATCCAATTCCATATCTGCAAGATAAATTTGCATTCCCATAACAAATGGTTCATACTATCTTCAGCTTCTTCACAAATACAACACCTGGAAACCATGTCATATCCATTTTTGATCATAGTTGTATCATCAATATAAAGACCATGGATTAACTTCCACATATTACTGCAACACTAGGGTGTAAGAATGCATTCCATATTTTTTTAGACCAATGAACTTTCTGCTCCTTTAGCCTGAGCTTGTTGACAGCTGATGTTATTTCAAATTTGTCTGACAAAGTTTCTTTCCAATGTAGCACATCTTCCACACCACCAATGTTAGGTAAGTTTAACCCTGAAATTGCTTCTTGAATTCCTTATGGGATTGACCACTATCCATCTTTGAGAATATCATCCACCTTCAAATGAATATTGTTAGCAAAAAATTGTGATTGATCCATGACATTTTTCAGAGGAGATTCACCAATCCAGACATCAAACCAAAGTGAAATTGATTTGCCATTTACAACACTCCATTTTAAATCTTCTTGTAAGGACTGCCATGCCCACTTCATCCCACTCCAAACAGAAGACATTTTCCAGTTACTACTCCATTGATTGTTTTTGTATTTGTACTTAGATTTGAAAAAAAAATCCCAGTCCTATTGTGAATTCACTATCTTCCACATCATCTTCATTAAGAAAGCTTTGTTGATCACTTCAAGCATCTGAATTCCTAAACCACCTTCAGAAAAAGGAGTGCAAACTTTTCTCCAAGCTAATACTTTGTATTTTCTCACTTCACTATCTCCAGACCAGAGGAAGTTTCTAATAATCTTTTCACAGGCTTTAATTACCGAAGAAGGACATTCCATGTTGTAAACATGAATGCTACAAAGGACTGAGTTTATAAGTACTAACCTTTCTTGAAATGAAAGCAATTTCCCCTTCCATGTTGCTAGTTTTCTTTGCATCATTTCCACCATTGGCCATATTGTTGAAGATCTGACTCTGCCAGCCACTAGAATCACCCCCAAATACTTATCTGGAAAAACAATTATTTCCATTTGAATGATATTTTGAAGAAAAGTTTTCTTGCTTCAGAAGTGCCATCTATAAATCATTTACTCTTAAGCTTGTTGATTACTTGACTTGAACTTTTTTGATAGTCTTCAAGAAGCTTTAGAATATTTGTCACACTTTTCTTTGCTCCATTCAAGAAGATAAAAACATCATCTGCAAATATTAAATGTGTTGGCTGAATTCCTTCTCTTGTCACCATTGGAGTTATCTCATTCACAAATCACCATTTTAGAGATGCTTCTGCTGAGAATTTCCTCCATAATAATGAATAAGATAGGAGACAAGGGATCACCCTGTCTTAAGCCTCTTCCAACTGAGAAAAATCCACTTGGGCCATTTAGCATAACAGAGATTTTAGCAGATTTAAACAGCACATGAATCCAATCACATCAATTTTTGGAAAATCCAAATTTTTGTAAAACTTGAAAAAGAAAACTCCAACTTACTGAGTCATAAGCTTGAGATATATCAAGCTTAAGTCCAACATTTCCACACCTCCTTTTCTTCTTCATTTCATTTACCATTTCAGAAGCAAGTAAAATCTGTTCTTGAATGCACCTTCCTTTAACATATGCTGCCTGCTAAGAAGATATAATTTTTTCCATTAATCCACTCATTCTGTTAGTAATTACCTTGGTAAAGATTTTGAAGCTGACATTGCTTAAGCCAATAGGCCTGAACTAATTAGGAGCTCTAGCACCTTCAACTTTTGGTAACAAGACTAAAAATTTGAATTAAGCCCTTTAGGGATGAACTTTCTTGACCATGAATTAACTGGACTTTTGCACAACATCCTCTTTTATTATTTGCCAACATGCTCTGCCAAAAAATTCCACAGAAACCATCTGATCTCGTGTACTGTCTGGATCAATGGTAAAAATTGTTTCTTTAATCTCCTCCTGGGGATTTTATCCAACATTTTTTGATCTTCACTAGTAATTACCTCAGGAATGTTATCTAGTAAAGATTCTTCAATGTGATACTTCTTGAAACTCAAACTTTTTCTCAAAGTGTCTTACTAATTCATCAACAATTTCACTTTGATTGTTAATGACATTTCCATCTTCCTTCTCTAACTCACTAATAAGATTTCTTTTCTTTCTCACTTTTAAATTAGCATGCGAGAAAAGTAGTATTTGTTGCACCCTCTTTAACTTGATTCAATCTTGATTTTTGCTTCAATAATGTGTGAAGATGTGTTTCTCTTGAATTGTAAACATTTTCCGCATCAACCAAATTATGCAAAGAGCTTCAAAGATCAAAAGGATTGTTATCAAATATTCATCGCATCCGAACGTTTTTTTTGATTTCTTTAATTCCGACATTTACATCACCAAAAACACTCCAATTCCATTCATTCAGAACTTTCTTCAGTCTTTTTAACTTACTTTGAAATACAAAAGCTGGATTTCCAATTATTGGTTCAGACCAACTTGATTTCACAACTTCCATAAATCCTGGATGAGACAGCCACATTTGTCTGAAATTTCTTTGGAACATTACTTGGTTTTGGAATATTGAGACAACCTCCTAATAAAGGTGCATGATCAGAAGCTATTCTTACACCAATTTTATAACTCCAATCACCATATTTTTTTACCCATAATTGATTAACAACTGCTCTATCTAAAGCACACAAGATCCTTTTATTACCTTGCTGGCAGTTGGACCAAGAAAATTGTAGACCTGTATGATGAGCTTGAATTAGTTCACATGTATCTAAACATTCAGAGAAATCAAGCATACTCCTTCTATTTGGACTTCTACCACCCACCTTTTCATCTATAGAAACAATAGCATTAAAGTCACCAATTACTAACCATGGATTCTTTAACTCACTAATTGCTTCCATTTCAGTCCATAAAATTCTTCTTTGAACAGCTCCAACATGTGCATGAACTCCTGAAATTAAAGTATCTCCAACACTGACAGTAATCATCTGACTTGACATCGATACCACAGATGGAGTTGGCAAGTTTTTATTCCAAAACACCCAAATATTACCCTTTTTATTCAGAGCAGAATTGTGAATAACCATTGATTGCATTCCTGGTAAATTCAGCTTATTGCAAAAGGAAGCACTATAAACTATTTTTGGCTCAGCAACAAAAATTAATGATGGATTAAACTAATTAACTAAAGTCCACAACTTATTTTGAGCCCTAATCCTTTTAAGGCCACTTAAATTCCAAAATATAACTTTCATTGTTTCTGTTGGAGGTTTCTTGTACCTCCTTTTCTTTGAGTTTTCCTAAAGTTGTATTTAATTGGATTTTGAAGTATTACCTTTTCTGGTTCATTTGTCAGCCCTCTGTTGTTTCTTGTAGAAGCTTGATCTTTAGGTGGACTTGGCTTTTGAATGATTTTAGACCAAGAAGTAACTGTTATTTTTGTTGCTGAAACTGAGACATATGCACCATTTACAAATTGCACTATACTCTTATCAACTGAGTTTTCCTCTGCAACTTGAGATATCTTTGCTGAATCCACAGACTCAGGCATAAGCTCTTTAATTACTTCAACTTCTGTTACTTCCTCTACTACTTCCAACAAAAGATCAAATTTTCCAGTATTAAGATTAGCTTCTTATACATTACCAGAAACCATCTCTTAATTTGTTTACTTGTATTGGTAGAGTAGGAGATATATCAAATGGCACAAAATTCTCTTGAGACTGACTTTGAAATTTCTCTAAATTCTTTGGAGTTGACTTAGGAGAGTTGTTGTCTTCTTTCCCTTGCTTCAACCTCCATTCAGACTGTAGATGTCCAATAATTTTGCAATGACCACAAAACTTTGGCAATTTTGGAAGCAATACACTCTACATAAAACCTCCATACTTTGAAATAATCCACAACTTGTTTGGAATAGACTTTGCTAAATCAACATCAATAAGAACTTTTGAACAATATCCACTTTTATATTTGAGAGTTGCTTCATCAACCTTGATTGGAGTACCAATTTCACTACTAATTTTGAATAATGTTTTCTCATCCAAATACTCTAAACTTAGACCCGGAAAATTTACCCACAACATAGCAGATGATGTTCTTTGATTTTCGTGTCCAAACCTGGAACCAGCCATACGTCACGAAACTTGACCATTAACCTCCCATCTGCCTGCTTTGATATACTTCTTATCTTCCAGATTATCCAATTTCACAATGAAAAAAGCCTTTCCAAGAGGAATGAGTTGACATTGACCATTTAATTTCCAATTACTTCTTAACATAGCATCAGCATCAACAAATTTAAGACGTAATAAATCTAAACGACCAATTAGAGAGAATTTCCAAGACTCATACCTTTGAACATCATCAATTGTTACTGAAGGTGCTTCTTCAAAAAAATTTGTAATATCAACTGAAACCCTATTTGGGTCTTCATGATTGTGAGATTCCATTTCTTACAACGAAATCCACTAATTAATGCTCATGATTGATCAGAACTAACATAGTAATACCAAACTATGTTTTTACACCTGATTAAAACCAAGATCGAACACTGAAAACGAGATTTCGAGAAATTTTTTTCCACCGATTCCGTCGCCGAGTTGCAGAGCTCAACTCATCCTGATTCTCAAAGTCAAAATAAGCAAAACAATCATGGTATAATTTTCAACTTCAATTGTTAAATGAATCTAAGAAATCGAAACAAATCTAAACACCAAAACTTATAATCCCTAAACATGATTGAATGGTGAAACAACATAGGTTGGAAGAAGAATAACAACAAGAGAAGGAACTAGATAGAAAGAATTTGTGATAACATGTAGAACCTAGCTAATCTTCAGACTAACAACAATTACCAAGTTACGAGAAATCTTCCAGACTAAAGTTAAGCAAGCCAAGTCAGTCACTGTTTAGAGATTTAAGAAATCAGTAGCAAAAACTCAAGTGAGGTTGTGGGAGGTAGTGAATTAGAGTAACTACTATGATGGTGCGTACAGTACAAAATAATGTGTAACAATAAAAACAAACAAGGAATTAAAACACAGAGAAAAACATATGGAATTAAACACCAAATGTGTACAGACAACTTTAACAAAAATATCAAGCAAACTTTTAGATCCTTAAGAACTCATGGTAGCTTGCTGGAACATATGCAAATCATGGTGCATTTTTTATAATCCACATGATGGTTGGATACCCGACAATAGCAAATTGCAAGACCATATCTAAAAAACACAAAGCAAGTCTTGTGCGGAGTCTAAAGCTTTAGGTGCAAAGATAAGCGGATAATAAAATATTTAGAGGGGTCATACTGCTCCATTTTTTGCATTATCTCTCAATTTTAATTTATTTGCTAGAGGAATCGTGATTATCTACTTCAACTAGAGACCAATTTAATGAATCATAAGATGCCACTGTTTTACGCACCTATTCCGACCTCTATAATGATCCATTTCACTATGAAACTTCAAAATCATGAGAACGTATTCCATCTAAGAAACCATTCAGTGATTCATTGGAAGCTAAATAATTTAATTCCTCAGACATCATCCCAATATTGAACCGCCCACTTCTACTATAAAGATGGCGATAAATAACTTACAATCTAGTAAGTCAACATAACCGATTAACCATGATGAACATGTGCGAGATATTTAAAGGGCACAAAATTATATACTATACTCATATATTGTTCTGAGGAACATGAAGAAGATATTCTTTGAGAAGTTGAAAGCAGTGATTGATAAACATATAGAAGGAAAAGATAGCGAAAAAAAAAAAAAAAGAAGAAGTAAAAGATGGTAATGTTGCAAGTGTGTCGGAGAGTTCAAATAAACAGCCCGATACACAAAACGGGGTTTCAACTGTATGAATTGAGTTAGTGTAAGTAACAAGTGATTAAGGCAGATCCAGGTCAAAAGTTTTCAAACTAAGAAAGTTATTCATTGAACCTTCAAAGTTGATGACATTTGAAAAGAAATGGAAGGAGTTGCAGGTTGCTAAGATGGAGATGTTTCTGGGAAGGATCAATACGGTTCGTGAATACTTTCACTGATGGTGTTGGAGGTACTATAGATACCGAAATAAGCTGTTTTATTTCTTCTTAATAGCATAAGTGGGAGAGTTAGTGTTGGGATGTTTTGTCTATTCACATTATTTTCCATTAATATAACTGGGATATTCTTCCTCCTCTATTGGAATAGAACTGCCAAGGAAAATAAAAAAGAAAATAAGAATAAACAGATAAGGCTATAATATAAGAGTTTCCCATCGATATCGATTAGAGATAAATTACATCAAGTACCATCAAAAATTGTAACGTATAAAGCACATAGAATCCAATCCCTGGGTTAAGAAGTAAATAACCTCTTGATTTGTTAATACAAATACATTTTAGTAGGTTTAATCAGATATTTCTCCATGCAGTGAAGATAGGGTTTCGTCTTAATCCACTCAATCCATTAAAAAAAATTGATTATGAATGGGGGAACTAGTATAATGTACTAATTTATAATATAAAATGAAATTGAGATTAAACCCAAAAAAAAATATGAGCATGATTATACAATAATTGGAAACCTAGAATGAAGAAAACCACAACCTAAAATAACACTAAGTAATACTACACAGAAAAAAAAGGTGGGTTTAGTTAGATTTTGTGAATACCTTTTCTTTTTGATAAGCTTTTTGAACTTGTTCATATGCTTTCTTCGTCCATGTAATGTTGCTCTATTCAAAGAATAAAGAAGAAGAAGAAGATTGGGGCCGCCAATTTTAATTCGACGCAAACCCATTAAATATAATAGTATGATAAGGGGTGTCTTAAATTTTAGAAGGACCAAGTTACCCTTTCTCTCTCCTCATATAATACATTTTCTCCCTAGTAAAGATTTCAAATCATACTAGTAAAAATAAGAAACATAAATCTAAAGCCAGAGCGGACTCTTAATATTTAAAAAAGAAGTAAACAGTTTGACTCAGAAAAATCCTCATCATTTTTGTTTAAACGATTTTGCATTTATGATCGATGATTTTAAAATTTCATCGTCGATTAACGTCTTTTCAAAAACGAGCTTGGAGTGAATCAAACATCAAGGCCGACAGATTAAGATTGTTGTGATGTGATTGATAATACTAGGCTGTTCTTCGGGAATATAAGTCTGGGTTATCAATTAGTTCCTGTTCACCTTGATTTATCAAAGACGGAACAAAAACTTGTTGGTTTATCTGGGGAGACAGATTTAACTATTCTGTAGACTTTTCTGTGTGATACAGATTTGTTTATTAAATTATTCGACTTTGGGTCGAGCAACTCTTAGTTGTGGGTGAGATCAGCTAAAGGGAATCAAGTGCGTAGTATCCCCTGGGATCGGAGACGTAAGGAGCGCAAATGTACCTTGAATCGGTGTGAGATTGATTGGGGTTCAACTAAAGTCCAGACCTAAGTTAGTTTGTAGTAGGCTAGTGTACCAGAGCGGCTTAATACAATGTGGTGTTCTAACTGGACTAGGTCCCGGGGTTTTCCGTATTTGCGGTTTCTTCGTTAACAAAATTCGTGTCACGTGTTATTTTATTCCAAATTATATTTTGTTATATAATTGAAATATCACAAAGTTGTGTGTTTGAATCAATCAATTGGAAATCTGACCTTTGGTTGTTGATTGAAATTGATTGATCTTGAACATTGGTCTTTGGTACCGTTCAAGTGATTTCTCTTGTATTTAATTAGACTCGAAGATTTCTATTTGCTTGAGAAAGAATTGAATCAAGAAAGAGAGATAAAACTCATTGATATACTTTATTAAGATTGAGTCTTATTGATTCTCTTTAAAGTATATTGGAGTTTGTCCATACTGCAGATTGCTAAGCAAAATATTGGGTGTGGTTGTTGTACCCCCGCTTTTTCAATTGGTATCAGAGCAGGCAAACATGATCAAGAACTTACAAGTTTGTGTTTGTAGCGATCTGACTCTATGGACAGAGGTCTGAAATTGTTAATGCATCTTTTGCATTGGGTAAGACTATTCCTGAAAAGGACATTGTGATGAAAATTCTCCGATCGCTTCCATCTAGATACGACTCTAAGAAGCATGCCATCGTAGAGGGAAATAACCTAGATAATCTCTCCAAATACTTGGTTGGGAAGCTTAAGATCTTTGATCATGAGCATTCATCCAAATCTAAGGATGTTGCGTTCAAAGCACAAAAGGACATTAAATTACTTGATAAATGTATGAAAGTGTATATCTCTGAACACGATCACTCTGAGACTGATTCATCAGATGAAGATCTTGACAAATCGGTCTCGATGATCACAAGACATTTTAGGGATCTTCTATTGTAAAGAGAAGTAAGCGGTTCTCCAGAGATTAGCCTAAAGCATCAGTCAAACCTCATAATCGTGTTCCTCCTAAAAATAGGGATATTGATGAAACTGATGACGAGGATATGCCTCAGTGCTTTAAGTGTAAAGGATTTGGTCATTTTGCGAACGAGTGCCCAAATCGTAAGAAATATACTGGGAACAAAGGTCTTGCGGCAACTCTTGATGAAATTTATGACAGCTATGATTCTAATGAAGACGAGAAATCAAGTGTTGCACTTCTTGGTGAAAATATTGATTTTGATAATTGTAGCAGTACACTCCTATCTTCATGAACCTTATGTCCCAATGGCTGTTGACGACAAGGAGTTCGGGGACGATAAAAAAATTCTTCAAAGGTCTTAACGTCCAGTAAATCTTCTATTTTCTTGTTTTGTTTAGAAGAATAACTAGAGTTTGGAATAACCATTATTTTGATTACACATAGCTATGTCCAACTTTTTCATTTTCATGTTTTTCGATTTATTGGTTTAAATTCTAAAATTGTTTGGAAGATGATTTTTGCAGTATTAATCTTTATGGTTTTATATATTGCAATTTGTTATTGGATATGCGTGTTTGCGTCAGTGAACTGTGATTGTCCCAAACCTTGTCAAAAGTTAAGTCCTTTATATGTCGATATGCATGCATGTGTTGATAAAAGAAGGAATGAACTTTTGACAATTACAAAAGTTAAGCCTATTATGTCAATATTGATGGAAGATACGTTAAAATCTTTTGTTTTCAAGGATTATGTCTATTGTATGTCATTGTGCAAATGGTGATGGAAAATAGAATGAATCCTTGCCTATTCAGTATAAGGTCGATCTCCGATCCACAATTTTTGTGTAAATACTGTATTGTTCCATTAGGTGTCTTATGTTGAGCACTATCGACTGAGTTATTGTTTGGCTTAGTTGTTGCTCCGTGAGGTACTTTATGTCGAGCATGTTCAACTAAATTAATCATTCTCGTTTGGTTATTTAGTTATTGCTCTGTAAGTTTTCTTATGTCGAGCATGACGAATTAAATTTATTACTTTTTGTGGTTAATTTGGTTGTGTATTCCGATTAGATTAATTATGGGTTCTCTTGTGATTAATCTAATTGATTTTTGAGTCTCCATAAGTTCACTTATATTAAGCACTTCCGATTAAATTAATCATGGGTTTTCTTGTGGTTAATTTAGTTGAGTATTTTGGATTCGAATTCATACTTATATATGATTTTTTATGTCCAAAGAAATCCTTCTTTTCTTTTGAAATTAAGGTCGCTCTTGTTGTTCTTTCAGGAATGATATATTATGGGGGAGAGTTCTTAATTGAACTTGTGCTTAATTTCCAAATCTTTGTGGGGAGTGCGGCTGTGGAATATTATAGGGGTTATCTTGTATCTTTATAAACTCCTTGATAAATGCATTTAGCTTCGGCTATATGATTGCATCTAAATAAGATGATATATGCTTTCTTTTGGTCATGAAATGGCTCTTTTGAAAATTTAATTAGGATCTCGTTTTCGTACCTTTGCCAATTTTATTGACAAAAAGGGGGGAGAATTAATATGTAGTTCACACTACAAATACATATGGTTTTCGGATCATTATGTAAGGGGGTGGTTTCCATGTGAGATGGAGTATTGACTAAGGGGGAGTGATACATATCACCATAGTATTGTTGTTGAAGTTGTGATACGATTGGACTTTGACGCTGTGTAATGATACTATGACACTGTATATCAATGATTGAGAACTCTTGTTTTCTCGTTATTATAGCTACGGATTTTCAACAACGATGATGCTAAACTTACAACCTTTGGGATCATTGGAGTACTTGGAAGTGACAAAGATTTCGAGTAATGTTGAAGATTAGGCATGTGGAATAGGAGTTACAAAAGTTATTTCATTTATTTTTGTATTACATATGTATTGATAGTTTTGTTACTAAAATTGACAAAGGGGGAGATTGTTAGAGCATTTCTCGGTCAAACTCGCATGCGTTGCTATCTCAAGCATGTTTGTCAATGTTAGTGATCAAAACTATAGTCTTGATTTCTATTCTACTATAGCTAAGTCTTGGACTAGGATAGAAAGCGTAGTTGAGCTCAAGAACTCCATGGCAATCATCATACAAGACGAATGACTACTCAAGGAACTGGTGGATCTTCATCGACTAAAAGGTATGTGGAGACTTGAACTTATCTGTCACTCAAAAGTCTATCTACTCTATCTCCTATTCTAAGACAAAAGTCATTTTCCTATATAGACTTTGATTATACACATTTGCTATTTCGAGCCGAATTTATCCCGCCTATCTATTTATCGAAATATGTGTTGGTAAGCTTTTGTTTTGGCCAAGTTCATCTTTACCTAGTGACGAAAGTCATGTTATGTTTCAATCACTTTGAAAATTGCTCTGACGAAAAATGGTTTGTGAATAATAACTATATAACGTCCTCTGAGAATGTTTCAATGATTGAAATGAGGGTTTAGATTAAATAACCAATGATGGATATAAGCATTTTGTGGCAACACATATATGTATAAGTCCTTTGTATCTTGAACTAAAGTTTGCGAACTTTGTTGATCAAGAGAACCGGAATAGTGGCGTGAGTTAACCACGAACTCAGTCCGCGAACCCAGTCCACGAACTGGCGGAAGTTCTCGACACGACAATTTCTGCTGGAGTTTGAGAACTCCTTCTGGGAACTTAAGTCCGCGAACTAAGTCTGCGAACTTGAGGTGGTTATATCTAAAGACGATTTTTTATGAACTTATTCATATCATCTAAGGAATGGTGAATGAAAACCGTAGCTATATAGTTCATGAACCGATTCGAGTGAATCAAATCGTTTTTGCTTCAATTGTGTCTTTGTGTAGTTACATAATATTTCCTTGCAATTGAACAACTCTCTAAATAGTTCATTTGAGTCATTTGAACTAGTTATGGTGAAGAAGAAGAACATGGTTGATATGAAAGTGCTCATATGGCTAACCATTGGTTAACTATTGTTGAACCAACAAATGTTCATATTTGGGTACGATTACATAAACCAAAAATGGTACATTTCATTTGTGTGTAACAAGCTAAGTTTTCGATCTAACGGTTGAAAGATATTAGCTTGAATCTAATCAGGTTTTCATCTAACGGTGAATATTGAATGCTTTGTTACCAAGCTAACATTAATTGCAAACCCTGATTTGAAAAACTATATAAGGGAGAACTCTAGCAACTGGGAAACCTAATCGCCACACATTCCGTGTGATACTAGTTGTATAAGCTAGAGTCGATTTTCCTTTAACCTTAGGTTTTCTTCTTAAACCGGGTTAACGACTTAAAGACTTCATTGGGATTGTGAAGCCAGACCGATACTACTTTCTCGTAGTTGTGTGATCTGATCTTGCTGATTCTATCGTGTTGAGTACAATCGTAACGATTGTCTTGATATCTTTATCTCTGATAGGAAAGATATAAAAGTAGTCACAAACATCTTCGTCTCATCGTTTGGGATTCCACAATATCTTCTTTCGTCGCGTCGATTAAGATTATTGTGAGGTGATTGAAAATAATGGGATGTTCTTCGGGAATATAAGTCTGGGTTATCAATTAGTTCTTGTTCACCTTGATTTATCAAAATACGGAACAAAAACTTGTAGGTTTATCATGGTAGGCAGTTAATCTATTCTCAGAGACTTTTTCGTGTGATACGGATTTGTTTATTAAAGTCTTCGACTTTGGGGTCGTAACAACTCTTAGTTGTGGGTGAGATCAGCTAAGGGAATCAAGTGCGTAGTATCCTGTCGGGATCGAGACGTAAGGGAGCGCAACTGTACCTTGAATCGTGTGAGATTCATTAGGGTTCAACTACTGATGCAGACCTAAGTTAGTTTGTAGTAGGCTAGTGTGCGTAGCGGCTTAATACGGTGTGATGTTCAATCTGGACTAGGTCCCAGGGTTTTTCTGCATTTGCGGTTTCCTCGTTAACAAATTTCTGGTGTCTGTGTTATTTCTATTCAACATTATATTTTTTTTATATAATTGAAATATCACAGGCTGTGCGTTTGAATCAATCATTTGGAAATCCGGCCTTTGGTTGTTGATTGAAATTGATTGATCCTTGAACATTGGTCTTTGGTACCGTTCAAGTGATTCTCTTGTATTCAATTAGACTCCCAGATTTCTATTTGCTTGAGAAAGAATTGAATCAAGAAATAGAGATAAAACTCTTTGATATACTTTATTAAGATTGAGTCTTATTGATTCTCTTGAAAGTATATTGGAGTTTGTCCATACAGATTGCTAAGCGAAATATTGGGTGTGGTTGTTGTACCCCCGCTTTTTCAGAATCTACCAATCGTCCTTGAAGATTGAAAACTGGAGGACAACGAAAATATCTACGAGAACTTCATTAACAAAGATATGTGAAGAATAACTATCTTATTTACTTATATTATTTATACCATTATATTTATTAATGAAATAATGTCGTATTATGATGAATATTGCAAATAATTAATCTCAAGTTCAAGCTAATACTCGGTGAAAAGAAGAGGGTACCATGTATACCACCAACTTTTTGTTTGGGAGATATATGGATAAACTTGCCACAATCAGTAGCACATATCAACAGTAAATATCTGATATACCCAATATCTGGACATAGGGCTGCACATGGGCGGGCATGGGCGGGTATAAGCTCAAACCAACCTCGCACCCACAGGCTGCGGTTTTTTTTTTTTGATAACCAACTCCGCACCCACAAACAGCGGGCGGGTTTTGTTACCCACCCGCTGCGGGTAGGGCGGGTTTGGGTTTAAACCCGCAATAATTAAATATAATCCAAAAATTAGATATACTGATCAGGAGGAGGAGGAGTTCGCTATAATCTGCTGCACCACATTGAAATTTTCAAGATTACAATCCATGGAGTCCGCTTTAATATACTTCATGACGCGTTCAGCTAATTATATGATAGCAAATCGAATACGCTTCTGTTTTATTTTTGATGGTAAAGAAATCTCTGAACGTTAAGAAGGCCAGCTCTTAAATTGGCACCTCTGTGGATATGTTCACACACAAGACACCAACAACCATTGAAAACGCGAAGTCTCTCGGAGAAAGGGACAAAAGAGGTGGTCTAGGGAGCGAGTTTGAACTTCTCAAGGCCAGTGAAGGATTAGTCTGTAATCAACGGTGTATATTGAGCGGGTTTTTCGGGCGGGTATGGGCGGGTATGACCTAAAACCAACCTCGCACCCACGAGACGGCGTTTTTTTTTTCTTAACCAACCCCGCGCCCACAACGGGCGGGTATGGACAAAAAACCCACGGGTTTAGCGGGTACGGGCGGGTATGGGTATCGTGGGTGGGTCTTGTGCAGCCCTATCGGACAAGTTTTACTTGGACGATCTCAAAAATCAATATCCAAGTAATATGAACCCAAACTGCTATAAGATCTGAATTCCAACAAGAACTCTTGTAATCTTCATTCATGATACGAATTCTTCAAGAATAATTATTGTAGGTTATACATAGTCTTTTGGGCTTAAAAACTGTCGAGATTGTTTAACGTACTATTTGAGATAATTCTATTATAAGCATAAACAGAAAAATGTGGAAAATAAATAACACAAGAAACCAAAAATATTTAACGAGGAAACTGAATGTTCAGAAAAACCCAGAAATTTAGTCCAGAACTTGAACACCACACCGTGTTAACTCTTTACATACACTAGCCTACCATCAGACTTTGGACCGGAATGTAATTGAGAGTCAATCGACCCTATGAGAAATCCAACTTATTGTGCTCTTTTACATCTATTGGATATTACAAGACCCTATGCAACACGATTCCCCCAAATGACGTCCTTTACAGGCTTATGAGTTGTTTCGACCTAAATGGGGATTTTTAACTATTCCGCCTCTAACAAAAAAGCCTATTGTCTCTTTATATATATTTCAATAATGGTTTAGAAATTTGTTTGTATTAGAACAAGTCCAAGAAACCTCAAGGATGTGGAACACTTACACTGTTATCAAAGAAAATCCTAAATCACTACCACCCCACAAAAACAATATACACAAGTAAATCCATAGTTGGTTTATATATATATAATGTGGAATCACAGAGTTTGAGTCGAAGAGTACTTTCTGATTTTTATCTATCTTGTTACTGATTTATAGTTCAACAACTATAATGATCAACAAGAATACGATCGGATAAACAAAAAACTATCAGGTAAAAGGTAGTCTGGCCGGGCTTCACGAATATATACCTTTGTGAAGTTTTTCAAAATCGTAACCAAATTCAGTTCCACTAGAAGAAACCTAGGTTTTTAGAGGACGAATCTTGGCGTAACTAGGACACAGAAGTGGCACGATTGAGGTATTAGTGTGCATCAATCCTTAATTTATATTGATAAACATGGATTGGTAGCTTACAAACAAAGATAGGTCCGTGAACTAGTTTCCTTATTTACGAATTGTTTGTAACCAACAAGCTTATTAACTTCTCTGTATAAATTGTACATGTAAACATGTGAGAAGTTTGCTTATAATTTAAAAAGAAAAAAGATTTGAGCAACCTTAAGTATACGTTATGCACCAAGTGGTTTGTCAAGGAACAATGGTTAAGTTGTTCTGGAACCGACAAGCTTAAATCGAAGTTTAGCTATCATAAGACAAGTTCAGTTCGTGAACTGTCCAAAATGGTTTGTGAACAAATAGTTATCTCGTAACTCGGAAACTTTTTTATTTGATAATTTCGAACTGTCCAAAATAGTTCGTGTACATAAATACAAAAAGCATCCATGAGACTTTCAAAATCAACCGGTTCGCGAACTGCATAAATCAGTTGTGTACAATTGAAATAAATTATCCAGGAACATCTCAAAATCAATTAGTTCCCGAACTGAACAAATCGGTTAGTGTACACGAGTAATTGAAATTTTAATTCATCAAGTCTATATTTTTATAAGTTCAAGTTTGCGAACTTAGCAAAACAATTTATAATATAATAACTAATTTGACTACTACTCCATATTTCTTATATTCTTCTTTTCCATGTTCATCATAATATTAAAGTCATACAACATGTCTCAGTAAATAGAATGGTAGATAATATAAGTAAATAACATTTTCAGTCTTCACATACCTTTGTTGATGGAATTTCCCATGATGTTGTTTTTCTTCAGTCTTTAATCTTCAAGGTCGATTGGTGAATTCGGATACTCAACTGCCACGCTTTAATCCTAGTTCGATACCGACTCTAGTAGAGTATAAATCAAGATTTAGTTTTTGATCAACCAAATATGACAATAAGCCCGATATACAAAAAAAAAAAGTGATTTTGACCGAACGATGCTCTAACACTTGTAAAACTTGAATCTAAAATTTAAACAATATAAAACTTATCACATAATAGGTTTTATAAAATTTAAACAACATAAAGCATCACTGGGTCAATCTCAAAAGTTTCGTATATCAATCTTGTTGTCTTATTTAGTTGATCAAAAAAAAATATTGATTTATAGCCTACTAAGATCAGTCTCAGGTTGAGTATCAGAATTTACCGATATTCCTTTAATATTGAAGATTGAAGAACAACGAAGAAATCTACGGGAACTTCATCAACAAAGGTATGTGAATACCGACTATCAAATTTACTCATATTATCTACCATTGTATCTACTGACACAATGTCCTATTATGATGAATATTGTAAAGAAGTAATCTTGAGTTCAAGCTAACACTTGATGAAAAGAAGAAGGTACTAATTCACACCACCAAATTTTTATTCGGAAACCTATATGGACAAACTTGCCACAATCAATAACACATATCAACTAGTAAATATCTGATACTTGATATGTGGATAATTTTTCTTTGACGATCACAAAAATCAATATCCAAGTAACAACCTCGTATATGTACGCAAACTGCTATAAGAACTGAATTCCAACAATAATAAGTTTTGCAATCTTCTTTCAAGATATTAATTCTTCAAGAATAAATCTTGTAGGTTATACATAGAGTTTTGGGCTTAGAAACTATTTATGTTGTTTAACATACTACTTGTGATATTTATATCATAAAGGTAAACAATCGAATGTGGAAAAGAAATAACACAAGTTACCGAATATTTTGTTAACAATGAAAACTCGAATGTCTAAAACCCCGAAACCTAGCATAGATTTTGAATACCACATTGTATTAAGTGGCTACAGACACTATCCTAGTATAATACTTCAGACTGGAATGCAATTATGACGGAAACGGTCCTATGAGAAATTCACCTTAAGTTATTCTCCTTTACATCCTTTGGATCTCACAAGACCTTACGTAACACAAATACCCTAGCTGACGTCCTTTACAAGCATATATAGAAGTTGTTTTAACATAAGTGAAGTTTTTTTAACTATTATGCCTCTAACAAAAAGCCTATTGACTCCCTTTATATATATATTTTTTTTAACCACAGTCTGGAAATTTATTTTCATTATAACAAGTCCAACAAGCCTCAAGTATCTAGAACACTTACACTTTTTTTTAAAATAATCCTAGATAACTACCACCCCATAAAAACAATCTAAATAATATTGGCAGTGTTGACGACAGTGAAAGGAGGTTGAGTTGGGTACTTCCATCGATCTCAGTGACCATGATTGGTGGTTATGAGGCTCAACATAGGTGGATGAAAAGCAATGGAATATCAAGGAGAAAGAATAGAAGATGTTGGTGATGTGTAGGAGTGTTGCTGTGATTACCGTGTCAAGGATAGAGCTGCAGATAATGGAAACGATAAAGAATGATGATGTTCGTGAGTTGATGCCAGTATAATGCATGCCGGGCAAGACCAGAAGCTTGATGGAGAAGTGAAGCTATGATCGATGGTGGTGACTTAGAATGAAAGATGATGAAGACTGGTGATTGGAAACAGAATCATGAAGATGGCTAGAGATCGACAATTCGGGGAGATAATGAAGCTCGAGAGCCGATATTTTGTTTTTTGTTGGACATGCTTTTCTCATGATCATATTCAACAAGTCATGCAAAGAGAACCTTTACCGTGTTTTTTGTTGGAATTTCTTTTCTCATGCACCTTTGTGTTTCTTTACACTTGCACTCATTGAACATATATTGTTTGAATACTCTGCTTGATGCAGGAGCACTTTAGGAATTCTATATTAGTTAGCTTATTAGCTCCTATAGAGGGCGTTTTGGTTACTAGTTAGTGATACAAATCTGAAAACTGACGGTGGGATTTATTATGGTATTGTGCAGAAAATACTTGAACTTAATTACTACAATGATTTTAAGATGACAGTATTTTACTAAACCCGTATTATGTTGAACTGTTAAGTGGGTCGGAATGTCCCTTTATTTGTATATGTTCCTTGTTTTCTTATACAATTTTAGAAGGTTAATATGGTTGTCTTACCTGTTTTCAGATATCCACTCTTGCCTTCTCTACAGGGCCGACCCTGACATAAAGTGGTCAAAGTTCAACTTTGGGCAACATATTTTAGGGGCATCATTTTTATTTTATTTTTGTTAAGATATATTGGATTAATGATATAAAATTTTAACAAAAAATTCAAAACCTTAATAGGGGTGTATTCAATTTATAGATAATTGAGAATCTTTATAAAACTGTGGAGTAGAATTATATAGTTTTATACAAATCCGAGGCATTCAAAACCATGGATAATTAATTCCACAAAAATCCGACGTATTCAAATTAGATATTTCAATGTTCCTAAAAAATCTTTTGGATTCAATTTATTATATGTCTTCATAATCCAAGACTTTTGTGATTCTTTCTGATCAAATTATGGAACACAATATCTTTTTTTTTTCCTCTCCAAATCTTTAGTTATCACAAGATCGTCTTTAGCACTAACAACAGTCTAAAGATTCTTGTCGAAACTTCGATCTAGTTTGAGTGAACCTTATATCAGAAGAGAAGATTCTCAAGCATAAACAAACTAGGTGCAATCAAAGTTCAACCACCGTTAGTCAATCAAATCAATCGAAAACAAAATATAAACCGCAATTATCTAGTTTCCCACCAACGGTACACGTAGAGCTTCTCAATCCCAAAGAAGACTTTAAACTGAGCGAACGTAAGAGATTTCTCCTAATTAGGTTACTCTCCTCTCCGAATAGGCGGATACACCAGTAACAACACAACCGAGGAGTTTGCTGTTACGAAGGATTAGTTTGCTAGAAATGCAAACTTCAAGTATTTATAGACAAGGAAGTTTGGAAACCAAGGAATTTCCAAAACCGAAAATATTCTCAAGATATGCAATATAATTCCAAATTCGGTTTCCATAATTCTTGGAAATACTCTGTCCAAAATAATGACCGAAAATCTCTTTGGAAAATCTTAACTAGTAAATGCACATTACTAATTATCATTTTCCTAAAATAAAATTAACAACCTTAAATAAAAGATTCTTAACTTATTTATATTTTGATCCTGGGATTTTCTTCCATTATCTATTAAGGAATAACTTTGAACAATAAAAGATAAACATTACTGTACATGTTCAAAGTATATATGTCGACATCCTTACTTTGTAAGTCCTCTTTCATACTTAGAACCTTGAAACCGATTTGCCACACTTCCAAACAAGTTTAGAATTGGTTCATCTAACTTTCAATAACTATGTGATTGATCAAGAACACTCAATCACAAATCATGGGTTTAACGGTTCTACCAAAATAAGTTACGGTTCTACCTCCATGTGAGTATTGTGCATAGTCGGTTGACTAGGTACTAGGATCGGTTCCCCACATATATATGGTATCTCACTTATATGTATTGCACATGTCCATAGGATCGGTTCCCCTTTACCTAAAAACGTGTTGCACATGTCCATAGGATCGGTTCCCCTTTCTGCTACAAACTTGTTGCACCTCATACAAGGATCGATTCCCCTTTCTGATGTGTTGCACCTCTTACTAGGATCGGTTTCCCTTTACCCAGATTCGGTCCAACACAAACACAAACTCGATCATACCATCTCAGGTGATTATTTAAGATTGGTTTCACTAATAAAAGTCATACATATACATAAGTCAGGCCTTTGTGAATAGATAGATAAAGTATGAGTGTAGAAGAAAAGAAATCTCCTAAAGATGTTAATTAGTCATCCAGAAAGATCCATACCCACGCTTTCTAAAAAAAAAAATATTCAGTGACAACACTGGAAAGATCAACCCTTCACGCTATTCATGTTAATCAGATTATTAACATGAAACTCAGCGACACCAATTATCTTCTCTGAAAAACTCAGTTCAAGCCACTATTGAAGGGCTATCGACTAGAGGGTTATGTAGACGACACTTATGCAAAACCACCACCAACAATACTTAGCCCAACAAGATCAACCAACAAAAACCAATCCAGCCTATACAAAATTTGAAGAACAAGATCAGATCCTCCTAAGATGGCTACTATCATTTCTTACTAAGGGAGTCATAGGTCGAGTTTCTGGTTTAACCTCTTCAAAGGAGGTATGGGATGCTTTAGAGTAAAGATATGCTCCTAAAACTAGGGCACATCTAATGAACCTAAAAAGAGAACTTCACAGTCTTAAAAAAGGTAATAGCTATATACATGAATATTTCTCAAAATCTAAAAAATTGTTTGATGCTCAAAGATCGAAGTGCATTGGATGAAGCTTATATGCAGGAGTCCATACTCGGTGGACTAGATCAAGCATATGATGCTATTGTAACTTCTCTAAGCACTATTGAAAAGATAGATATGGATGCGTTCTATGCGCATCTGCTCTCATATGATATGTGACTTGAACAACATATGGAAATACTATAACAGGAAGTAGCTAACATTGCGTCTTCATCAACTCCAAGATCTAGTCAAGGAACAGAACATAGGAGAAATCAAGGATTTCGTCCCCAACAAAAACAACAAAGACAACCAAGATTCAATAATCAATCCAACAATCAACAAGTACAATAAGAATGACCTTGTCAGATATGCAAACGGAAGAAGCATCGTGCCAGATTCTGTTGGTTTCTCTACAAGGAAGATAAACCTTCTACAAAGCAATGACAACCAACTGCATACTTAGCCTTACCTTGTGGAGCAGCAGACAACAATTGGGTAACTGAGACTCAGGCGCTACACACCACTTCACCGCAAATCTTAACAATCTTGACATCTGTCATGAATATGATGGAGCTGAACAAGTTTGATTTGGAAATGGTAATGCACTTCACATTGATCATATTGGTAATGCCTCATTTTACCACAATAATCACTCATAACGTCTTACAAATATTCTGCATGTCCCTGAGATTAAAACCAACTTACTCTCAGTTTCAAAATTTTGTCAAGATAATCGGGTATATTTTAAATTTCACTCTGGTTTCTTTCTTATAAAGGATCTCCACACCAAGGAAATATTGTTGCGCGGCAGGAGTAGAAATGGACTCTGCATATTTGACGATGTACGAGAGATCACCAAACCTTCACTAACGGCTCTTGTTTCAACTACAATACATATCTGGCATCAACGTTTAGGTCATCCAATGCTACGTACCGTCTTCCGATTTATAAGAATTTTTGCCTTCCAGTTTCAAATATAAAGTTTGAATCTCGTCATTTTTGTCATGTTAGCAAGAGTCACAAACTTCCATTTCCTGTTAGTTCATCAACTTTTTGATAAGCCTCTGAGCTTATTGTTTTCAGAATTATGGGTATCTCCAATTGTTTCAAGAAACGAATATCGTTATTATTTGCTTTTATTTTACATTTTCTCTCATTATACTTGGATTTATCCACTAGCTAGGAAGTCAGATGCATTACTAGTATTTATACAGTTCAAAATGTTAATAGAAAATCAGACTGATCACAAAATGAAAGTTTTTCAGTTGGATAATGGAGGAGAATACAAGAAATTCACATCTTTTCTTAATATCTCAGGAGTCATACATGGATTTTCATGTCCTCATACTTCAGCCGAAAATGGCCTTGTAAACGTTGCATTAGGCGCATCACTGAGTCTGGTCTAGCTCTTCTTTTCATGCTTCTATGACAAAGTCATATTGGTCAGATGCTTTCACAACAACATGTTATCTCATTAATAGAATTCCAGCTTCACAGTTGTGTCTAAATCTCCTTTAGAACTTCTATATAACAAGAAACCTGATTTTTCCTTCCTCAAAGTATACGTCTGTCTATGTTATCCATGTCTCATGCCTTAAGTAGCAAACAAACTCGAACAAAGGTCTCTTCCTTGTGTATTTATTAGATACAATGGTGCACACAAAGGGTATTTATGCCTTCATGTGCCAACTAATAGGCTCTACATCTCTCGACACGTTAAATTTGAAGAAACAAGCTTCCCATTTGCTGCCAAGCAACATGTATGTTCACTTGAATCTCAAAAATATGTACCATCTACCAATATTCTCACATCATCTACTTTGTCAGCTCTTTCCCTCCACAAGTGCAAATTGAACCTACACTTCAAGATCATATACCCCGACAATACTATGCGGTCACGAGATGAAACCTTACCTTCAAGTTCAGTGAAGTCACTAATAATGCAAGTGATAGAACAAGTTGTTGTTGACCGTGTAAGTTCTCAATCTCAGCCACCACCTCGGCAGCATTCTATGGTTACAATAACAAGAAATGGTATTAGGAAGCCAGATAAGAAGTTATGCCTAACTGCTACCAGATATCCTTTGAGGTTGCCAGAATTTATGGCTCCATCATGCTACACTGAAGCATTAAAGGATCGTGAATGACAACCTCTCATGGATGACGAGATCAATGCTTATGAGAAGTGGATGAATGTAATCAGCTCGAAATGGGTCCTTCGAGTAAAACAAAAACCTGATGGAAATATTGATAGACGAAAAGCACGACTAGTAGCAAAGGTTTCAACCAGTGAGAAGGGTTTGATTATGCATAAACATTCAGTCCGGTATGGCTCTTCTAATGAAAAGAGTTTGGAGCTTGCATGAGCAACCTAACTCCATGAGTTTGGGCATGATCTGTTTCAACATTAGGAAGGCCCATCTTCTTGTAAATCACATGAGTGTGCAGGCCCTGAAACAAACTTCCATTACTAGTCATGCTGGGTGTGAGACATTTTTTTCTCCAGCTTCGTTGAGGATGAGCTTATTTGGATGTAGAATTTTAAAGGTGGAATTCATGGGTCCAGGGGATTTGGTAGAATTACGTTTCCCTCTGTATGTTTGGTTGCCCGGATCCTTGGAATCACGTTTCTTACGGGATTCAGTTTTCCAGCAAATCCCTCATATGGAGTCCAAGCCCCCACCCCCACCCTAAGATTTGCTGGGAAACTTATCAAGAGATTTATGGACCCACTTTTTTTTAACTCTAAATCCCATATATATATGTAATTTTATGATTTGAGTGTAATGCCAAACGTTACAAAGACTTTAATACAAGAAAACTCTATAAATCCTATGAATTTATATTGAGTTACCAAACACGCAAGGAATTTATATGATTCCCAGAATTTGTAATTCCATGGAATTATAAATTCCTGGAAACGGTGATTTCTACCAACAAACCCACCATAAATAAAGTTGTACGCAATATGGATTTACCAAATATATTTATCTTAATCTAATATAGTAAAATGCTTAAGCATGGTGAGGATATTCGGCAAGAATAGTAATAAGGGGATTTGTTTTTCTAAAGTTGCCGATTCAACAGAAATCATCTCACACCCAGATTTTGTTCAAAGAGATATTCATCATGCTGCAAGAAGATTATAGGCCCAACCTCTCTACCCATGAAAGCGTGATATAAATAAGAGCAAGGTAATATTAGTCCCACATAGGTCAGGCAAGAAAAAACAGGAAGAAAAGGTTCCTATAAGAGGAGCCTGAAAGGCAGCTAGAGTTTATACTTACCTGGACGGGGTCTATGGTTGATCATGAAGGATCATGGCCTAGGCTAGTGACTCCCATTGCACTTTGGAATGGTGCTGGCCTAAGATCTCCTTAGTGAGAGTCTACGTCATAATTTGTTCCTGAGGGGTAGGCGTCCGCGCCGGCCTGCCAACAGTATAAGCCCAAACATTGCTGACGTGAGAAGTAATGCCCAAAAATTACCTGTCCGCGCTGCCCCCTTCATGCCCAAAAGCTTAAAATTTATCTTGTTTCCTTTTATCAACAATTTTGGGCATCTTTTGATGAAAACATCCGCCTATTTTTCTTAATCGTATTCTCTGTTCACGAAGTGCCGTGCTCACGTTTTCAGAATGATAACCCAGAACATCTCATCCAGACAACCAAAGACCTACTCACGTTTCTACTAATCAATTGGTGCCCAACTAGTTTGTGTATTTGTTTAATTTGTTCAACTTCTCATGTCTGTTGCACAGATATGGAATATTAATCCTAAGATCCGCAGCATTAAAAAGAAAATTTCTACATATTGCAAGCAAGAAAATGGTAAACAAAGAACTTCACTGAAATCATAAGCAGCTTAAAAAAAGAAGAAAAATTACATTTTTTCATTGGATGCAATTCCAACATGCAAATAGGTAAATAGGTTTTGGTTGCAGGCTTAGCTAATTCAGGAGTCCCAAATGCGAACCTAAATCTTAGAGTTGCATCACCTGCTGCAGAAACTACAGCACATCCGTCTGGACTATGAGCCATGAATATGACTCTTGAAGTATGACCATTGAGATCGACAATCTTAACCATCGACGGATACTTCCAGGGTCGTTCTCTCTCATTTTTGCTTCACAATACCGGTATCGGCTGATTTCAAGCAATCTCTAGTGTGGGTGTTCAATTTAACACGTCCATCGAGATACACCTCCACCGAGGAAGCAAGCACGCTAGCCTGGAATGGGCACCAAGCTAAGGCTCTAATCAGTAGTAGTGTGATCTTCCGCACTGTGAAACCATTGAGTTTGTCCTAAAGGATGATTTACATTACACCAACCAGGCTTATGCAGACGGTTATTCTAAGACCTTGTTTCAAAGTCGCTTCCGCGTTCTCCCCTTAGAATCGAAGACACGGTTGCACCACGGGTTCCTCGGAGGATCCAGTGGAGGAAGCCAAAGATGTGGAGATGATCGGATGACAAAAATGCAATGGTGGGTGTCGATTTTCTTTACCAGACATGCCTACATGTTGCATTCACAATACCCTCACATGTAACCTTTTTCCATCTATTTGAGGGTTAAGTATCATTGTTGCCCTTTCACCTGACTTGATTACCCTTCCCTCTTAACCCTACATGTTTGAATGTCAAACATCTACTTAATTTCTTTCTCTTACATACTAGTTTTCCTAAATCAGCAAGTATCGTTGTTTCACCTTATATACATGCCTAATATTGTTTCGGCTTATAAAGCTATGCACAACTAGTGTTATCGGGCCCGGATGAATAAGGCGTGAATCGAACACGCAACCTTTCGATGTGGCGTCAGACACGCTGCCATTACGTCACAGATTCACATTGAAATATTGAATAACATGTTTCTTAGAAATCTAGATTCAGATTTATAAGATCATAATGCCCAAAGACTTCGGTTTGAAGGTTATTCTGAAACTGAAAGAAAAGACATCCCCCTAACAACACAAACTGTCTAAATAATATACTCGCTAACAAGATTTATGGATGCACAAGTTAACCTTAGCCGCTCAAAAAATCAATGCTCGCTAACAAGGTTGAAACCTATGTTGTAAAAGGCGAGCGCCTTTGGGGCCTAGGCGCCAAAGGCGCACTAAGCGCAGGCCTAGTGCCTAGAAGAAAAGGCGCCCAAGGCGCCAAGAAATGCCCATTTCTGCAATTTTCCATTTTTTCTGCGACGCCTAGGCGCGCCTCGCCTTGCCTATCGCCTTTTACAACATAGGTTGAAACTATGAAACATTTAAGACTCTAGGAGTTCACTTGTGCTACATATACCATTTCAGGTCAAAGAATTCAGCAAAAACATTAGGATATGCATGAAGCAAGTAGGACATGTAAAAAGAGTTCAACAAAAGATACCTTGGTCAGACAGTTCATGCAAGTAAGAAGAGTCTTCTCAGTTTCATTGACTAATAAGGCACAATAAGCTGCCAAAACCTCAACTAAATAAGAAGTGCTTCGGTAGAACAAAATATACCTTGGAAATTATAACACATGAAACATATTAACTTACAGTTAGGCATCTGAATCGATCACACTGAGACAAAACTAATGTCAAACACTCCTTTGCTTCACTTGAAACCTAATGACAGATGAAACGAGAATTATAATTCATACGGTAAGAAGCATGACAATGAAACATTTGAATCCGACCCCCATTGAATCTTCCATGGATTCTTTCGGAAATTAGATAATGGATGAGTTTAATTACAAACGAACCAAGCCAACTAACAAAGTAGCGAAAAAATCTCACTAACTTGATTATTTTGAACTATCACGGAAAGAGCAAGTTCTCTAATTGACGAAACAGAATCGTCAAGCACCTCAAGCACGACGACTAAGATCCGATTGAAATACTATGCAGAGGAAAAACTTGGGCTTATTTCAAGTACAATAAGAAATCCTAAACAGCCAGAGACAGAGAGACCGGTAATCCCGCTATCGTGATTTATAGTTGACCACGAGTAAAATGAAGAATGATAACGAGATGGATCTAGATCACCTAGATAAACTTTAAAGAAGGACGATTTTATTTCTAATGAACTAATAGAATTGAATACATAAGTGGGATTAGAAACTTCTTCGAGATCACCACAATAATAATTTAAGGGAAGACAGGGTAGTCTCGATGGTAAGACAATGGAAAAGGTATCAAAACTTCCGGGTTTATAGACTATATATGCCTTCGGTTTAATGAAAACAATGGAGTAACACATAATCTAGTCCATGAGGTTTACAATCTTCCGAGAAAATTAGAAGAAAACAGATCAACGACTTAGGTGTAAATATGTCGCACACACATACGTCCAAATGGAGTCTTCACTAACCAGACAAACTTCAACCAACTGGTGAAGTGCCCCACATCTATGCTTGCATCCCCATCATTTCCGTTAGATACCTATAGATAAATAAAACAGGCTCATAAAAGGGGTCTACATGGGTGTCAAGCCAGAGAACTATATCCTTCAAAAACATAACAGTTAATTCCTTAAGTTACCTGGTGAAGAATCTGAGAATGATAGGGCCAACTTCAGGAGAATAGCTAACTTTAGGAGAACTTTCATTCGCAGGATTCAATTCGGTGATCCCACCAAGATCGGAGGACATGTGTCCGTTTATATCTACACATGGAGTTGACAAAGAACTCTAAACACATGGTATGATCTCCCGGTTTCAGGCGACTGGGTAGTCCAGGGTGTTTTCTTTTCAGCTGAGGTATTGGTGTTGTACATCGAAATGTGGGTAGTCAATGAATGGAACCCGGACCTCAAAGCTATTCTAGATGTTCTCATGAGTTTCATCGAAGGAGCTTGACCAGCGAGACCGGTTTGCGGGATGATTCCTGCAGCTGCAAAGCATTCCATTTCCGACACCATCGCTATCAAAGGCACCCACAGAATACCTTTCAAATAAAAGTTACTTTACTTCGAAACTACAAGATGTACCGTCTTCCGAAGAAGCTCAAAGCAATATCTAAATGGTCACAAAAAGATTTGGAATGCTGTCTCTCTTTCTTGCTTTCTACAAAATTCATAAGGTCAACCTCTAAACAGGGGATGTACTGCTCGAGGTGCTCTTCCTCGATGGAATTTTGTTGCTCAACCGTTAAACGGAGATTAGGGATTGCAAGTGCCCTAAGCACATCCATGATCATATCAACCATAACCTCCCTGAGAAGTTTTGAGCTCATTCAATCGATCGAGCACAATAAGCTTACAATTGTTATGACTTTGAGATTGTAGAAGTTGGCAAAAAGACTCAGGAGTAGTTGGTGCAGACGAAATTCATCAATAAAACTTCAGCGGCTTAAGCCATGATAGCCATTGAAGCAACATTGCTATCACCCAAGAAATCCATCAATAAATAAACCATAGTGCTGGCAACTTGAGGAAATTTGATGGCACAAGAATGAATAGCTTGAACAAGCATTTGACGGTATTCCCCATTCTTCTCAAGCTCGGTGCTCGAGTCTTCACAACTTCCTTCTTCAGTGCTTGAACAACTTCATCAATATTTTGAGGAGTTATCGGTTCAAGAGCAGTGTCAATTTTCTCCCTCCGAATATCGAGATTAGGGCTTGCAAGTGCCCTAAGCACATCCATGATCATATGAACCATAATCTCCCCGTGAGAAGTTTTGAGGTCATTCAAACGATGGAGCAAAATAAGCTTAACATTGTTATCACTCGTGATTGTAGAAGTTGGCAGTAGGTGTTGGCAGCAGCCGGGATGGCCACAGAATGAGATGAGATCCATCAATAAATCTTGGCAGCTTCTACCCCCGATAGCCGCCTAAGCAACATTGATATCACCCAAGAAATCCATCAATAAATGAACCAAAGTGCCTAAGCAACTTCAGAAATTTTATGGCACAAGAATGAATAGCTTAAACAAGCATATGATGGTATTCCCCATTCTTCTCAAGGTCGGTGCTCGAGTCTTCACAACTTCCTTCTTGATGCTTGAACAACTTCATCAATGTTTGGCGGAGTTATCGGTTCAAGAGCAATGTCAATTGTCTTCCTCCGAGTATCGAAATTATGGCTTGAAAGTGCCCCTAAGCACATCCATGATCATATCAACCATAATCTCCCTGTGAGAAGTTTTGAGCTCATTCAATAATAAGCTTAACATTGTTATGACTCGAGATTGTAAAAGTTGGCGTAGGTGTTGGCGGCAGCCCCCGATAGCCTCCGAGTGAGATGAAAGTGAAACAAGGGTTCCAAAGACATTCGTATATAATGACATTAGAAGGCGTATTTGACAAGGAAATAATAATCTTTGGTATATTGAAATTTCCCTTGTCTCCACGATTAGTTGAGGAAACCTTACGGATGAGTTCCAATACCACCATCTCGAAGCAACTCTCCACATTCGGGAATGCTATCAACATGGGTTCTTGAGCACAAGTGAACAACATAAGAAATGCATTTCTTTTGGCGGATGGATCTTGCTCGGATGAAAGCGCTTTCTCAATCATCACGGGAGCTTCAACAAGAGCTGCTCACCTTGAGGAAGTTTATAAATCAGACATAACGCCAAAATTGCATTTCTTCTCTGGATAAAATGATGGCGATGTTCAATATAGACGGGATCAAAGGCTAGATAATTCTCCCCATTCGGGAATGCTATCATGAAAGAGCTTTCGTTCATCTCGGGTGCATCAACAAGAAGCTGCTCACCTTGAGGATGTTTATAAACCGACATAACCGCAATATAGACGGGATCAAAGACTCGATAATTTGGTCTCATTCAAACGACAAAGAAATCAGTATGTATTCATTTGGATGATGAAGATTATTTCTTAAACTCTGACAAATCAAGAACATCATAGGTAAAACTTTTCAATTTAATCGAGCAAATCAAGAACAATTTCTAAATCAAGAACATCATAGGTAAAACTTTTCAATCAAGAACAAATCAAGAACAATTTCTAAATAAATAAGCAACAGTTTGTGAATATAACGAACAATAGTGAGTTGAGGAAGAAGTGTTTCACCCTTTGCAACAACATCGCTTCCTTCTAATAATTCTTCAATTCCATTAGCAAGCGCCGGTGCTTCCTTGTCGAAATCAATCAACAAACTACAAGATTTCTCCATCTTGTAAATCGATTACCCTACAAAAATTGAAATACGTCGCGAATGTAAACCAGATCCACTGAAAATGCGCGATTAAAGTTAGGGTTTGGAGAATTGGCTTTTTTCTTTTGGGTTGTGGAGAGGGTAAAGTTATGAAAGACCCAAAATTTTGAGACACTGGATGGATAATGAGGGGATCCGAGTACAATCCGAAGGATCACTTGGGGGGCCGGGGGTGCGAACAAGACTCGAGATGGTAGAAATTAACATTTAATCCCAAAAGTGTTGGGCTTTTGACTGTTTAGTCCTGCCCTCTCGGGCCTAATACTAGGAGGTCCAAATTTACCGAATTTAAAACGAGTCGAGTCCTTTTCATAACGATTTAGTCCAAAAAAGAATTTCTTTGACAATATTGCCCATCGGACATGATTTCTTCCCAACTTTCATTTTTATTTCTTCTTTCATACGTCGAGGAGGTTTCCAGAGCGAAGAAATCCTAAAAAGAAACCTAATCTAGTCTGAAAATTCAATCTACAAACCTTAATCTTAGAATCAAACAAATGGTTACTATCGTACATATTCTGAAGGTTCACTCGCAATCGATGAGAAAACTTGATGAGATTTAGTTTCAGCTAATTAACTGAGATTTCATCATCAAAATCGATTCAAGGTTATCTATTCTCATCATTTTAATTCGATTAAGAGTTATTAGTTTATTAATTTCGAAATTGAATTTATAGAAAAATCCTTTGGTTTCAAAAACCTTAACTCTAAAGGTCTAATTTGAAGTCAGAGATGCAATTTGTAATTATCTAATCATCTTATCGTTTCTGATGTAAGAATATTATGAAATAAATTTACAAAACCTTAAATCTAGTATTACTACTGATTTTGATACATGCAATCATGGATGTATAGGTGGTAGATCTATATGATTTTGATCCCTAATGTTTTCTTCTACATGGGTGTCTGAGTTTTAATGCATTATGATTTACAGATATCTAAATTTGTATAGTTGGTACTTTTTGCTTTTTGTTATCCAGTGGAAGGAAGGTGATTAGTGTGGTGGAAGAAGAGATGCGTTTGTTTTTGGTTGCACTAGTTTTATAAGATTATTATTATTATGCTAATTGTGATGTCACTAGTTGATGAGTAAATTGAAGTATCTACACCTAATTAATCACAGATGTAGAGAAGGTTAGGTCATTTGACTTTTATTGCTTGACTAGTAGGTAGGAGGAGCTTAATTAACTTGATTTACTTTTAATAGTGAAATCCTTAAGTGTTTTTTTAATGGGGAATCGCTTTAGAATGAGACTAGGTTTATGACTGAACTAGATAGATCAATCTTCATGCTGCACATTTCTAGATTTCAATAAAAGAAATTTTAAACACTTTTGATATTGGCAAAACTTGTTCCATTAAATCTCCCTCGAATATGGATTTCTTAATTTCCGTATGGATTCCGAATTTACAACATATGGACTTCAAATTCTAAAAGAATCTATGTTTGGTGTAAAGATTTTACTTTAAAGACCCAGTGTACAAACTAGTACACTGCAAATATAACCATTTGTTGTTGGTTTCCATTTATCTTATTTTAGTTTGCGTTCAACAATATATTGGCTCAAAAAAAAAAACAATGTTTTGCAAATAAAAAAAAAAAATAGATTGGTTTTGGTACATTTATACCAAGATTTTTTTTTTTTCTTGTACTTTGTTTGTATGCGTTGCTCTAAATTTGTAGAAACCGAAGGGACCGTATTTCGGTTGATGTAAGTACCAATGGCGGTTAGCTTGGGAGGGATAGGAGCAACATTATGTGTGTTTCCATGACTCTCTTTGTACTCACCTTTAAATGTCATAACATAGCAGTACAAAAAGGATAGTAAGAGGAAAATGTAGAAAGAAATAATGATGAAGAAACAGTATAGCTAGCTGAGAAATGAAGTGCTGCTACTTTATACTAATGAAGGGGTTTGAATGGAATTGTTAGCTACGTATATGCTATATAACATGATTACGTGGTCATGTATTTTGAAGAAAAAAATGGGGTAAGTAACCAGTTTTAGTGCTAGATAATATGAGCACATGCATGCACTTGCTAGGAACGTTGTAGGAGTTTTCATCTCGTACTTGGGACGAAGTCTTTGAATGAGTCGGATATAGTTTGCTAAAACAAAGACCTTCCTACCATTTTCATTAAATGGATAAGATACATATTGTAATTAAAGATGCTGCAACACTAGGTAGTGTGTGTCTATCTTTTTTAGTTTCACGTATGAAATAGAATAGTGTATTAATTTTTTAGCTTCATCTGACGCATCTGTTTAAATTTTTAGACTTTGAATTTTTAGTTTTTCAGTTTCGATTTTTAGACTTTGAATACCAAGGCCTCATCTTTATTTAGTGTACCTCGACCTCGTTCTCTGCCACAACCAGCAAACTTCATTTATGCTATCAATGATTTCTATATATGAAACAAATGAATGAAAAACACTTTAAGATATTAACTTCATTTTACATAATGAATGTAAAAGATCTTAATAACGAATTTTAAGAACGTAATAATGCATAAGATGATTAAATATTTACAGATCTCTTTTAGTGATTATGAGAGATTTCATTTTAAGATATTAACTTCATTTCTATATACAATTCACAGGGAACAGATTGAGAATTGACAGGATGGGATTGGGGAACAAGGTCATTGGATACAATGAACGGAGAAGCAAATACTAGTAAGTTCTTTAACATATGGGTTACTAGCTCCTTACAGATTTGAGTATAATCCGACTTTCAGCTCTTTAGATATTGAATTGGTAATGTGTACATAGTTGTACACATGTTGTTCTAAATGTGTACATGATTGTACACATGTTGTATTTAATGTGCACATTTGTACACCCTATTAGTTTACGTGCACATAGTTGTACACCTGTTGATCGTTAATGTGCACATAGTGGTACACCGGTTAGTTGACGTGTACAGATTTGTACACCTATAAATCGTTAATGTGCACATAGTTCTACACATCTTAATGGTTAATATGTACATAATTGCACATCTTGATGGTTAATATGCACATAATTATACACCTGTTGATTTCTAATGAGTGCATATATCGATTCCTGGATTCGATATTTTATTTTGTGAACTGAATTTTTCATTGGGTGCTCTACATTTAACATGATTTTTTCATCACATTGGTTGGTATTGGTGTTTATAGTCTTGTTTTCTTTGAAATGTTACCTCCAAAAGCTTGCATTCATATCCAACAAGGTGGTTTTAAGGGAGGAAAAAGTGATGCAAATAAAAACAGTTGTTGATGAAAGGAAGGATTGTGCAGAAGTTTCTCTTACCAGGTGAACGAGATGGAATGATTTAGATGTGGTACATGTGTTTGTTATGTCCTCATCTAAATGGGTTCCCACCATCAATTCATAGAGTAGTAACTAAGGTGTACATAATTGTACACATGTTGATTCTTAATGTGTACATAATTGTACACCTAATGTATGTGTTTCTCTCTGTTTATATGTGCTTGTTCTGTTTTACATGTACTTAGTTTTTGTTCGATTGTAGCTGTATTGTTGATAACTTGTGATTGTATTCTCTTTGTTTCAGGATCCTTTTGTCAATGGAGAGAAATTCCCAGCCGTTAATTTGAATTTGGCGACAAAGTTTTACCCCCTCGAGTTGGAGTTCCAGAGAACTTGGCTCATGTCAGAAACTCCATGAAGGTTTGCAAAAAGCTTGTTACACATACTTAATGCCCATCGTTAGTTTTGTTTGCATAAAACTACTTGAAGAATTTTTAAAAGCTTGTTGTTCTTAAATACACATACTAGAGCTGGCAAACAAGCTGAAAACCCGCGGGTTGGCCCGGTCCGGCCCGTAAAAACCCGCACCCGGCTCGGCTGGTGTGTAAACAAGCCGGGTTAGGGTTGGAGAAACGTTGGCTTGTTGAAAAACGGGTTAACCCGGTCCGGCCCGTAAACCCGCTGGTTCAAAATCAGAAACCAGTAAACCCTTCACACGTGTCCCCCCATACCCCACTTGTCTCTTCGTCTCTTCTTTTCTTTCTGTGGCAGACCGGTTAATGGAAGTAGAAAGAAGAAAGAGGCTTGAGAAGAAGGAGCAAATCGAACGAACAAGTTCAAGTTGATGATTTTCAAGCTCATCTAAAACAAGAGATACAATAACGAGAGTGTGTGAATTATCCTTAGAATCACTTAAAGAAACATTCACCCGGTAACCTCTAATGCAAATCGCCACATAAGATGAAGTTTCGGAGCACCTAAGATGTCACTGATCCAATGATTATACTAGCCGCAACTTGAAGTAGTCAGGTTCTTATTATTATTCTTGTTATCACGATCCGAGACTTGAAGCGACAGTCTTGAAGAATATGATTTTGAGTTTGAATTTTAAAGCACAGTCCAAGATAATTTCGATGAAGATGTAGAGGAAGTCAATGAAGAATGATTAGATGAATCAGATCTATATATACTAAAAAAAAGTAAGTAAAATCAAACCCACGCCTTCTTTTTGCGAAAATTACATGTTTAATTTTGTTAATTTTGATATTGAAATGCAATTTTATTTCTAGGGTTCATAAGAATTAGGGGGTTTTCTGTTTTTATATTAATTAGGGTTTATAATCGAAATTGAAGATTTTAATTCAATTAGGGTATACTGAAATTGGGTATTTCTACCCTGATTGATTGAAATTGAATGATATAAACATGATATGAATAATTACATCATGAATGAGTGAAAATTGATGCCTCTGTACATGCTATAAACTCAGGTGCTGGTGGTAGTTTGCAGTGATGGTTGACGGTTGTGCTGTTGCTTGTTGGTGTTTGAACTCAGATGATGAATTCAGGGTTTGATTTAATTGAAGAAGATAGAAGAGAAATAGATGAGCAGTTCAGATAAGCAGAGATGTGGGTTTAGGGTTTATATCAGTGTTACTAGCGAAAAATGAAGGAGGAAATGAAGGTTAAGATTGGGTTTGTCTTTGGGGATTTGGCAACAAAGTGGATGAGTTCTTGTAAGGGTTTTGAATGAAAGATGTTGTCGAGATTTGTGTGATTGGTGGAGCTTCGGATGGCTATGAATTCTGTTGGTGTGCAACCGAGATTACCAAGGGGTTGGTGATGTTGTGGTTGAATCTGAGAAGCAGAGATGGTGGTGTTGCAGGTGATTATCATTGGTTAGTGTTGTTGGTTGGAAGAAGATGGTCAAAGCTTTAACAGGACCACAAATTAACAATTTTTTTGTAATCAAACACAAATTAACTTAACGAGTTCTAATTTTAAAATTAATTAAACAAGCGGGCTAACCCGTGAACCCATAAGCTTTACCCGTTATGGTGCGGGTTGAAGAAATGCCCACCCGTGAAGAATATCAACCCGCGGGTTTTGGCCCGTGTTAACTCGAACCCGTGTAACCCGTAACAAGCCAGCCGCCCGCCCGTTTGCCAGCTCTAACACATACCATATGCCCATCATCTATTCTATTTTGTTTGTATATCGAAGAATTGTCTTTTATCACTTAGTTGTCTAGCTATTCCGATTCAACCAATTAAATTCTCCCAGTTTGGTGGTTTCATTTTCGTTTTCATTTACACGTGTTGATTATTAAAGTGTACATAGTTGTACACATGTTATTCATTTTGAAGTCTAAGAAATTAGGGAAAGCACTAATACATAGTTGTACACACATATTATGTTATTTAGGTGTGCATAGTAGTCCAAATGTTGATTATTTAGGTATAAATAGTTGTACACTTGTAGGACTATATTTATGTATACAAACCAAAAATTAGGGAAAACACTAATTGTACAAAGTGTTGATTTTCTATAGATGTGTACAAAGTTGTACACTATTGTGTTATCTCGTAATATGTGCATTTTGTGGTATAAATGTTGGATTTTTATACCACAAAACATCAAAAGTTACCGCATCTCTTTCTTATACCATCAAAAGTTGTCCTTTCATTAGAAATTTAGATCCTTGTAACATCTCTTAGGCAAAGATAATGTACATTCTAGGATATTTATTGCAGCTTCAGTTCCATTTTCGAACAGTTTTATTAAAATAATCTCTGCAGACAGATGAATAGATTTAAGCTCATACTTGTAAGTTAGTATAATCATTTTTTCTGAGTTGTAGCATGTAAGAACTGGATGGTTTATCAATGTGTTACCCAGTATTCATGTCATCAGTGATTACTCAATTATATAGGCCTAGGTGAAAAATAAGTTAGAAACCGGTGATACAACGGTATTTTAGCTTACGAGTCACCAATATCTAGCTCCCATTGTATAATTATTTTGTTGTTTTATTAGATTCTTTGTCAGTTAAAAACTTTATGAAACAATAGGTTGATCTCTGTGCTGACCACATTTTCCTCTTCGTCATTGTATGTATAGATGCACAGTATAAATACATCATTTCCATGTCTTGCGTATCAACAAGATGCTTTCATGTGCCGGAGCTGACAGGCTTCAAACTGGTATGAGAGGAGCGTTCGGTAAACCCTTGGGAATGGATCACCTAGCTAAGTTGTTATCGTATGAGATTCAAGCTGCAGTCTACTTTTGCTATGTTGGTGTACAAACTGGTGCACCTTGTTTTGTCTTTTGATTTTTTTGGATTTTTGTAGACATGTACATGTTTGTACGCCAATGTAAACTAAGATTTTTAAAAATGAGAATTATATAGTCATATGGGTACTCTTTTTGTAGATCTCGGAAAGAGCTTTCCGAATATATAAAGTTTGTGAATTTTGGACAAACGGTTTGAAAGATAAATTATTTTTAATTCTTTTTTATATTATTTAAAATTGCTGACATCATTGTGAGTCACTTTGGACTAAATTGTAAATATTTGGACTAAATCGTAAATCAGGAAGGTTATTTGTGTACTTTCAATGAAAAAGGACTAATTTGTACCTAGTTGAATGGGTCAGGACTAACTAGTATATTTGGATGGGGTTTTGGACTAAACCGTATTTTTCCCGACTCAGATGTCCTAATTGGGTTGCCAATTGGAAGGATCACTTGATATGGTTAAAGCCATTTAAAGTTGTATGATATGGGGTGTCCTAATAATATGGGGTGTCCTAATATATAAAAAGACTCGATGTCCAAGCAAACGCAAAATCAATAAATAGAGAACATAATTAAAAAGATTTGTCGGTGAAGAATAACAATTTGATTTACGGGAGAAGTAAGAAGTAATCCAAACGAACTTTTGTGATAAGCAACTCCAGTGAAAAAATAGATGATTCTCATTCATTTGTTTTTTGTGCTTTGATCGATTTGAATTTTATTTAACATGTTACAATCACAAAAAAATAAATAAATGAGCCATCATTTATCAATCAATAAATGGCGCGTGATTCTTAGGATTCACGGTAGATTCGACAATAGTAGTATTTGGATATATATTATTTAAAATAAAACTTAATTGCTGATCTATAGCAATTTATAGGTTAATTCCCTTTTTATTTTATTTTTTCTTGTGATAGTCTAATGGATTGTTATTGACATTACGATATATTATTATATGATTTTTTAGCAAGTTTCAATAGCCTTTATGGCGATTTTTTCACTTACAGAGATATAAACGAGTATATCATCAAGGATGGAATTTTGTTCATTGGTCATAGACATATTTGAAATGTTGTCTCTCTTTCTTGCTTTCTACAAATTTCAAAGTCAACTTTATACGCTGGTTGTACTGCTTCAATGCTCATTAGATGGAATTTTGTTACTCAACTGATAAACAGATAATGAAGTTGAGGACTGATGTTATATCAAAATGGGTAAATACTGATATAATGCAAGTAATAGCGGCTTCCTTTAGTTTTGTATTTTTTATCATGGATCAAAGGTGCCAAATTTCCCATCCAAAGTTATACCATGTTTCACCGCATGCTTATTGAAAGATTCAGAAAATTAGCTTTTAGTGACCTCTGTTCATCTAATGAACAAAGCAATGCGATTAAAAGCAAATCTACTCCATAAGCTTTGCTCACAATTTTCCAAAGTTGTGCAATAACTCTTTTGGATCAACTAACCGTGAGATTTCATCTTTGGTATTTTTGGAAGTATCAAATGCAATGAGACCTTGTCCGGACTATTACAAGATAGAGGTTGTTTGTAAATCATATCAATGTCCAAGTGTTGATGATGGTTTTTAGTTCAGGGGTAAAATTGTAAAACCTCACATTTAATGTGCCGTCACTCTGCAAAGAAACGGAGCCAAATAAAGTGATGAGTGTTCAACCTCTCCACTGGCGTATTTATTGAGCAACTCAATATGTTCACATGAAATTTATCCAGACTGATGCATGTAAGCAACAATCCGCCATGGATTACTAGGTGCAAAGTCCTACCCAAAATCAGAAAGCAAATAATAAAGGAGCCGCGGAGAAGGAGCAATAATGAGAGGAAGCGTGGCCATGCCATAGACCAGCCGGCGCCACTTTGCCACGCCCCATGCTACCCAACCGGCCCTTACTCCTTTGTCGACCAATCAGGTCGCTTTAAACCTGCCACACTCCCATGAGTTGTGGCTGGGCTCATACTTGTCGACCCTATTCCCCGTCGACCAATTAGGTCGCATTAAACCTACCACGCGCACCAGAAGTGTAGCCACACTCGTGCTCGGCCGTCCCCCTCTTTTTATTGACCAATCAGGTTGCTCTCTAAACCTGCCACAATATTAAAAGAGGTGGAATTGCGTCAAGTGGTCACCATGCCAAATTGGTTTCCCAAAGATTGTACAAACAACTGGGAACGTTTGGTAATCAATTTTAGTATGAACTACATGCCAAAAGTTTTGTATGGATGTCTAGCATAACATACTAAAAACTAAAATCAATTGGAGTAACGAGCTAAAAGATACAACATAAAAGGCGAGCTAGGTCATGGCTGAAAACTGACAGAATCCCTCCTGAATTCTTCCTGAGTTTCACTATCGGGATGTTTTCACCTCCTAAACAAGCTCAAAACCTAAATATTCCCACGCTAGGAGATAGGAAATTCTTTTCTGATCAGAATGGAGGGGCGGACCGTCAAAATCATAGTTCGTACGATAAATCTACAACGATTTTAGTGAGGGTCCCACATCTGAATTTTCTGATTACGAAATTTCATGAGTTAACACAAATTTATGTGAATCATCTCAGTCATCCAACTTGGCTAGCCAACTTAAATGGTTTATATTTAATTTGAGCCAATCATCTCGGCCATCCACGGCCACATGTCGCATGCCTTATGTGCTAATTAGGGTTTCAGCATGCCAAACCCTAATTTAGGCAAAGTTTCTACGCCAACCGAGCCAAAAAATGTTCCACAGGCATTGGGATTGATGTGGCCACTGAAACTGATGTTGCCACACCACATTTTAGTCTAACACCAATGTGCCAAAATTTAGTGGACATGGCTACGCCAAGCGCTACTTGCACCATCATGCCTCTGTCATGCACAAACGATGCCAGCCATTCCACCGTGCCACTGGCATGCACGAACTATGCCAGCCATGCCGCAGTACCACTGGCATGCGCTAAAGGCGCCAATGTACCATTATCAGGCGCCAACAGAAGGTAGCCATAATCAACGGCTACCCTTCCTCATGAGATGCAATCTCAGCCACCCAAGTTCGTCGTCGAACTAACAAACTTCTGGCAAGGTTTAGGAGACCAGACGCTTAAATCTAGTGTCCATATCTACGCCAGGCGCCACTTACACCACCGTGCCACTGACATGCACGAGTTATGCCAGTCATGCCGCAGCGCCACTAGCATACACTAAAAACTCCACTGTGTCATTACCAGGCGCCAACAGAAGGTATCCATAATCAACGGCTACCCTTCCTCATGAGATGCAATCTCAGCCATCCAAGTTCTCCACCGAACTGACGGACTTGTGGCAAGTTTTAGGCAACCAGCCAAGACGAGCCTAATAGCATCACATGCTATTTTCCTGTGGCGAGACTCTTGATTTTGGCTTGCCACACGTAGCAAAGTGCTACATGTTTTCCACGAAAACACTCGAGACATCAAACATGTCACAAATCGGGGATACTCATTAGGTATTGGTCCGCGGTTTACGGCGTGCGGCATGCAATACGCCCCATTACATGAAAGTGTCATGAAGCGGGACGGTTATTGATGGGAAGAAATAATGGTGTAAACGGATCCACTTCCTTCATCATGGAAGCATAATTTCTGACGGTTACACGTTACTCCACTCTTCCATCACTCAATCGTTTCCACTTCCTGCGAGACCAGTGTACGTTTTATTACGACTTGTATAAATAGGTTCACCTATTTCCACCAAAGAACAAGTTTTTGTCAGACAACAACACAATATCCATAAATCACCAAAGAACTGATAGCTTCCATTATGCAAGCCAGTTTCACTTTCAGATACAAGTCATAAAATAGACACACCTTCGGAATTAACCATTCTGGTCTCAACACTTTCTTCGCTTCCCTCCCTAAGACCAACCCTTCTCCTTCACTTTATGACCGAAGCAAGCCTGGAATGGCCATTTCTTGGTTTAGGCTAGGATTGTACAGATTGATCTCTCGAATCAAAAGTACTCCCGTGCAGTGCATTATTTAGGGTTTATATTTTTTTCTCATCCACACACCCAAAATTACCAAAACCAGCTGAAACAGTTTTTACCCACAAACACCAAGTTACCGGTCTTCAAGTCCGAGTAACGATATCCTCTAGAATTGGATAAGACTCTCTTAAGATGAAAACAAAGGTAAAGATAAATCACTGACATTGTTGTCAGACTAGGTGACGTCCACATCGACTCTTGTGTCATAAAAACGCTGCAACTTGGGAAAGCGGAAAATGTTACTGACTATGAAAGTAGACATGGAATGTTTGGTATAATTAAAACTACTAAAGAACTTATATATCCATTGGTAAGAAGATCACAAAGTCCTCATGATCTAATGAGAATCATTGTCATGCACCCTAGTATTACTTTGTAAGCATGTAAGGTACCTAGCTAGAAGCCAGGGATTGAGCTTTACAATGGAGATGGAAAAGTAACATTATTTGGGAATAAGTAATTAGCTTTATTGTAGTTAACAAGTTACTAAAGTATGCATCATATTCTCGGATTGCAAATAGGCCAAATGACCAACAAAATGTAGATTAGAAATCAATACAACTTAACTGTAAAAGTAATCTTTATCTAATACTCATTGAGATAATATTAAAAGGTTTATGCAATCCCAATTTGAACCTTGAAACACATAATATTAATGATATTACTTCAGGAAATTTTAGGGAAATCCATCAATAAATCTTCAGCGGCTTCAGCCCTAAAACAACATTGCTATCAGCCAAGAAATCCATCACTAAATGAACCACAATGCTGGCAACTTCAAGAAATTTTAGGGCACAAGAATGAATAGATTGAACAAGCATTTGACGGTGTTCCCCATTATTCTCAAGCTCGGTGCTCAGAGTCTTCACAACTTCCTTTTTTAGTGCTTCGAAAACTTCATCAATGTTATGCGGAGTTATCAGTTCAAGAGCAATGTCAATTGTCTTCCTCCGAATATCGAGATTAGGGCTTGCAAGTGCCCTATGCACATCCATGATCATACCAACCATAATCTTCTTGTGAGAAGTTTTGAGCTCATTTAATCAATCGATCATAGAAGCTTAACATTGTTATGACTCTGAGATTGTAGAAGTTGGAAGTAGGTGTTGGCAACAGCCCTGATAGCCGTTGGTGCAGATGAAAGTGAAACAAGGGTTCCAACACATTTGAACATAACATCATTAGTAGCTCATATAACAAGAAAATAATAATATGAATATATTTCTTCTTCCCTCCACAATTAGCTCTACAAACCTTTCATATCAATTCTAATACCGCCATCTGAAGTATCTCTCCCCATTCGCGAGAAGGTAATTAATCGCACGTTGCTGAGTACAAGTGAACAACATAAGAAATGTATTTATTTTCGCGTTGCTCGGATGAAAGAACTTTTCAATCATCTCGGGAGCATCAACAAGAAGTTGCTCATCTTGAGGAAGTTTATAAATCTAACATAACTGCTAAAATTGCATTTCTTCTGATAAAATGATGGAGATGCAATATAGACGGGATCAAAGGCTCGATAATTTCAGTCTCATTCAAACGACAAAGAAATCTAAGTGTGAATGCTGAAGATTATTTCTTAAACTCACGAAAAATCAAGATCATCACGGTAAAACTTTTCAATTTTATCAATAAAATTTCTAAATAATTAAAGAAGCAAACAATTTAAGAATTGTATGATCTTCGATGGTAAAACATAACGAAAAATAGTTTGAAAAGTTGAGGAACAAGTGTTTCACCATTAAGTAATAACATTATTGCTTTTCTCATTGCTTCAACCTTTGCAATTCCTTCTAATGATTCTTTAATTTCATTAGCAAGCGCTGGAGTTTCCTTGTTGAAATCAATTAACAAACTAAAAGATTTCTTCATCTTGCATGTGAAATGCGCGATTAAAATAGAGGGAAATCTCAGATATGAGATTTTTGGGAGAGTGGGAGAATCAATCTTAGGGTTTGGAGAATTGGTTTTTGTTTGGGTTGTGGAGAGGGTACAACTAATATGAAAGAACTAAAATTTTGAGATCACTTGGGGGCCGGGGCTGCCGACTTCAATTCGAGGTTGATATGGTTTATGTTGTATATTAAGGGGTGACCTAATATTTACAAAGACTTAGAGGGTGTTTGGAAACCAAAAACAAAAGTGAAGCCAGTCCCAAAGTCGAAAGCAAAACTGTGTGTTGCTTCACTTGTAAAATTCATTTTTAAGAAAAATCCCATTTTAACTTCTGACCATTTTTACTTTTAGAAATCCAAAAAGGGCTTGCGACGCAGCTTGTTGCTCGCTTGCCTGCTACGTAAGAAATAATTTTTATATTACAATAATTTACAATTTAAGATATTTTTTCATATATTAATATACATATTTATTTTAACTTCTGACCATTTTTACTTTTAGAAATCCAAAAGTTATTTCTGATTGTGTATCCAAACACCTTCAAAATGACCTTTTTCTTGATAAAACTTTTTTTTTTTTTTTTTGGTAAAACTATATTATTATGATTTCCCCTGATACTTCTAAATTATGTAAACATAAACTAAAAACCAATGCCGACTCGAAAAAAACTAGTGCCGATTATAAGAATTCCTCGTCATTTATTTAAAATGACTTCATCGGCTATTTTTCGCCAACTTTAAAAATCTCCTTGACGATTAGTCGTCGAATCTAGAACTTTCATCGTCCATTAATATCTTCTATAAAAATAAAAATTAGTGGTTAAACCAAACCTCAAGGTCAACGGATGATTTCCATCTTATGAGAGATATTCAATCAAATGCAAAATCAATAAAGACAGATATGTTGCTAAATAATAACAAGTCGATACAAAGAGAAAAAACTGATTCACATTCGTTTATTTTGGGATTTAACTGATTTGAACTTTATTTAATATGTTAGAGTCACAAAACGAAACATAAATTGTCATAACTTATCAACAGTCAGCATGGGATTGAATGTGTGTATTGTGTATATTGTTTCTCATATTGAAAGATATAATAAATAGTCGGTACTTTGTATTTCTTGAATGCCATGTAATTTTTAATGATGTTCTTCATCATCAATGATAGTTGGCATAAATATTGCAAAAGTATGACCCTAGAAAGGTTAATTTGGTAACCTTAATTGTGATCATTTGTTCAAAGGTAATATGTAAAGATGATGCAAACTGCAATATGCTAATAAAGTGACAATTTCTTGTTAATGCATTTTTTTTCTTGTTAACTATTATATATGAATGTTGGATACAATATTTTTTGCCTAGTCTCTTTTTGCAATCTGTCGATCATATGGAACGAAAGGAACTAGAAAAAAAATGGTAATTAACAATGGGGTAGAGACATTGACTTTAACAATGAGATCAAAGCATTTGATTTTCATATTGGTTTATTTGGAATGTGGTTTATTGCCATATTTCATGGATCAAAGCTTCAAAGTTTTAAGATGTCTCTTTTATTTTGTTGTTTTGTTTCATGAAATTTGAAAAATTATGATATGTAACTATCACAATGGAACACTCTTAACAACAAACTTACTTGAAGTTTTAGGATTCTCTATTTTTTGTTGTTTCCTAACTTTCAAAAGTTTAATCTCTAAAATCTTCTCCTTAGCTAACTTGGTCTTAAATTCTAACTTGGCTCACGAGTCGCTACCAAGTCGAAGTCGTCTGTTCTAGATGGCTACGAGTCCGACGCAAACTCGATTCAAGTTGTTTTCTGATTCAAGGCACAAATGTTGAAATTCAACTCCATGGTTCTTGACAAAGACGAAAATCATAAGATAACATTTGCCATGATTGGTTGAAAGTAGACTTGGTCCAACAAACGATTTACCATACCCATGAATCATTTTTCTAAGGATAATGATCAACATCACACAAAGACTACCACCAATCACGAAATACTATGAGATTAAGACCATTGGATGACCATAGATCATGAATTAACCAATCTATACCAAATTGAATATTAAAGCGTGCGAAACAATCTAATATTCCTTGATGAGGTTTTTGAAAGAAAAATTGGAGGATTTTGATAAGGAAAATGAGATAGGGTTCTAGTCACGTTAAAAATGAGTGTGCATTCATCTCTCAAATCCATTTTTTTTGAGGTGGTTACTTATAGCAGTGTGCAATTGCGGTTGGAATCCAAGTCTATTTATATTGAATTCATTCATCAACAACGGGACTACATAAAACTATTCTTATATGGGGTTTCACTTAAAAAAAAAGATAAGTTGTTTATTTTACTATATTTGTATAAAAACACACATGTAATTATGATAAACATATATTTGTCATGAAATGTTAAAGTTTTTTTTTTTACTACCGGGTTTACAAAACTTGGCAGTAGATGGAATATTTCTCTAGTATAATGTACAAATTTGAATATTGAGACATGAAATTATTGATATCAAACATTAGCATGATTATTGAACAAGTGGAAACCACAACCAAAAATAATATGGAACAACCAAAAATAATATGGAACAATAACAAAAAATCAAGGAATTCAAACACAGAGAAAAACATATGGAATTAAACACCAAATGCGTACAATCAACTTGAACAACAATATCAAGCAACTTTAACAACAATGTTATCAAAAAAAATTGTTCGGCCTCCCGCTCTTGATGCCATATCCCAACTCCACTAGGTACCATTGTATGTGATGTGCGGATATGGTAATCACCAGCGTCTTTATCGGGATAAGTAATTTTAGAGTCACATGATAGTAGGAAACCATCACTCCCCTATGATGCTAATAGAAGTGTTCCCTAAATAAATGAAAACAAGCAAAACAATCATGGTATAATTTTCAACTTCAATTGTTAAATGAATCTAAAGAAATCGAAACAAAGCTAAACACCATAACTTGTAATCCCTAAACATGATTGAATGGTGAAAACAACATAGGTTGGAAGAAGAATAACAACAAGAGAAGGAACCAGATAGAAAGAATTTGTGATAACATGTAGAAAGAACCTAGCTAATCTTCAGACTAACAACAATTACCAAGTTACGAGAAATCTTCCAGACTAAAGTTAAGCAGGCCAAGTCAGACACTGTCTAGAGATTTAAGAAATCGTAACAAAAACTCAAGTGAGGCAGTGGGAGGTAGTGAATTAGACTAACTACTATGATGGTGCGTACAATCAAAAATAATACTCCCTACGTTTCTGGAAAAGAGATACTTTCACTTTTTCAATTTGGACTATTTTTAGGATAAAATGAAAAGGTGAAAGTATCACTTTTCCAAAAACAGAGGGAGTATGTAACAATAACAACCAAAAAGGAATTAAAACACAAAGAAAAACATATGGAATTAAACACCAAATTAATGTGTACAGTCAACTTTAACAAAAATATCAAGCAAACTTTTAGATCCTTAAGAACTCGTGGTAGCCTGCTGGAACACATGCAAATCAGGGCGCATTTTTTATAATCTGCATGATGGTTAATAAAATATACCCAAGACCACATCTAAAAAATACAAAGCAAGTCTTGTGCAGGTCTAAAGCTTTAGTTGCGCAAGATATTAACGGATAATAAAATATTTAAAGGGGTCAATCAATTTTTTGCATTATCTCTCCGTTTTAATTTATTTGTTAGAGGAATCGTGATTATCTACTTCAACTAGAGACCAATTTAATGAATCATAAGATGCAACTGTTTTACGCACCTATTCCAACCTCTATAATGAGCCATTTTACTATGAGAACGTCTGTCATCTAAGAAACCATTCAGTGATTCATTGGAAGCTAAATCGTTTCATTCCTCAGACATCATCCCAATATTGAAGGCGATAAACAACTTACAATCTAATAAGTCAACATAACCGATTAACCATGATGAACATGTGCAGATATTTAAGGGGCACAAAATTATATACCATACTCATATATTGTTCTGGAGGAACATGAAGAAAATGTTGCTGAGAAGTTGAAAGCAGCAGTCGATAAACATATAGAAGGAAAAGATAGCGAAAAGAAAGAAAGAAACAAGAAGAAGCAAAAAGATGGTAATGTTGCAAGTGTTTCAGAGAGTCTGAAATAAACAGTCGATACACAAAAACAGGGTTTCAGTCTGTATGAATTGAGTTAGTGTAAGGAACAAGGGATTAAGGCACCTCCAGGTCTGGAAAGTTTTCTAACTAAGAAAGTTATTCATTGAACCTTCAAAGTTCATAACATTTGAAAAGTAATGGAAGAAGTTGCGGGTTGCTAAGAAGGGAATGTTTCTTGGAAGGACCAATACGGTTCGTGAATACTTTCATTGATGGTGTTGGAGGTACTATAGAAACCGAAATAATTTGTTTTTTGTCTTCTTAATATCATAAGTGGGAGAGTCAGTGTTGGGATGTTTTGTCTATTCAGGAGATTTTCTATTAATATAAATGGGATATTCCTCCTCCTCTATTGGATAGAACTGCCAAGGAAAATAAAAAAGAAAAGAAGAATAAACAAATAAGGCTATAATATTAAGAGTTTCCCATCGATTTCGATTAGAGATAAATTACATCAAGTACCATCAAAAATTGTAACGTGTAAAGCACATAGAATCCAATCCCTGGGTTAAGAAGTAAATAACCTCTTGATTTGTTAATACAAATACATTTTAGTAGGTTTAATCAGATATTTCTCCATGCATTGAAGATAGGGTTTCGTCTTAATCCACTCAATCCACTAAAAAAAAAATTGCTTACGAATGGGGGTACTAGTATAATGTACTAATTTATAATATAAAATGAAATTGAGATGAAACCCAAAAAAACATGAGCATGGTTATACAATAATTGGAAACCTAGAATGAAGAAAACCACAACCTAAAATAACACTAAATAATACAGAACCGAAAAACAGGTGGGTTTAGTTAGATTTTGTGAATACATTTTCTTTTTGATGAGCTTTTTGAACTTGTTCATATTCTTTCTTCGTCCATGTAATGTTGCTCGATTCAAAGAATAAAGAAGAAGAAGATTGGGGCCGCCGATTTTAATTCGACGCAAACCCATTTAATATAATAATATGATAAGGGGTGTCTTAAATTTTAGAAGGACCAAGTTACCCTTTCTCTCTCCTCATATAATACATTTTCTCCCTAGTGCTGTACTTCTAAATCATAATAGTAAAAGAAGAAACATAAATCTAAAGCCAGAGTGGACTCTTAATATTTGGAAAAAAAAAGTAAACAGTGTTGACTCGGAAAAATCCTCATCATTTTTGTTTAAATGATTTCTGCATTTATGATCGATGATTTTAAAATTTCATCGCCGATTAACGTCTTTTTAAAAACGAGCTTGGAGTGAACCAAACATCAAGGCCGACAGATGATCCCTCTATCGTGAGAGTTTTTCAATCAAAAGCAAAATCAATAACAAGATAAAGATTAAAAAGATTTATTGTTAAAGAATAAAAAATCGATCCGGGGAGAAGTAACTCGGACAAACTTCTCCGAGAATGGGCTCTAACAAACTTCTAATGAAAAAGTAAGCAACTCTCATTCGTTTAATTGATTTGAATTTGATTTAATATGTTGAAAAAAAAAATACGATTTTCGGTTCATTGGTTTATTGTTTTGTTTTGATTGAAAATAATTTGAACTTTGTATTTAAATTCTTTTTAATGATGTTCTTCATTTAAAAAGTTAATCGATAGTCGCCATGATATTCATTATATAAATAGGAACCTAATAGGGTTACCATATTTCCTACCTTTTGTCGAGCATCATTTGTCAAACTCACAAGTTTTGGTATATCAAGCTTGTTCTCATATTTGGTTGATCAAAACAAATCTTGAATTATAGCCTGTTAAGGTCAGTCTCAGACTAGGAATAAAACATGGTAGTTGAGTATCAGAATCTACCAATCTTCCTTGAAGATTGAAAATTGGAGGACAACGAAAAATATCTACGAGAACTTCATCAACAAAGGTATGTGAAGACTAACTATCTTATTTACTTATATTATCTACCATTATATTTATTACTGAAATAATGTCGTATTATGATGAATATTGCAAAGAATTAATCTCGAGTTCAAGTTAATACTTGGTGAAAAGAAGAGGGTACCAAGTATACCACCAACTTTTTGTTCGGGAGCTATATGGATAAACTTGCCACAATCAGTAGCACATATCAACAGTAAATATCCGATATACCCAATATCTGGACAAGTTTTACTTGGACGATCTCAAAAATCAATATCCAAGTAATATGTACCCAAAATGCTATAAGATCTGAATTCCAACACGAACTCTTGTAATCTTCATTCATGATATGATTTCTTCATGTAAATCTTGTAGGTTATACACAGTCTTTTGGGATAAAAAACTATCGAGATTGTTTAACATACTATTTGCGATATTTCTGTTATAAAGATAAACAGAAAAATGTGGAAAATAAATCACACAAGAAACCGGAAATTTTTAACGAGGAAACTAAATGTACAGAAAAACCATGAAATCTAGTCCAGAACTTGAACACCACACTGTATTAACTCGCTACAGACACTAGCCTACCATCAGACTTTGGACCGGATTAATGTAATTGAGAGTCAATCAACCCTATAAGAAATCCAGCTTAATTTGTGCTCTTTTACATCTATTGGATATTGCAAGACCCTATGCAACACAATTCCCCCAAATGACGTCCTTTACGGGCTTATGAGTTGTTTCGACCTAAATGGGGATTTTTTTAACTATTCCTCCTCTAACAAAAAAGCCTATTGTCTCTTTATATATATTTCAATAATGGTTTAGAAATTTGTTTGCATTAGAACAAGTCCAACAAACCTCAAGGATGTGGAACACTTACACTATTATCAAAGAAAATCCTAAATCACTACCACCCCACAAAAACAATATATACAAGTAAATCCAAAAGTGGTTTATATATTTATCATGTGGAATCACAGAGTTTGAGTCAAAGAGTACTTTCTAATTTTTATCTATCTTGTTAATGATTTATAGTTCAACAACTACAATGATCAACAAGAACACGATCGGATAAACAAAAAACTATCAGGTAAAAGGTAGTATGACCGGGCTTCACGAATATATACCTTTGTGAAGTTTTTCAAAATCGTAACCAAATTCAGTTCCACTAGAAGAAACCTAGGTTTTTAGAGGACGAATCTTGTCGTAACTAGGACACAGAAGTGGCACGATTGAGATATTAGTGTGCATCGAGTCCTTAATTTATATTGATAAACAGGGATTGGTAGCTTACAAACAAAGCTAGGTCCGTGAACTAGTTTCCTTATTTACGAATTGTTTGTAACCAACAAGCTTAACTTCTTCGTATAAATTGTACATGTAAACATGTGAGAAGTTTGCTTAGAATTTAAAAAGAAAAAAAAATATGAGCAACCGTAAGTATACGTTATGCACCAAGTGGTTTGTCAAGGAACAATGGTTAATTTGTTTTGGAACCGACAAGCTTAAATCGAAGTTTAGCTATCACAAGAAAAGATCAGTTCGTGAACTGTCCAAAATGGTTTATGAACAAATAGTCGTCTTGAAAAAGCGAGGGTACAACAACCACACCTAATATTTCGCTTAGCAATCTATATGGACTAACTCCAATATACTTTTAAGAGAATCAACTAGACTCAATCTTATTAACAGTATATTAAAGAGTTATACTATCTCGATCTCTCGATTTAATTCTTACTCAAGCAAATAGAAATCTACGAGTTTAATTAAATACAAGAGAGATAACTTGGATGGAACCAAAGACCAATATCCAAGTGTCAATCAATGTAAATCAACAACCAAAGGTTGGATATTCTAATTGATTGACACACAACCTGTGATATTTCAATTATATAACAAAATATAATGCGAAAAATAACAAACACCAAAATTTTGTTAACGAGGAAACCGCAAATGCGAAAAAACCCCGGGACCTAGTCCAAATTGAACACACATTGTATTAAGCCGCTACGAAACTAGCCTACTACAAACTAACTTCTATCCGGACTGTAATTGAACCCCAATCAATCTCACATTGATCCAAGGTACAGTTGCGCTCTTTACGTCTCTGATCCCAGCAGGATACTACGCACTTGATTCCCTTAGCTGATCTCACCCACAACTAAGAGTTTCTACGACCCAAAGTCGAAGACTTTAATAAACAAATTTGTATCACACAAAAAAGTCTACGGTAATAGATAAATCAGTCTCCCACAGAAATACATACGATTTTTTTTTCCGTATTTTGATAAATCAAGGTGAACAGGAACAAATTGATAAACCGGACTTATATTCCCGAAGAACAACCTAGTATTATCAATCACCTCACAATAATCTTAATCGATGCGGCAAAAGAAGATATTGTGGAATCACAAACGATGAGATGAAGATGTTTGTGGTTACTTTTATATCTTGCCTATAAGAGATATCAATCTCAAGCCAATCGTTACGATTGTACTCAATACGATAGAAACAACAAGATCAGATCATACAACTACAAGAAAGTAGTATCTGTCTGGCTTCACAATCCCAATGAAGTCTTCAAGTTGTTAACATACAGGGTATCGGTATGAACCTAATTTTTAAGGAGAATCGACTCTATCTTATACAACTAGTATCACACAATAGGTGTGGAGATTAGGTTTCCCAGTTGCTAGAGTTCTCCTTTATATAGTCTTGCAAATCAGGGTTTGCAATCAATGTTAGCTTAGTAACAAAGCATTCAATATTCACCGTTAGATGAAAACCTGATTAGATTCAAGCTAATATCTTTCAAACATTAGATCGAAAACTTAGTTTGTTACACACAAATGAAATACACGTTTTAGGTTTGTGTAGTCGTACCCAAACATGTACATTTAGTTGGTTCAACAATAGTTAACCAAATGGTTAGCCATATGAGCACTTTCATATCAACCATATTCTTCTTTACCATAACTAGTTCAAATGACTCAAATGAACTAGTTAGAGAGTTGTTCAATTGCTTAGATCTTATAGAAGTATACAAGACACAATCGAAGCAAAAATGATTTGATTCACTCGAATCGATTCATGAACTTTATAGCCACGGTTTGCAAACTTGAATTCCTTAGTTAATATAAGTATAAGTTCACGAATAATCGTTTTTAGAAAATAACCAAGCTAAGTACGCGGACTAGGTACGCGGACTTAAGTACCCGAAATAAGTTTGTAAATAGTTTACAAACTCCAACATATTTTCTCGGAAAGAGAACCTCCGACAGTACGCGGACTCTGTTCCGGTTTTCTTGAGCAGCAAAGTACGCATACTTTGGTTCAAGAAATAAGGACTTATACATGTACGAGTTACCACACAATGCTTATATCCAACAATGGTTATATAATCTAAACTCTCATTTCAATCATTGAAACATTCTTAGAGGACGTTATATAGTTGTTATTCACAAACCATTTTTCGTCAAAGCCATTTTCAAGTGATTAAAACTTAACATGACTTTCGTCACTAGTAAAGATGAACTTGGTCAAAGCGAAAGCTTACCAACACATATTTCGAGAAATATATAAGCGAGATAAACTCGGCTCAAAATAGAAAATGTGTATAATCAAAGTCTATATAGCAAAACGACTTTTGTCTCAAGATAGGAGATAGAGTAGATAGACTTTTGAGTGATAGATAAGTTCAAGTCTCCACATACCTTTTAGTCGATGAAGTTCCACCAGTTCCTTGAGTAGTTCTTCGTCTTGTATGATGATCGCCATGGAGTTCTTGAGATCAACTACACTTTTTATCCTAGTCCGAGACTTAGCTATAGTAGACTAGAAATCAAGAGTTATAGTTTTGATCACTAACATTGACAAACATGCTTGAGATAGTAACGCATGCGAGTTCGACCGAGCAGTGCTCTAACAATCTCCCCCTTTGTCAATTTTAGTGACAAAACTATCAATACATATGGAATACAAAAATAGATAAATAAACTTTTGTAGCACTTCTTCCACATGCCTAATCTTCAACATTACTCGAAATCTTTGTCACTTCCAAGTACTTAGATAAATAAACTTTTGTAGCACTTCTTCCACATGCCTAATCTTCAACATTACTCGAAATCTTCGTCACTTCCAAGTACTCCAATGATTCCAAAGGTTGTAAGTTTAGCGTCATCGTTGTTGAAAATCAGTAGCTATAACAATGAGAAAACAAGAATTCTCAATCATTGTTATATAGTGTCACAGTATTATTTTACAACATCAAAGTTCGATTGTATCACAACTTCGACAACAATACTATGGTGATATGTATCACTCCCCTTAGTCAATACTCCATCTCACATGGAAACCACTTCCCTTACATAATGATCCGAAAACCATATGTATTTGTAGTGTGAACTACACATTAATTATGCCCCTTTTGTCGATAAAATTGGCAAAGGTAAGAAAACGGGATCCTAATGAAAATTTCCATAGAGACATTTCATGACCAAAAGAAAGCACATATCAACTTATTTAGATGCAATCATATAGACGAAGCTAAATACTTTCATCAAGGAGTTTATAAAGATACAAGATAACTCCTATAATATTCCACAACCACACTCCCCACAAAGATTTGGCAATTAAGCACAAGTTCAATTAAGAACTCTCCCCATAAAATGTCATTCCAAAAAGAACAACAAGAGCGACCTTAATTTTAATTTCATAAGAAAAGAAGGATTTCTTTGGACATAACAAATCACATACGAATATGAATTCGAATCCAAAAATACTCTGTTAGAGCATTGCTCAGTCGAACTCGCATGCGTTGCTATATCAATCTTGTTTGTCAGTATTAGTGATCAAAACTACATGTCTTGATTTCTAGTATACTTATGACTAAGTCTCGGTCTAGGATAGTTAGGAATAGTTGATCTCTAGACTCCATGGTGATTATCTTGCAAAGACGAAGAACTACTCAAGGAAATAGTGGAACTTCATCCGACCAAAATGTATGTGGAGAATTGAACTCATCTTGTCACTCAAAAGTCTATCTACTATATCTCCTACTCTTGAGACAACAGTCGTATAAATATGATAGTTTTCATACATACACATTTGCTATTTCGAGCCGAGTTTACTCGCCTATCTTTTTCTCGAAATACGGGTTGGTAAGCTTTTGCTTTAACAATTTTCATCTTTTCCCATGACGATATTCATGATGACATTTCAATCTTGAAAATAGCTTTGATGACGATAATCGATTCTTTATCTCTAAGGACTGTTATAACATTATAGAAAAATGTTTCAATGATTGAAATGTAGAGTTGAGAATATGTAGCCACCTATGGATGTAAGCATTTAACGTGTTCGCACATTTGTGAATAAATCTATGTGCCGGAAACCAAGTGTATTCATATGTGTGCATGTGGTATTAGTGAAGGAGACAGGTTGGGTATACTTACTGTTGCATACTAGCGGAAGTTCACGTCCGTGAAATTCTGCTGAGTTTGAAGTTTACGAACTCAAAAAACCAGTCACCTTAGGTACGTGTACCCGTACGCATACTGGCGGAACTTTTTCACCCGAAAAAGTCTGCTGAGTTTGGAAACTAAAACCAACTCAAAATCCGGTAGCTAAGGTACGCATACCCGTACGCGTACCCAAGCTAGTTATTTCTCAAACCAGTAGTTCATGGACTTAAAATAATAAATTATAAGGAATGCAATCTTTGCAAACCGTGGGTATATTGTTCATGAGTTGATTCAAAATAATCAAACCGATTTTGTTTCAATTGTGTCTATGTATAAAGACCTAAGCAATTGAACAACTCTTGATCTAGTTCTTATGAGTCATTTGAACTAGTTATGATAAAGATGAATACGGTTGATATGAAAGCACTCATATGGCTAACCATTGGTCAACCATTTGTGAACCAACCAATGTACACATTTAGGTACAGTTACTCAAACCTAAGTGAATACATTTCATGTGTGTGTGACAAGCTAAGTTTCGATCTAACGGTTGAAAGATATTATCTTGGATAAATCAGGGTTTTCATCTAATGGTGATTATTGAATGCTTTGTTACCAAGGTTACTTAGATTGCAAACCTTGATTTGAAAACTATATAAGGAGACGTCTATCAACTGTGCAAAACTAATCCCCACACCTCCTGTGTGATACTAGTTCGTTTGCTAGAGTCGATTCTTCTTTAATCGTAGGTTTCTTATCGAGACCCTATCGATTAACGACTGAAAGACTTCATTGGGATTGTGAAGCCAGACTAAACTACTTTTATTGTAGTTGAGCGTTCTGATCTTGCCATTTTCTATCGTACGAGTGCAATTGGAATAATTTAATTGAGATTATATCTCCGATAGGGCAAGATAAAAAGAAATCATAAACATCTTCGTCTCATCGTTTGTGATTCCGCAATATCTAGTTTTGCTACCATACAATTATTGTGAGGTGATTGATAATACTAGGATGTTCTTCGGGAATATAAGTCCGGTTTATCAATTGGTTCTTGTTCACCTTGATTTTTATCAAAAGACAGAACAAAACTTTTAGGTTTATCTGTGGGAGATAGATTTATCTATCTTTGTAGACTTTTCTGTGTGATACAAATTTGTTTATTAAAGTATTCGAATTTGGTTCGTAGCAACTCTTGGTTGTGGGTGAGATCCGCTAAGGGAATCAAGTACGTAGTATCCTACTGGGATCAGAGACGTAAGGAGCGCAAATGTACCTTGAATCAGTGTGAGATTGATTAGGGTTCAACTATAGTCCAGACCGAAGTTAGTTTGTAGTAGGCTAGTGTCTATAGCGGATTAATACAAAGTGTGGTGTTCAACTGGACTAGGTCCGGGTTTTTTCTGCATTTGCGGTTTCCTCGTTAACAAAACTTCTGGTGCCTGTGTTATTTGTATTCCGCATTATATTTTGTTATATACTTGAAATATCACAGGTTGTGCGTTGTATCGATCAATAGTGAAATCCAACCTTTGGTTGTTGATTGGAAATTGATTGATCCTTGGATATTGGTCTTTGGTACCATCCAAGTTTATCATCCTTGTATTTGATAAAGACTCGCAAATTCTTATTTGCTTGAGTAAAGATCAAATCAATTGAGAGAGATATTAACTCCTCGATATACTTTTCTCTAGATTGAGTCTGACTGTCTAGTTGATTCTCTAGAAAGTATATTGGAGTTAGTCCATACAGATTGCTAATCGAAATATTGGGTGAGGTTGTTAGACCCCCGCATTTTCAATTTGGTATCAGAGCAGGCAAACACGTTTAAAGACCTTATAAGTCTGTGTTTGTAGCGATCTGACTCTATGGAAAGTAGTGATATCTCAATAAATGCACCACCAGATCCAGGGATTGCAGAATTTTCCTCTATGACTGATTTAATAAATTCGGTAGAAGAAATTGTATCTAAACCTCCACTAGGTTTAAAATCCCTTGAAGTGTTTTCAGGGCTTGAAAAGAAACTTGAAAGCTTATATATTGATGTTGAGTTATACCTCCATAAAGAACAAGAATCTCTTGACAAGCTAAATCAAGTTATGAGGAATAATATTCATTTTGAAGTCGACATTGATTTACTAATCAGTGAAAGCAATGCTCCACCTCTGCGTAATTCAATTAATTGTAACAAACTAAACGAATTACAATAGGAGTTTAAATCTCATTCATCTGAGTATATCACTTCAAAGCATGAATTGATTCATTTCTCAATTCCTGATAATTCCTATCAAGATAGTAGTATTGTATTATTTTATGAAGAAGCTAGGACGTCTCTTTTTATCAAAAGAGTTTCCCTTTGCAGTACTAAAAACTATCTGCAAAAACTGTTTTTTATAAGTTGGAAAACAAGAAATCAGAAACACAAATCTTTTTGGGTTTTCTCGGAGTTCTTTGATAGACTTATAAAAATAGTTCCTTGGGTGTTTCTTAACACTACAAAATGTAAGAGTTGCTGGAAAGAAACTCTTTCTTGGTGTCATGGTGAGTAAGACATTGTTCACCTCAACACAGATTGATTATGTTGAAAGTGCATCCTCACCCAGAAATGCCCTGTTATGTATACGGTAAAGGAAGCACAAGAACTGGGGTACACATATTAAGTTGGGTATGATTTTAAATTTTTGGTAACGTTGTAGAATTCGATCGGATTCTTCTAAAAAGTTATGTCTCTAAACTTTAGCAAGTTTTATGATGATTTATGTACCTTGCTTATTGTTCATTTCTACCTAACTTGATATGTGTTTAAGGTTCTTAAACGTTTAGGTTTGAAAATAATAGTTCGGGATGTTTGGACTTCATGGTGCACCTAACACGTATGCATAACATCATTTAAAATCAAATCCAGGGGTTTAAGTACGCATACCCGTTTGCATACTGCTCCATGTCATGAAAATTCTTTTGCAAACTCGTATGCATACTTGCATGTAGACGTCGATATTCGGTAAACTTGTTTTGGCCGTATCTTCTTCGTCCGAACTCGGATTGACCTCATTCTTTTTGCATTCTCTTCCTATTTGAATTATATTCAAAATGAACATGATAAACCTTGAATTTGGATGAGTTAAGATTGGTATTTGTCCTGTCTCTTAATTTTGAGTGTTTTGCTCATTTTTGTCGCACTTGTTCCACTTCTCTTGGACTTGGGCACTTGGATTGTTGGAGTACTACTCTTCTAAGATAATTTTCTAAGATAATTTCAATGAGTAGCTTTTACAAGAATGTTATTGGTGAATCACAAAGAAGGAAGTTCAAGAATGGGTGGAGAGGCCCTAAGAGATTATAAACGCATTGTTATGGATTCTTGAATGTTCACAATCATCCTTTGTGAACTATGGTGCATGGTAATGACTTTGTATGTTCTTCTTTGTTAAGAAATCTTTTTATACGCCTTTGGTAGCTATTCTTAGTGTAAATCCGGGCGAAAAATTTGATTCTACTCTCTAAGGACAAATATTCTTATATGTGCATTACGAGTTTATCTTGATTCCTAGGAAACTTCTTATGAGAAATTATTCTTGTTTTGAGAAGGATTATTAGAGTTTGGAATAGCAATTAGTATGAGTACACATAGCTATGTCCAACGTTTTCATCTTCATGTTTTTAGGTTTATTTGTTGAAATTCTAAAAAGTTTGTTTGGAAGATGATATTTGCAGTATTAAATTTTATGGTTTTATGCTGCAATATGTTATGGTATATGTGTGTTTGAGACCGTGAACTATTATTGTCCCATACGATGTCAAAAGTTATCTCTTTCATATGTCGATATGCATGTATTGATACAAGATCGATGAACTTTTGACAAACAAATGTTAAGCCTATTATGTCAATTATTGATGGAAGATAGGTTAAAATATTTTGTTCGCAAGGATTATGTTTATTGTATGTCATTGTGTAAATAGTGATGGAAAATATAATGAATCCTTGTATATACCGCGAATCCCTATATTGATCATTCCCGATCCATATTTTATGTGTATACTCCCCTATGGTTCCTATATAATGCTCCATAAGTTTTTCTTGTGTTGATCATAAGACGATTGAGTTAATCATTCTTTTATGGTGAACTTAGTCGTAGATTATTTTCTTCCCGTAAGCTTTCTTATGTCGAGCATTTCGACCTATATTAATCATAGATTCATTTTTGGTTATTTTGGTTGTGTATCCCGATTAAATTGATCATGGGTTCTCTTGTGGTTAGTTTAATTGAGTTTTTTGGATATAAAAAATCATTTCTTTATGGTTTTGGTGTCCAATAAAATCCTTCTTTTCTTGTAAAGAATTTTCTTCGACTTTTCTTACTCTCCGGTTTTGAATTTTCCTTTGAATGGATCTTTCCTTGCGATGGTCTTTTGTAAGGTTGAAAACTACGTTGGAATTTGAGCTTATATGACAAAAGAAGAATTTGATCTCTTGTTGATATAAAAAATCATTTCTTTATGGTTTTTTTGAAAAAGTGTCCAATAAAATCATTCTTTTCTAAGGTTGAATAACTCTTGGCAATAACATCAAATGGGGGAGAGTTTTTTTGAACTTGCGCTTAATTTCCATATCTTTGTGGGGAGTGCGGTTGTGGAATTATTTAGGGGTTATCTTGTATTCTTATAAACTCCTTGATGAATGCATTTAGCCTCGGCTTTATGATTGCATCTAAACAAGTTGATATGTACTTTTCTTTGGTATTGAAGCATCTTCGTGGAAATTTCATTAGGATCTCATTTTCGTACCTTTGCCAATTTTATTGACAAAAAGGGGGAGAATTAATGTGTAGTTCACACTACAAATACATATGATCTACGTGCTTTACGGGTCATTATGTAAGGGGGAGTGGTTTTCATGTCGAGACGAAAGTATTGACTAAGAGGGAGTGATACATATCACCATATTATTGTTGTCGAAGTTGTGATATGAGAACTTTGATGTTGTGTAATAATACTATGACAATGTATAACAATGATCGAGAGCTTTTGTTTTCTCATTGTTATGACTACGGAACTTCAACAACTATGATGATGAACTTACAACCTTTGGAATCATGGGAGTACTTGGAAAAGACGAAGTTTTCGAGTAACGTTGAAGCACCAAGGAGATCAAGCATGTGGACGAGAAGCTACAAAGTTTTATTTATTTTTTAATCCATATGTATTGATAGTTTTGTCACTAAAATTGACAAGGGGGGAGATTGTTAGAGCATTGCTCGGTCGAACTCGCATGCGTTGCTATCTCAATCATGTTTGTTAATATTAGTGATCAAAACTATATGTCTTGATTTCTAGTATACTTATGACTAAGTCTCGGTCTAGGATAGTTAGGAATAGTTGAGCTCCAGACTCCATGGCGATTATCTTGCAAAGACGAAGAACTACTCAAGGAACCAGTGGAACTTCATCTGACCAAAAGGAATGTGGAGACTTGAACTCATCTTGTCACTCAAAAGTCTATCTACTCTATCTCCTACTCTTGAGACAACAGTCGTATAAGTATGATAGTTTTCATACATACACATTTGCTATTTCGAGCCGAGTTTACTCGCCTATCTTTTTCTCGAAATACGTGTTGGTAAGCATTTTCTTTAACCATTTTCATCTTTACCCGTGACGAAAGTCATGATGACGTTTCAATCTTGAAAATAGCTTTGATGACGATAGTCGATTCTTTATGTCTAACGACTGTTATAACATTATCGAAGAATGTTTCAATGATTGAAATGTAGAGTTGAGAATATGTAACCACCTATGGATATAAGCATTTAGTGTGTTCGCACATTTGTGTATAAATCCATGTGTCGGAAACCAAGTGCGTGCATATATGTGCATGCGGTATTGGTGAAGGAGATAGGTTGGGTATGCGTACATGTACGCATATCTGGCGGAAGTTCACGTCCGTGAAATTCTCTTTGGGTTTGAAGTTTACGAACTCAAAAAACCAGTCACCTTAGGTACGTGTACCCGTACGCCTACTGGCAAAACTTTTTCACCCGAAAAAGTATGCTGAGTTTGGAAACTAAAACCAACTCAAAATCCGGTAGCTAAGGTACGGATACCCGTACGCGTACCCAAGCTAGTTATTTCTCAAATCGGTAGTTCATGGACTTAAAACAATAAATTATAATGAATGCAATCTTTGCAAACCGTGGGTATATTGTTCATGAATTGATTCAAATGAATCAAACTGATTTTATTTCAATTGTGTCTATGTATAAAGACCTAAGCAATTGAACAACTCTTGAACTAGTTCTTATGTGTCATTTGAACTAGTTATGAGAAAGATGAATACGGTTGATATGAAAGCACTCATATGGCTAACCATTGGTCAACCATTTGTGAACCAACCAATGTACACATTTAGGTACGGTTACTCAAACCTAAGTGAATACATTTCATGTGTGTGTGACAAGCTAAGTTTAGATCTAACGGTTGAAAGATATTAGCTTGGATAAATCAGGTTTTTCATCTAACGGTGATTATTGAATGCTTTGTTACCAAGGTAACTTAGATTGCAAACCTTGATTTGAAAACTATATAAGGAGATGTCTAGCAATTGTGCAAAACTAATCCCCACACCTCATGTCTGATACTAGTTGGTTTGCTAGAGTTGATTCTCCTTTAATCGTAGGTTTCTTCTCGAGACCCTATTGATTAATGACTGAAATACTTCATTGGGATTGTGAAGCCATACGAAACAACTTCTATTGTAGTTAAGCGTTCTGATCTTGCCATTTTCTATCGTACAATTTCAATTGGAATAATTGACTTGAGATTATATCTCCGATAGGGGAAGATAAAAACAAATCACAAACATCTTCGTCTCATCGTTTGTGATTCCGCAATATCTAGTTTTGCTACCATACGATTTAGATTATTGTGAGGTGATTGATAATACTAGGATGTTCTTCGGGCATATAAGTCCGGTTTATCAATTGGTTCTTGTTCACCTTGATTTTTATCAAAAGACAGAACAAAACTTTTAGGTTTATCTTTGGGAGACAAATTTATCTATCTTTGTAGACTTTTCTGTGTGATACAAATTTGTTTATTAAATTCTTCGACTTTGGGTCGTAGCAACTCTTGGTTGTGGGTGAGATCAGCTAAGGGAATCAAGTGCATAGTATCCTGCTAGGATCTGAGACGTAAGGAGCGCAATTGTACCTTGAATCAGAGTGAGATTGATTAGGGTTCAACTACAGTCCAGACCGAAGTTAGTTTGTAGTAGGCTAGTGTTTGTAGAGGCTTAATACATTGTGGTGTTCAATCTGGACTAGGTCCCGGGTTTTTTTTTTTTGCATTTGCGGTTTCCTCGTTAAAAAAATTCTAGTGTCTGTGTTATTTCTATTCCGCATTATATTTTGTTATATACTTGAAATATCACAGGTTGTGCGTTGTATCGATCAATAGTGAAATCCAACCTTTGGTTGTTGATTGGAAATTGATTGATCCTTGGATATTGGTCTTTGGTACCATCCAAGTTTATCATCCTTGTATTTGATAAAGACTCGCAGATTCTTATTTGCTTAAGTAAAGATCAAATCAAGTGAGAGAGATATTAACTCCCGATATACTTTTCTCTAGATTGAGTTTGAATGTCTAGTTGATTCTCTAGAAAGTATATTGGAGTTAGTCCATCTGATTGCTAATCAAAATATTGGGTGAGGTTGTTAGACCCCTGTTTGTGGGTGAAAACCGTTTCTGCTGATTTCAGTAATTTCATGTGAGTGCGGATGAGAAACGAATCTAAAACCAAAACAATGTATTGCACGGGAGTACTTTTGATTCGAGAGATCAATGCATACAATCTGGCCTAAACCAAGAAATGGTCGTTTCAGGGCTTGCTTGATCACAAAGTAAAGGAGAAAGGTTGGTCTTAGGGAGGGAAGCGAAGAAAGTGTTGAGACCAGAATAGTTGATTCTGGAAGTGTAGGCATTTTTGTGACTTGTATCAGAAAATTGAACTAGTGAGCTAAATGGAAAGCTACCAGGTGATTTCTGGATGTGGTATTGTTCTCCTGACCAAAACTTGTTATTTGGTGGAAATAGGTGAGACCTATTGATACAAGTCGCAACAAAACGTACCCTGGTCTCGTAAGAAGTGGAAACGATTGAGTGGTGGAAGAAAGCGGTAACGGGTAACGCCTAGAATTGATGTTTGCATAATGAAAGATACTTTTCACCATTATTTCTTCCCATTATTAACCGCCTCACTTTTATAACACTTTATTGTAACGTGCGTATGGCACGCTGCACGCTGTAAACCGCAAGACCAATACCCTGATGAGTATCCCCCAGTTTGTAACATGTTTTGATGTCTCGAGTGTTTTCATGGACAACTTGTAGCGCTTAGCTACGTGTGGAAAGTTTAAAATTGAGAGGCTTGCCGTAAGTAAATAGCGCGTGATGCTATTAGGCTCGTCTTGGTTGGTCGCCTAGAACTTGCCACAAGCTCGCCGACTTGGTAGCAAACTTTGATGGTCGAGATCACATCTTATGAAACAAGGGTAGCCGTTGATTGTGGCTACCTTGCGTTGGCGTTCGATGAGTTTGGTGGCGTGACCAAAGGATTTGGCGTCGCGGCCAAATTAGGGTTTGGCGCCATGACCAAAGAATTGGCATCGTAGAAAAGTTGGTGTCGTGACCAGAAAGTTGGCATCGTAGCCAAGTTGGTGCCGTGACTTGAGAGTTGGCATCGTAGCCAAGAGAGTTGGCACCGCATCCAAATTAGGGTTTGGCGGCACAAACCAAAGAATTGGCGTTGCGGCCAAAAGGTCGCCACAAATTTTGCGGTTTGGTGGCGAACTTGGGACGGCTGAGATTTGCATCTCAGGAGGAAGGGTACCGTTGGTGGACATAGGCGTGGTAGCGTGGCTGGCATGGCTTGCGCATGCTTTTTGGCACGGTGGCATGGCCAATTTAGGGTTTGACACACAAACCAAAGGATTTGCGTTATGCTTGTGGCTACAAGTCTTGCGGTTTGGTGGCGAACTTGGACGGCTAAGATTTGCATCTCAGGAGGAAGGGTAGCCGTTGATTATGGATACCTTCCGTTGGTGGCCAGAGGTGTGGCATGCGTGCCTGGCATGCGTGCCTGGCATGCGCGCATGACATGTGTGGTATGCGCGTGCGGAATGTTGGCGCGTTTTGGGAAGCCGACTTAGTATGGCGACCTCTTTTGAGGCTGCGGCAGGTTTGGAGCAACCTAATTGGTTAGGTGGTCGGAAAGCTAGGGCGCGACCACATTTCCAGTGCGCGTGGCGGGTTTAAAGCGACCTGATTGGTCGATGGAAAGGAGGCTGGCAAGCAACATTGGGCCGGCCTTGTTTGGAATGCGCTTGGCGCATTTAGGGCGACCTGATTGGTCGATGGGAAGTGGGGCCGGAAAGCTAGGGAGCGACCACACTTCCAGCGCGTTATGGCGGATTTAAAGTGACCTGATTGGTCGATGGAAAGGGGGCCGACAAGCAACATGGGTCCGACCTTGTTTGGAACGCGTGTGGTGCATTTAGGGCGACCTAATTGGTTGATGAGAAGTGGGGCCAGAAATCTAGGGCGTGGACACGCTTCCAGCGCGATGTGGAGGATTTAAAGCGACCTGATTGGTCGATGGAAAGGGGACCGGCAAGCAACATGGGGCCGGACTTATTTGGGCGCGCGTGGCACATTTAGAGCGATGATTGGTCGATGGAAAGTGGGGCTGACAAGCTAGGGCGTGGCCACACTTCCCGGCGCGTTTGTATGATTTAAAGCGACCTGATTGGTCGATGGAAAGGGGGCCAGCAAGCAACATGGGGCAGGCTTTGTTTGGAACACGCATGGCGTATTTAGAGAGACCTGATTGGTCGATGGGAAGTGGGGCCGGAAAGCTAGGGCGCGGCCACACTTCCAGCGCGCTGTGGCGGATTTAAAGCGAACTGATTGGTCGATGTAAAGAGGGCCGATAAGCAACATGTGTTCGGCCTTGTTTGGAACGTGAGTGGCACATTTAGGGCGACCTGATTGGTCGATGGGAAGTGGGGACGGCAAGATAGGTCTTGGCCACACTTCCAGCGCGTTGTGGAGGAAATTTTGACAAGCAAGGTCTGGTATATTGCGCCATGCACGAAACCCTAACTTCTGCAAGTTAGTCAGGTTGAAAAAATTCTATGTGCCGACACAAATCTCTTTTAAGTTCGTTTCCAGAGAGCATCATGCTTTTCTAATTGAATATCTTATTCTTGATACTTGGAGATTCATGCTACTCTGCTGCGAGTGAACACAAATCGTCATGCCATATCAACATTAAGAGTTCACCCGGAAAACATAACATAAAAGGCATTCATAGGAACTTATATTAAGTGAATATGCGCAAGGCGCCGAAATTTACAGAACATCTGGGATTCGCCAGTATGGATAAATTTCATGCAAGTATATTGAGCAGCTCAATAAATATGCCAGTGGAGAGGTTAGCACACGTGGCTCTGTTTCCTTGCAGAGTGACGTCACATCAGATGCAAGGTTTTACAATTTTAACCCTAAGCTAAAAACCACCATCAACAACCCCGCATTTTCATACTCAATTAGATTAACCACAAGAGAACCCATTATTAATCTAATCGGAATTGCTCTACATAAGAGAACTTACAGAGCCTCACAATATATACATAAAATATGGATCAGGGAAGATCAATAATGCGGAATATACAAGGATTCATTATATTTTCCATCACTATTTGCACAATGACATACAATAGACATAATCCTCGGGAAAAAAAGTTCATCCTATCTTCCATCAATATTTTCATAATGACATAATAGGCTTCAAACTTTTGTAGTATCAAAAGTTCATTCATTCTTTTATCAATACATGCATATCGATATATGAAAGACTTAACTTTTGACAAGGTATGGGACAATCATAGTTCACGGACGTAAACACAATATCCCATAACAAATTGCAATATATAAAACCATAAAGATTAATACTGCAAAAATCATCTTCCTAACAATTTTAGAATTTAAACAAATAAACCTAAAAACATGAAGATGAAAACGTTGGACATAACTATGTGTAATCACAATAATGGCTATTCCAAACTCTAGTTATTCTTCTAAACAAAACAAGAAAATAAAATTCTCATCCGAAGATTTACTAGATGTTAAGACCTTTGAAGAATTCTTTATTGTCCCCGAACTCCTTGTCGTCAAAAGCCATTGGGACATAAGGTTCATGAAGATAGGATTTAATATCAATAAACCTTCTTAATTGATGTCGAACCAAGGCCTTCTAAATCTCATGAATCTTAAACACAAAAGCCTTTATTTGTTGAATCTCCTTTTGCGTCTCCTTCAACACTTCAAGAACATCAGAAAACTTTTGAGAATTTGAAGGAACAACTTTAGGCTTCCTCATTCCTTTTTTTTCTTTTCAATGTTGGAGATAACGTAGATTTCTCTTTTTCCTTCATGATTGATGGCTTGACAATCATATTAACATCTTTTTCATCAGAAGACATGATGCTTGGAGTATCCATAAACGTATGGGTTTGTGAGAGGAAATCACAATCTCAACAAGTAGTCTTAAGATAAAAGAAGTTTTAGGGAAGGAAAAAGGAATGTAGGGTTACGAAACCTTTAACAGGTTCGTGCACGCACAACTTTGAACCCTAGAGAGAGTAGAATTGTCGAGAATAACTCTCCTTTAGACAGATAACTCAAAAAAAAAAAAAAAAAAAAAAAAAAAACTAAGAAAATGAGAAAACAAAATTTTCCTAAAGCATGAGAGGTTACACAACCTTATCTCTTTTGATCATGCAGGTCAAGAGACAAGATTTACAAATCAACACAATCAAGTTGTGTTGCGGTGAACAACAATTTGTCCATCATGTTCCTCTTGAGAGGAATCCACAGACCTCTATCTATCAAAACGATTTGACCATACTTTCTTCTCTAATGGTCTTGTTTTGTCCTTAGAAACTAACTTATTAGACGAAGATAAAATCTGACATACCTCAGCGGTCTTTTGAGCGAGTTTAAGCTTGTTTGGTAATCGATTTGCTCTTCGTTGAAGTTTGTTGACCTATCTCAATTTGTGTTTGTACTTGTAACACTTTGATAGTTCATTACCATTGAGTGAACAATATGAGAACGTCAATCTTGAATATAATTCAGGCATCTGAGATGTGCAAGCAACTAGACACATAGTGGAACTTGAAACATCATACACATCATTTCCAAAGAAGGGGTCAATTTTAACTTCCAGATTGTTTGAGTTTTCTTCTGAAATAATATCAATATTGATATGTGTATTGCTACAATTATAAAAATTAATATTTTCACAACAAGTGCAACGCTTGATTTCTCGTCTCCATTAGAATCATAGCTGCCAGACCTTTCATCAAGAGTTGCAGAAAGACCTTTGTTCCCAGTGTATTTCTTTCGATTTGGACACTCATTTGCAAAATGACAAAAACCTTTACACTTAAAGAACTGAGGTATATTCTCGTCATCAGTTTCATCAGTATCCTTATTTTTAGGAGGAACACGATTATGAGGTTTATCTGACGACTTGGATTTATCTCTGGAAAACCGTTTACTTCTTTTCAAAAGAAGATCCCTAAACTATCTTGTGATCAACGAGACTGACTTGTCAAGATCTTCATCTGATGAATCAGCCTCAGAAAGATCATCTTCATAGATATAAACACTTTTACTTTTATTAAGTAATTTAGTGTTCTTTTGTGCTTTGAAGGCAACATACTTACTAGACTTGGACGTATGCTCATGATCAAAGATCTTTAATTAGCTTCCCAACCAGAGTATTTCTGGAAAGCGTTGCGAGATTATTTCCTTCAACGATGGAATGCTTCTTAGAATCGTATCTAGATGGCAGCAATCTGAGAATTTTCATCACAATATCCTTTTCAGGACTAGTCTTACACAATGCAAAAGATGCATTAACAATTTCAGACACTTTGTGATTAAAATCATCAAACGTTTCTTCATATGCCATACGAAGGTTTTCCCAATCATAACTTAGGTTTTGAAGCCTAGCTTCTTTCTCATTGATATTCCTTAAAATACGGTTTCTAAGATATCCCAGGATTCCTTAGACTTTGTGTACATAGTCACATGGTGCTGAAGATATGGGGTATGGCATGTATGATAGCATTTAAGCCGTCAGAATTTTTCTTTGCAGCAAGAACTTCTTCTGGGCTATATCTACCAATATCCTTCGGTATAGGTACATCTCCATCTGTATTAACCGGAGGTTCATAGCCATTAATAACTCGTACCCATGTTTGAAAATCACGAGCTTGAAGAAAAGCACGCATAGCAATTTTCCACCATAGGTAGTTTGAGCCATCGAAGACTGGTGGTACGTTTATGGAGATAGAATTCCTGTTCATAGAGTCAGATCGCTACAAACACAGACTTGTAAGGTCTTTAAACGTGTTTGCCTGCACTGATACCAATTGAAAAAGCGGGGGTACAACAACCACACCCAATATTTCGTTTAGCAATTTGTATGGACTAACTCCAATATACTTTTAAGAGAATCAACTAGACTCAATCTTATTAACAGTATATTAAAGAGTTATATTATCTCGATCTCTCGATCTAATTCTTACTCAAGCAAATAGAAATCTGCGAGTGTAATTAAATACAAGAGAGATAACTTGGATGATACCAAAGACCAATATCCAAGTGTCAATCAATATAAATCAACAACCAAAGGTTGAATATTCTAATTAATTGATCTAACATACAACTTGTGATATTTCAATTATATAACAAAATATAATGCGGAATAGAAATAACACAGAAACCAAAATTTTGTTAACGAGGAAACCGCAAATACAGAAAAACCCAGGGACCTAGTCCAGATTGAACACACACTGTATTAAGCCGCTACAGACACTATCCTACTACAAACTAACTTAGGTCTGGACTGTAATTGAACCCCAATCAATCTCATATTGATCCAAGGTACAGTTGCACTCCTCACGTCTCTGATCCCAACAGGATACTACGCACTTGATTCCCTTAGCTGATCTCACCCACAACTAAGAGTTGCTACGACCCAAAGTCGAAGACTTTAATAAACAAATTTGTATCACACTGAAAAAACTACGGTAATAGATAAATCTGTCTCCCACAAAAATACCTACAAGTTTTGTTCCGTCTTTTGATAAATCAAGGTGAACAAGAACCAATTGATAACCCAGACTTATATTCTCGAAGAACAGCCTAGTATTATAAATCACCTCACAATAATCTTAATCGACGTGGTGAAAGAAGATATTGTGGAATAACAAACGATGAGACGAAGATGTTTGTGATTACTTTTATATCTTGCCTATCGGAGATATCAATCTCAAGCCAATCGTTATGATTGTACTCAATACGATAGAAACAACAAGATCAGATCGTTCAACTATAAGAAAGTAATATCGGTCTGGCTTCACAATCCCAATGAAGTCTTCAAGTCGTTAACCTATAGGGTCTCGGTAGAAACCTAAGGTTAAAGTAGAATCGAATCTATCTTATACAACTAGTATCACACAAGAGGTGTGGGGATTAGGTTTCCCAGTTGCTAGAGTTCTCCTTTATATAGTCTTTCAAATCAGTGTTTGCAATCAATTTTAGCTTAGTAACCAAGCATTCAATATTCACCGTTAGATGAAAACCTGACTAGATTCAAGCTAATATCTTTTGAAAAGAAGAGGGTACCCAAATATACCTCAAGGTAAAACTTTTCCTACCTATAAGTCCTTTCTCCGAAAGTGATTGTCTATGAAATGAGTCGAGACAATACAACTAATAAGTTCACACTTCGTGTGATCGTCTATGGATACGAGATCCAGACAATACAACAACGAAGCATGTTACTTGATAAAAAGGTTCGGACTTAACCAAACACAATAGGATTCACTTATCAAGTAAATAGGAATTAGCGTTTGTGTGATTCACTTTCATTATAATAAAACAATTATAATGCGGAAATATAAAGTAAATGACACAGAAAGATTTTGTTAATGAGGAAACCGCAAATGCAGAAAAACCCCGGGACCTTGTCCAGAATTGAATACTCTCAGGATTAAGCCGCTACACAAATTACACCTAACTTCATACGTATAGTTGAGACCAAGCAACTAAACATATAGTTCACCTAGTTCCGTCTGTATTCCTACGCGTCTGACCTATGAATAAGTCACGTACTTGGAACAATTCCTTTGGTTCATATTCCAAACAATAAAGGAACAAAAAATCAGTTTGGTATCAACTCTATTCAACCAAGTGATATGAGTCGGACAAAGGCTCTTTTGTTTATCTTAACATAAATTCCTTCGTCAGGTCCATAGATCTATCTTATGTTCAATCATAGAAGTAATCGTTTAAGATTAAGCCAACAACACTATTAATCCAAAGAATTGTGTTGATGCCGATCTACTCAATTAATCAATCCAATCTATCACAAGGATAAACTGATTATTAATTGGATCATCTTTTTACCGAAACAAGTATTGTGCACACCAAAGATTATGAACCCACAAATCTGAAATCTTCTAACTCTTCTTTGTCATCAAATCTTCTTAGATCTTCAATAAACACCTGCATACAATCACTTGAATCTCTTGTGATCAATCACGCACAGATCGGAGTCTGTTAACAATGGATTATCACAAGATCGTCTTTAGAACTAATGTGAGTCTAAAGATCCCTGTTGTTTTGGGGTAGAAACTGATTCTGCTGTTTTTGGTAATTTTGGGTGTGTTGATAAGAAACGAGTTCAAAACCAAAAAAAATGCACTGCACGGGAATGTTTTTAGGTTCGAGAAATCAATCTGTAAGACCTTCGCCTAAACCAAGAAATGGTCGTTCCAGATTCAATTCGGTCACAAGGTAAAGGAGAAGGGTTGATCTTAGGGAGGGAAGCAGAGAAGGTGTTTGAGATCAGAGTGTTGAATTATGAAGGTGTGGCTGTTTATGGCTTGTGTATCATAAAATGGTAACTGGCTACTTGTGTTGATAACACTCGTCCCCTTTGAAATAGATTGCAAATTTATTTATACAAGTCATTGAGCACACCTTGATCTCTTAGGAAGTGGAGGAAGTGAAGTAGTGGAGAAGTGGGTTTTGTGCGGAAGGTAGTGATCATCGTGTCTCCTTTATGAGGGATGAGTGATCACACGTTCTCCCACTACTCTCATTACTGATAACCACCCGTCTTTCCTGACATATTCTCGTAATGGACGTGTTGCACGTCGCACGCTGTAAACCACCAGACCAAAACCCCAGTAAGCATCCCCGGTTTGTGACATGTTTGATGTCTCGAATAAGTGGGTAAAGTCGTGGGACCCACATGGAGAATATCATGGTGCTATTAGGTGAAACAACTAAGTTGTTTATGAGGCCAATAAATTATTGTATGTATTCGATGCATGTGAAGCATCACATTTAAGAAGCTCAAACTAATCGATGTGTATGAAGCATCATTGTTTTGGAGCCTGATTGAATAAGTCGCGGATAGGCGTCTTAAAGGAGGTAGCATGATCGACCACCTTTGGGTGATCGTTTGAGGACCCTACGGTTTATTCATCACTTGGTCGATCGCCTCATGTGGAAGAGGGATAGACGGTCTTCACAATGTTGCTTTGCTTGTTTTCGAAAAACAAATCCACACCATCCAACTAGGTTAGCGAAGTTGGATGGACGAGATGATTTGCGGCGGTTGCATACTGCAATTGACGTAACTTTAGGATTTAGGGAGCCGTGTGGCCAACCCTCTTTGGACGAGCGATTCGAGGCCTCCGTCATTATCTTGAGAAAGTCGGTCGGTCACCTGTGAAGATGGGCCGACAGTGATTATGTTGACATCCTCGGGGCCGTTTAAAATTAAATCTAAGCCACTCAAATCATCTGGCGAAGATGAGTGGTCGAGATCAATTTGTGGCAGTAATGTGTTGCCGCAAAGTAATTTTAGGTTTTTTGAAAACAGCGTGTTCACGCTACTTTGGGCCAGCGATTTGATGCGCTTTGGTCTCGCTATGAGAAAGTCGATCGGCTACGTGTGGAGTTGGTTCGATGGTGAACGCGTTAGCATATCCTTGATCATTTGAAACATAATCTAAGCCGTCCAAATAGGCTAGCGAAGTTGGACGGATACGATCAATTAGCGGTAGTTGTATAACGCCGCTTATTCAATTTTAGGGTTTTGAAGGCTGCGCGATCATCCTTCTTTGGGCGTGGGATTCAACGCGTTTCTAGTTTGCAGTGGGCATTCAATCGACCAAGAATGTAGTTGGGTCTTTGGTGATCACACCAGCATCCTTTCGATCATTCAAGGGAAGATCTAAGCCGTCCAACTAGGCTGGCAAAGTTGGACGGATGTGATTAATTTGAGACCGTTTTTGTCGGTCTTAGCTCGTTTGAGCTCCTTTTAATAACGCGACCACCCTGTTTAAGGTTGGCGTTTGAAAACACTAGGGTGCGTTTACGCAAAGTTTGGTTGGTTGGGACGTTGGTGGGCCCACCGACGGTTAATGCAGTAATTACCTAGTTCCGCCAAGAGTGGTCTAGGCCTGTTGAATTGCGCGGCCAAATTGGGTGGCCGTGATCGTCTCCGAGACTGATATTAATAAACTAGATTTTCCTTAAGGAATTCAAGCGCGATCGAGCTAACTTAAAAGTGCATCGATGCGAGATTCTCTTTGTCAGAGAATGATGTAGCCCGTGTGGGTATTTTCATGCAGATCTCAATATTAGCACTTCGGAAGATTCATGCTACTCTGCTGAGAGTGAACACTTCATCTTCATGTCATGTCAATAATGGGAGTTCGGCTGAGAACATAGCATGGAAAAATACCAGGCAAGTCATGCATTAGTTAATAATGCTGGCATAAAATAAAATTCACATAATATTTGGGATTGCTACTATGCGCACCATTCTGAATGAATTTCATATATATATATACTAGGTTTGTTCGATACATATGTAAGTAAAGAGGTTTAAGCACTCGTTACTTTCAAGTGGCTTTTATTCTTTTATAGGATCACAGTGTTAAATGTATGGCTTTACGATTTTGAACCTGAACTAAAAACCACCATCAACATTAAGTCCCCTGCTTAGCACGTAACAATGACATTGTTGCGGGGTAAGCACTAGATGGTGACAAACAAATAAATTCACAAGAGGAGTTTGATGCACATTACCAGGATACATGCTGGCTTGGTTCTCGAGTAGGGCACGTTTCCTTTGTACGTCGTTTATCGTCAGATAGATAAGTATCTAGTTGATTGTTATCCTGTCTCCGGAGCCTTTATATACGGCAAGAAACTCCCTTTCCTCCCGGGATCTAGCTGATTTGCAGAATATAATGAAGACAATGAGCCTTTCTCCCCATCCCAAAATTAATTTTCTTCTTCTTCGTTTCAAGTATTGCTCCATGTTCATTATGCAGTTTGATTTTTGATTGATAATAACAATTTTTATTTACCAGTTGTTGGTATGATCATAACGTCCCTTTTTGCAGTGTATGATGGGAACTACTGGTGATGATTACTCTTTTACTTATCTAGAGAAGATCTTTGAAGTCGACAAACCCGAGGCTAGTGCGTTCGAGGAGATGATGGCCAAAATAGATCCTCTATTTCGTGAAGCTGGTCATGCCATTCAGGGTATGTCTCTTATGCAACTACGTCTCGTTCGGGAGCGTGTTCAGGCTTTCTTAGCTTTGGCCGTCATGGAGGAAGAATGGAGGCGCGGAGAAGCGTCTCAGTCGCCGAGCGCGAGAGCTGAAAGGTTTGCAACTCGGCTAAAGCGGCGAAGGATCGAGCATGAGCGACCTTCCAGTGAAAACAAGTATGATTACCCTGTCTGTAATGGAATCATCATCCTAGATTTTGACATGGACGAACTAGAGTATCCTCAGAAGGCTGTTGGGGCAGTTCGTGAAGGAGAAATTGAAGTAGCTTCCGTAGAAGATGTTGAAGCAACCGCCGGAGGGAATACTGAAGTGGCTGCTGAAGAGATCATGGTAGCATCATCCAGAGAAGATGTTGAAAAAGCTTCCAAGGATGATGTCGGTGCATCTCCTGAAGTGAATATTGAAGCAACTATTTAGGAAGGTGTCGAAGAGGCATCAAAAGGGGAAGTCGACGCGCTTCTCTGGAGGATGCACTAATGGCTTGCGATGACGGCGTCACAGCAGTTTCCAATAGTTCATGTGAAACTACTGTTGATCCTTCCAATGACTAGATTTCCCTTTGTTGCTTTTATTCTTGTTGAATGCTTTCATAGTTTGTAGACATTCCTTTTTATGCTTAGCGGTAACTGAGTTTAGATTTAATTAAACAATGGTTCTTCTATTAACATTATCTTGAGATCCAAATGTGACGCTCTCCAGGGTCATAATAGAATCTCTCTATTTCATCAATTCACGCATATATCCCGTGATGCGTTTTATGTGTACTGTCTTCGTGATGATTGCTCACGATCCCAAACAATGAAGTAGGATGCGATAATGGAAACCAGAGATTAACCACGGACATGTTTTCATGTAGTCAGAGTTTCACAAATCCTATGCTGGTGATGCTGCTTCATTGTTGGACTAGATCGTTCAAGTGATTACCCTAATAATCACACGAATCCCCTTTTCCATTTTCTTCTGTATGTAGGCCTTCAATGTTTCTCGAAATATATAAGATGTTTTTCTTTAGGTTTTTTTTTTTATGGTTTGGATTGATGGGTAGTGATGAAGATTTAGGCTCGTTCAAGGCTTTGTGTCATGATTAGGGGTAAAGAAATTTCTAAAAGAAAATAATATTTCAATTAATCGATAAATCGGAACCCTAATAATTGTGAATGCAAACAGTGCAATCATTTTTGGAGGAATTACAAATACTGCATGAAAGGGGAAATTGTTTGGAAGAACTACTATGGGGAATGCTGGAGGAAAAGATAGCATATCGTTTTAGGTATGGAGGACGCTGGAAAAGGTATCACAGCATTTTAGGTATTGTAGGGTTTGATCCATCGTGAGTGAATCATCACTCCTTCCAGTTTGTCCGTATTGATGAGCTTGCAATAACCGCCTAAGATAACATCTACCACTAGGTATGGCTTATCTTCCCTTTCTGTAGGTGAATCAGAATGAGCGGTCATTTTTACTGTCACATCCCCAACTTGAAATACGATCGCCTTCATTACCGAATCTCTAATTTGAAATGGGTTTGGGCGTCGTACATCCACTTGATCCTTGGGCTTGTCGTCTTTGACCGAGACAGCTTCTAAACTTTTAACAAAGCTTTTGAAAGGACCAGCCTCCCATTCACATCTCCTCGTGGCGGATGGGTTGTTGATTGGAGCGAGTCCCCGAGACTTAGAGGAAGGAGGAGTGACTGATTGCAAAAAATGTTGTTCGATAAGACTTACTTGGGTTTCCAAGAATCTTCTAACGTATCTTTGATGGGCTCTCTCCGTGGCGGTAATTGCATCACATCGGCAAGACTTACTTGTCGATATCGATGGGATCTCTCCAATGAGATAACCTTCGGGATTTGACGGCTTGTTGGTAATCCTTTCAGGTATAGACAATGGCAAAGGACACACTCCTAACTTTGCCTAAGATAACACCACCAGGTATGACTTCTTCCCTTTCTGTAGGTGAATCAGACTGAAGGGTCATTTTCACTGTCACATCCCCAACTTGAAATGCGGTCGCCTTCATTACCAAATCTCCAATTTTAAATGGGTTTGGGCGTCGTGCAACTACTTGATCCTTGGGATTATCGTCTTTGACCGAGACAGCTTCTAAACTTTTAACAAAGCGTTAAAAAGGACCAGCCTCCCATTCACATCTCCTAGTGGCGGATGAGTTGTTGGTTGGAGCGAGTCCCCGAGACTTAGCGGAAGGACGAGTGACTGATTGTAAAAAAGTTTGTTCGATAAGACTTACTTGGGTTCGGAATCTTCTAACGTATGCTGATGGGCTCCTCCTAGGTAATTGCATCACATCGGCAAGCTGTCGATACGACAAAAAATAATCTTCGGGATTTGACAGCTTGTTGGTAATCCTTTCAGGTATAGACACCGACAAAGGACACACTCCTAACTTTGCTTTGTTGTTATGCAACAAGCGCCCCAAAAACATATCATAGTTCGGGTAATCTTTCACAATATGAAATCTACCGCGTGTTAGAGCGTCTCCTATCTTGATTTCGAGGTCGATGTACCCATAAGCGTCTCTAGACTCTCCTTCAGAATTTTTAATTATGGCTTCTTGTTTCGAAATCTTTGCAGCTTTCAGGGCCTTGACGGTGAAAATGTTGAAATCAGATGCTACATCAATCAACACGTTGTCGAACTCGACATCCTCAAGCGAGCGACGGTTAGGAGTCCCCAATTACATCTCCCGTTTCCTAGGAAGGATTGAGGTTCACGAGCAACTTCCTTAACTGGAAACAGACGCTTGCCTGATACGACACGGTTAAGAGCCCCAAACATGTCTTGACACTGTGCCTTAGAGAAATACAAAATTTCACACAATCGTTCCATCATAGACTGCACAGTCTTGTGAACAGAGTCCCCATAAATCATGCAACTCCTGACTAGAAGGGGGTCCCGGTTGACTCCTTCGTTTCCTAGTTGAAGTTCTCCTGCATCCACCTTCTCTTTGAAAATGCCTTCAACTTGTTGCAGTCACTGGTTGGGTGATTGACGAACCTGTGATAACGACGGTATTTGGGATTCGCCATCTCTTCTTCAGTTGGAGGACGTATAAGAGGAGGTATCTTTATTGCGTCATCTTGAATCTACGCTTCTAGGAGTTCAATGACCTCATCTATTGGAAATGGGAAGTCTGGAGCAGAATCTCCAGCTTCAGGAGTTTTAGCCGTGGATTTCCGGGATGGGGTCGTCGGCGCTGCGCGTTTGGGTTGTTGCTCTGTTGATGGAGCTTTCCTTTTTCCTCCTTTACTTACCACGATTACAAAAGGACCGGTGTTGTATTTCTTGTTGATAAGATGCATGTTTCCTGAAGTTTCGCATGAAACCTCACCCCTGGCCGGTCTGGCTCTTTCTAAAAGCGTTGGTGCGGTCATAGCCGATCGCTTAGTAGCTTCGTGAAGTTCATAGAAGGTCTGGAAGCGCAGGTTTTCCAATAAAGCACGATAGATGAGAACCATACCGTTAATGCACGACTCTACCAATTGTTGTTCGGTCACGTTTGGATCGTGACAATCCAAAGCTTGAATCCTGAATCTCTTGACATAATCGTTTGGATGCTCGTTTTTTCGCTGAAACATTCTTCCCAAGTCCGAGAAAGTGATTTGCTTGGATACGAAGAAATACTTTTTGTAAAAAGCGGTAACCATCTCACACCAGTTTGATATGCTGTTTGGTGCGATGTTGTTATACCAGGTGGATGCTCTTCCAGTAAGCGACTTTAAGAACTGTTTCAGGCAGATGACGTGATTGTATTCGTGTTCTCCCAAAGATTCCAGAAAACGAGAAATGTGTTCGCGGGCGTTACCAGTACCATCATAAAGGGAAAACTGAGGAGAGGAATATCCTCTCGGGAGGGGAACTCTCTGCACATCAGGAGGATAGAGAGGTTGGTGCTGGTGTAGGTCCACCGGGTTTTCCTTGCCTCGATTTTGGAGAAGTCATTCTAGGTCTTCGCGGGTGATGAAATTGGACGGCTGATTCCTTTCTCTTGAGCGTTCAGGAACAACACGAGCTTCCTCATCTATGAATGCACGCTCTGTTGAAGTGCTTGCGCCAAGAGTGTTGAAGGTACTTCTTATGGGTTCCATGGGCTGACGCGGTTCTTGCGGTAGTCGCTTGTCTTGAGGAAAGTGAGTACCTCTTTATGAGTCGAAGCCATGTCTGTCTGAGCCTTAGCGAGAATTTATTGCCTATCTATCAAATCAACAATGGTAATAGGGGGTTGACCTCCTCTGATTCCTCCTGCCCCTCGTCCTGAAGGGGGAGTAGCAGCTACTCTAGTGACGACTGGAGGCGTTACACTTGAAGAAAGGCTGGGGTTTGCGGCTTCTCTGTCTCTGGTGATGGGAGGTGTTACCGAGGGAATATCTCCCGCTCCGTTGGTGTTGGCGGTAGAGGACGTAGTTCCACGAGATGTATTGATCGTATTGACGGGCGAAGACGGTAGCGCCACCGACGGAGACATCAACGCAGAGAGTGTTGTCGATCTGCTAGTTCCATCGGAATTGGTTGCCGATCCATACCTAAGATCCATCACTTTGAAATTAGGAAAATAGAATTGAAAATTGAAATTGATTTTGCAACCGAGAGATTAATCTCCCGCTGTGGTCGCCAGTTGTTTTGGGGTAAAAACTGATTCTGCTGTTTTTGGTAATTTGGGGTGTGTTGATAAGAAACGAGTTCAAACCCTAAACAAGTGCACTGCACAGGAATGCTTTTAGGTTCGAGAAATCAATCTGCAAGACTCTATCCTAAACCAAGAAATAGTCGTTCCAGATTCAATTAGGTCACAAGGTGAAGAATAAGGGTTGATCTTAGGGAGGGAAGCGGAGAAGGTGTTTGAGATCAGAGTGTTGAATTATGAAGGTGTGGCTATTTATGACTTGTGTATCAGAAAATGGTTTCTGGATACTTGTGTTGATAACACACGTCCCCTTTGAAATAAATTGCAAATCTATTTATACAAGTCATTGAGCACACCCTGATCTCTTAGGAAGTGGAGGAAGTGAAGTAGTGGAGAAGTAGGTTTTGTGCGGAAGGTAGTGATCACTGTGTCTCCGTTATGAGGGATGACTGATCACACGTTCTCCCACTACTCTCATTACTGATAACCGTCCGTCTTTCCTGACACATTCTCGTAATGGACGTGTTGCACGTCGCACGCTGTAAAACACTAGATCAATACCCTAGTAAGCATCCCCCATTTTGTGACATGTTTGATGTCTCTAAAAAGTGGGTCAAGTCATGGGACCTTCCACAGAGAATATCATGGTGCTATTAGGTGAAACAACTAAGTTGTTTATGAGGCCAATAAAATATTGTATGTATTCGATGCATGTGAAGCATCGCATTTAAGCAGCTCAAACTAATCGATGTAAATGAAGCATCATTGTTTTAAAGCCTGATTGAATAAGTCGCGGATAGGCGTCTTAAAGGAGGTAGCATGATCGACCACCTTTGGGTGATCGTTTGAGGACCCTACGGTTAAGTCATCACTTGGTCGATCGCCTCATGTGGAAGAGGGATGGCCGGTCTTCACAATGTTGCTTTGCTTGTTTTCGAAAAACAAATCCACACCATCCAACTAGGTTAGCGAAGCTGGATGAACGAGATGATTTGCGACGGTTGCATACTGCCATTACCGTCTTCCGATTTATCAAGAATTTTTTCCTTCCAGTTTCAAATAAAAAGTTTGAATCTTGTCATTCCTGTCATGTAAGCAAGAGTCACAAACTTCCATTTCCTGTTAGTTCATCAACTTTTGATAAGCCTCTGAGCTTAGTGGTTTTCTGATTTATGGGTATCTCCAACTTTTTCAAGAAATGAATATCGTTATTATTTGCTTTTATTTTACGTTTTCTCTCATTATACTTGGATTTATCCACTATCCAGGAAGTCAAATGCATTACCAGTATTTATACAGTTCAAAATGTTAATAGAAAATCAGATTGATCACAAAATGAAAGTTTTTCAGTTGGATAATGGAGGAGAATACAAGAAATTCACATCTTTTTTAATAGCTCAGGAGTCGTACATAGATTTTCATGTCCTCATACTTCAGCCGAACATGGCCTTGCAGAACGTCGCATTAGGCGCATCACTGAGTCTGGTCTAGCTCTTCTTTTCATGCTTCTATGACAAAGTCATATTGGTCAGATGCTTTCACAACAACATGTAATCTCATTAATAGAATTATCTTCACAGTATGAGTCTAAATCTCCTTTAGAACTTCTATATAACAAGAAACCTGATTCCTCAAAGTATACGTCTGTCTATGTTATCCATGTCTCAGGCCTTATGTAGCAAACAAACTCGAACAAAGGCCTCTTCCTTGTGTATTTATTAGATACAGTGGTGCACTCAAAGGGTATTTATGCCTTCATGTGCTAACTAATAGACTCTACATCTCTCGACACGTTAAATTTGAAGAAACAAGCTTCCCATTTGCTTCCAAGCAACATGTATGTTCACTTGAATCTCAAAAATATGTACCATCTACCAAGATTCTCACATCATCCACTTTGTCTGCTCTTTCCCTTGTTATTATGCCTACTACAACTCCACAAGTGCAAACTGAACCTACACTTCAAGATCCTATACCACCTGACAATACTATGCAGTCACCAGGTGAAACCTTACCTTCAAGTTCAGCTAAAGTCACTAATAATGCAAGTGATAGAACAGTTGTTGTTGACAATGTAAGTTCTCAATCTCAGCCACCACCTCAGCAGCATTCTATGGTTACAATAGCAAGAGATGGTATTAGGAAGCCAGTTAAGAATTTATGCCTAACTGCTACCAGATATCCTTTGGGGTTGCCAGAATTTATGGCTCCATCATGCTACACTGAAGCATTAAAGGATCGTGAATGACGGCCTCCTATGGATGACGAGATCAATGCTTATGAGAAGTGGATGAATGTAATCAGATCGAAATGGGTCTTTCGAGTGAAACAAAAACTCCCACTTAAAACATCAAAATAATAACACTAACTTACAACAAAGACTCTAATTTCAGAAGTTGCCAATTCAACAGGAATCATAATCTCGCACCCAGATTTTGTCCAAAGAGACATTCATCATGCTGCAACTGCAAGAAGATTATAGGCCCAACCTCTCTACCCATGAAAGCAGGATATGTGATATTAGTCCCACATAGGTCAGGAAAGAAAAAACAGGAGAAAAACAACCCTATAAGTTAAGCTTGAAATACGATTAGAATCCATACTTACCTGGACGGGGTCTTTGGTTGATCATGAAGGGTCATGTCCTAGGCTTGTGACTCCCATTGCACTTTGGGAGGGCGCTGGCCTAAGATCTCCGAGTGAGAATCTACATCATAATTTGTTTCGAGGGATAGGCGTCGCGCAGGCCCGCCAATCTTATAAGCCCAAAAATTTCGAGGCGAATTACAAACCCTAACATCTAGACAACCAAAGATTATTCGTTTGTTTAATTTGTTCAACTTTTCTTGTCCGTTGCACATATATGGGATATTAATCTAAGATCAAAGTTAGCATGAATTAAAAAGAAAGAAATTAAGAACAAATTAAACACATTCTTTTCATAAAAGAAAGATGCAATGCCAACATGCGAATGGTTTTGGTTGCAGGCTTAGCTAATTCGGGAGTCCCAAATGCGAACCTAAATCTTAGAGTTGCATCACACTGCAAAAGCTTCAAAGACATCCGTCTGGACTATGAGCCATAATTATGACTCTTGAAGTATGACCAAAGTGAGATCGGCAATCTTAACCATCGCACGGATACTTCCAGGGGGTCGTTCTCTCTAATTTTGCTTCACAATACCAAGATCGACTGATTTCAAGCAAGCTCCAGTGTGGGTGTTCCAAAATTTAACATGTCCATCACCAGCACCTCCACCTTAGCAAGCAAGCTATCCTGGAATGGACACAAAGCTAAGGCTCTAATCGTAGCGGTGTGATCTTCCCACTTTGTGAAACCATTGAGTTTGTCCTAAAGGATGATTTACATTACACCAACCAGGCTTATGCAGACGGTTATTCTAAGATCTTGTTTCAAGACGCTGCCCAGCATTCTTCCTTTAGAATCAAAGACACTGGTTGCACCCTGGGTTCCTCGGAGGATCTAGTGAGGAAGCCAAAGATGTGGAGATGATCGGATGACAAAAATGCAATGGTGGGTGTCGATTTTTGTTTACGGACATGCCTCCATGTTGCATTCACAATACCCTCACAGAGATAACAGTGGTGTCGGTGTATAATAAAATTGTATTGCACCCCAACATTAACCTTTTCCATCTATTTGTTGCCCTTTCACCTCGACTTAACTACCCTTCCTCTTAACTCTACATGTTTGAATGTCAAACATCTACTTAATTTGTTTTTCTTGCATACTAGTTTTCCTAAATCAACAAGTATCGTTGTTTCACGCCTAATATTGTTTGGCTTATAAATCTATGCACAACTAGTGTTATCGAATCGAATCTGCGTGAATCGAACACACAACCTTCTCGACGTGGAGTCGGACACGCTTCCATTGCGTCACGAGATTCACATTGAAATATTGAATAACATGTTTCTTATAAATCTAGATTCGATGTAGAACATCTAGACAAAGTCACCTTGTTTGACATTAGTGTCAAATCGTATTCTATTTCTAGTATTATTTCCTAATTTATGATTTCCCTATTCTAGAACTATTCTAGAACATATTAGTTTCCTAGTTTGGTATGATTTCCTTTTCTAGTTTTATTACTTTTAGGAAATAGTGAAGCCTATATAAGAAGGCCTAGCCTTGTAGAATTCCTACACAATCAACATTATTATCTTATTTGATTTATCAAAGATATTTTATTTAGTTATTGTTCTCTGGTTTTCTTATAACTTTAGTGAATCTATTGATTTCACACTAGTTTTCACTACCTTTTGGATCCTTGATCCAAATTATTACGCTTCCGCTACGTTAAGTGGTACCAGAGCCTCGATTGAGAGCCTCCACTAACATGGGTGATAAGAAGATTGAAGAGTTAAGAACTAGTTTGAGGAAAGACCTAGAAGCTGATGTGAAAGCAATGGGAATCAATATTGAAAAGAAGCTAACCACGAGTAATGGATGAACGTTTCGATGATATCACAAAAAAATCGAAAGTATGTTTATTAAGTTCATGGGAGAAAGAAGGAAAGAAAGAAGAAGGAAAGAAGGAAAGAAGGTACTTGGAGAAAAATCTAAAACCCAAGATGAAATTATCCATCCCCATACGTCCACCCCTCCCAACTCTACTTCTCACCTTCAAACCCCCGACCCCTCTTCCCAACCTTTTTCCAGCCAATTACGCCTCCTAAATAAATCATATTATCATCCATTACAATCCACTCCAGCATACTCTTCTTGTCCACCTTACACAACCCCACAATTTGAATTATTTGAAGATTTCAGCTCTTACTCTACTCCCCAAAACTTGCTCAAATCTTCTACAAAACAACAAGCAATTGATGTTGAAGATTATGAGCCATATTATTATCCTCCACCAGCGCCAAAGCCAAAGGAACATGGGAAATCCACAAAACTATCGCCCCAAAGTGATATAACCCCGTTTGATGGACTCTTGCACATTGAAGATTTCTTAGACTGGTTGTGTACAGTTCATCGTTTCTTTGTTTATATGAGCATACCTGAAGATCAACAAGTAGAGCTTGTTGCTTTCAAGTTTACTGGATCGACTTCTTCATGGTGGGATTATCTTCAAACAAAACGAGCCAATCAAGGATTGCGACAAGTTCAATCACGGACAGTCATGAAACAAGCTGTTGAGAGAAGATTTCTTCCTCGGATTACATACAAATCTTGTTCATCAATTTGCAAAAGCGTCGCCAAGGCAACCGCACGGTACAAGAGTATGTAACTGAATTTTCCCGTTTGTTATTTCGGAACAATTTGAATGAGACGGTTGATCAAACAATTGGGCGATTCATCAATGGACTTGATTGGAATATACAAGAAAGGTTAGCTACTCAACAATATACTTCTCTTCATTCTGTCATTAATAATGCTTTAAAGATAGAATCTTTCATGCTTTCTCCACAACCATACCAAAAATCCTCACTCTCTTACCCTAGAAAACCTTCGTTTCAAAATTTTCCTAATAGGCAACAACCTTCTCCATTCCGGTTGTACTTCTCCTACTACCACTACCACTACCACTACCACCCAACCATCTTCTTCCCAAAACCCACCTACCACAAAGACTCTTCTACCCCCACCCGGACCTAGTAATGCTCCACCCATTAGACCAAAACCTCAAAACCCTTATGCATACCCAACTGAAAACAAGTGCTATAAGTGTAAGCATCCGGGTCATACATCAAACCAATGTAGAAGTGGGCGTACATTGATGACCGAAGAAGAGTTTCTTTGTGTATGAGGAAGAAAGTGAAGATGTTCATAGAAATATCGAAGATATACAAGCATATGCGGAGGAAGGAGATGAAAGTGATTATGTCTCTTATGTTATTCGAAATCTATTGTCCATTCCTCGTGTTGACTATCCAACCCGTAATCGTCTATTCCGCACTCAATGCCGTGTGCAAGACAAGATATGTGATATGATCATTGGCGAGTGGAAGTTGTCAAAATATTATTTCATCTAGATTGGTGGAAAAGCTGCAATTATCTACTCATCCACATCCTAAACCATACTCCATTGGTTGGATTGATGATAACAACAAGAAGAATGTAGATTCTCAATGTTTCGTGTCATTTAAAATTGGAGCATATAACGAGGCAGTGGTTTGTGATGTTGTGGATATTAGTGCTTGCCACATATTACTTGGACGTCCATGGCTATATGATGTAGATGTGACTTATAGAGGTAAAGCTAATACGTATTCATTCATGTACAATGGAAACAGAATCATATTGCAACCATCGTATGCGAAACCTAAGCCAAGTCTATAACAAGAAGAGACTACGATGTTGGTTTCCAGGACATCTTAGGCGATGCACAAGAATCGGTACGATCTATGCCTTAGTTGTACAACCTTCTACTCGACCTTCCTACAACTATTCCTACTCAAGTGCAGTCCTTACTAGATGAGTTTGCATGCGTTTTACCATCGATATGCACGATTCTTTGCCACATATGAGAAATATTCAACACCAAATAGATCTCATGCAGGTGCAAGTTTGCCTAATCTTCCACACTCTAGTATGAGCCCTAAGGAGCACGATATACTTCGAGGACAGGTGGATGAATTGCTGTCTAAAGGTTTCATACAACCTAGTTTGAGCCCTTGTCTTTGTTCAGCTCTTCTTGTGCCAAAAAAAGATGGAACTTGGCGTATGTGTATCGACAGTAGAGTTGTTAATAAGATCACAATCCATTTATCATTTCCCAATTCCAAGATTAGATGATATGCTTGATATGCTCTCAGGTTCCATAATATTTTCTAAGATTGATCTTAAAAGTGGGTATCATCGAGATCAATTCGACTTGGAGATGAATGGAAGGCGCATTTAAGACAAAGGATGGTCTCTTTGAGTGGCTTGTTATGCCATTTGGTTTGTCTAATGCTCAAGTACGTTTATGAGGCTTATGAATCAAGTCCTACAACCTTTCATTGGTAAGTTTGTTGTGGTTTATTTCGATGATATCCTTATCTATTCTAAATACGAAGAGGAACATCGCTCTCATTTGTGGGGCTGTTTTCAACGCTCTCAAGGAGAATGAGTTATTTATCAATCTAAAGAAGTGTCAATTTTTCACTTCTAAGGTTACATTTTTAGGTTACGTTGTTTCTGTGATGGTATTCAAGTAGATGATTCCAAAATCACGACTATTCGTGATTGGCCTACTCAGAAACTGACATCGAAGCTCGAAGTTTTCATGGTTTAGCTTCCTTTTACCGTCGATTTATAAGGGATTTGGCTCTATCGCAGCTCTATTCTTGACAGTTGGAAGGATAAAAGGTTCTTATGGACAGATGAAAGCTGAATCAAGTTTTCAATTACTAAAAGAAAGACTTACTTCTGCTTCCTATCCTTGCACTACCCGATTTCAACAAGCTTTTTGAAGTACATTACGATGCTTCCATATTAGGAGTTGGTCTTTGTTTTGTCCCAAGAAGGTAAACCCATTGAATTTCTTAGCGAAAAACTCACCGAAGCTCGTCAAAAGTGGTCTACCTATGAATTAGAGTTCTATCTTTGTGATTAGTGCACTACGAAAATGGAGACACTACTTAATACACAAGGATTTTGTCTTGTATACGATCACCAAGCCCTCAAGTATATTCAGAATCAATCACCATCCAATAGAATGCATGCAAGTTGGATTTCTACCTTGCAAGAATATACGTTCTCTATTCAGCACAAGTCTAGTTTGAACAACAAGGTTGCGGATGCACTAAGCCGTTTCACAAATCATAGTGCCCGTGAATTACTCCTTGTTACTATCCGTCTTTGAAGTGATTGCCTTTGACTCCCTTAAAGAGTTATATCCTAACGAGACTTTTCCTTACTATGGCAGAAATGTTCCTCGCGGACAAAGGTACGGGTAATTTTTGTTTTACATAATGGGTTTCTTTTTAAAGGTAGCCGCTTATGCATTCTGATGGTTCCATTCGTGAACACCTTATTAAGGAGTTACATAGCGGTGGTCTTTGGCCATTTCAGGCGAGATAAGACTATATCTCTAGTCGAAGCTCGTTACTTTTGGAATTCTCTCAAAAGGATGTCCATGATTTTGTGCGACGTTGTATGGTTTGTCAACGAAGTAAGGGTCATGCACAAAATACAGGATTATACATTCCTCTTCCAGTTCCATATGCTCCTTGGGAAGATATATCAATGGATTTTGTGCTAGGTTTACCAAGAACCCAAAGAGCTCATGATTCTGTTTTTGTGGTTGTTGATCGCTTCTCAAAAATGGCACATTTTATTCCTTGCAAGAAGACTATGGATGTTTGTGACTACGGCAAATCTTTTCTTAGTGAGATAGTCCGTTTACATGGTATTCCAAAGACCATTACTTCGATCGAGACACTAAGTTCTTAAGTTGGTTTTGGAAGACACTTTGGACTCGTCTCCAAACCAAAGCTGCAGTTTAGTAGCACGACTCACCCACAAGCAGATGGGCAAGGCGAAGTAGTAAACCGATCATTAGGGAATCTTATTCGTTGTTTATCAGGAGACAAGCCTAGACAATGGGATCTATCTCTCGCTCAGCGAGTTCGCCTATAATTTAGTTCCTAATCGGTCTACGAGGTTATGCACCTTTTCGGATTGTTTATTCCAAGGTTCCTAACCATACATTGGATCTCGTCTCTTTACCATCCATTCCTAGTTCCAATGTTGCGGCGAGATCACATGATAGAGTCCCTACAAGTGCTACATGATAAGGTAAAGAAAAACTTGGAAGGCTGCTAATGCCAAGTACAAGATAGATGCTTGATCGTCGACGTCGTTTTCAATCCTATGAAGTTGGTGATGCGGTTATGGTGTACTTAAGCAAGGATCGTTTCCGACGGGTACATATAACAAGACAAAGTATAAGAAGATTGGTCTATCCGCATTCTCAAGAAGATCAGCAACAATGCATATGTTGTCGACCTCCCGGCTAATATGAACATTTCGTCCACATTCAATGTTAAGGATATCTTTCCTTACTTTCCGCGATGATGTTTCTCTTCCAACACCAAACTCGGGGTCGAGTTCTTTTCAGAAAAGGGGCCTGATGTAGAACATCTAGACAAAGTCACCTGTTTGACATTAGTGTCAAACCGTATTCTATTTCTAGTATTATTTCCTAATTTATGATTTCCGTATTCTAGAACTATTCTAGAACATATTAGTTTCCTAGTTTGGTATGATTTCCTTTTCTAGTTTTATTACTTTTAGGAAATAGTGAAGCCTATATAAGAAGGCCTAGCCTTGTAGAATTCCTACACATTCAACATTATTATCTTATTTGATTTATCAAAGATATTTTATTTAGTTATTGTTATCTAGTTTTCTTATAACTTTTGTGAATCTATTGATTTCACACTAGTTTTCACTACCTTTTGGATCCTTGATCCAAATTATTACGCTTCCGCTACGTTAGATTCAGACTTATGAGATCACAATGCCAAAAGACTTCGGTTTGAAGATTATTCTGAAAGAAAAGTCATCCCCCTAACAACACAACTAACTGTCTAAATAATATACTCGCTAACAAGATTAATGGATGCACAAGATAACCTTAGCCGCTCAAAAAAATAAATGCTCGCTAACAAGGTTGAAACCACAAAACATTCAAGACTCTAGGAGTTTACTTGTGCTATATATACCATTTCAGGTCAAAAAATTCAGCAAAAACATTAGGATATGCAGGCAAGTAAGAAGAGTCTTCTCATTTTTCTTTGACTAATAAGGCACAATAAGTCGCCAAAACCTCAACTAAATGAGAAGTGCTTCTAGGCAGAGCTAAAGAAGGTTTTACTAGGAAATATTGGAAAGTTTATAACACATGAAACATATTAACTTACAGTTAGGCATCTGAATGGATCCCAATTAAACACTCCATTGTTTCACTTGAAACCTAATACCAGATGAAAGGAGAATTATAAATCATACGGTAAGAAACATGACAGTGAAACATTTGAATCCGATCCCAATTGAATCTTCCATGGATTCTTTCTGGAAATCAGATAATGGATGACTAACAAAGTAGCATAAAAAAACCTCACTAACCTGATTATTTTGACTGTCACAGAAAGAGCAAGTTCTCTAATTGACGAAACAGAATCGTCAAGCACCTCAAGTACAAACAGCTAAAGATCTGATTGAAGCATCTGCAGAGAAAAAAACTTAGGTTTATTTCAAGTACAATAAGAAATCCTAAACAGCAAGGACAGAGAGACTAGAATCCTGCTTTCGTGATTTATAGTTAACCACGAGTAAAATGAAGAATGATAACAGATGGATCTAGATCACCTAGATAGACTTAAGAGCAGGACGATTATATTTTTAATGAAATAATAGAATTAAATACATAAGTGGGATTGGAAACCTCTTCGAGACCACCACAATAATAATTCAAGGGAAGACGGGGGGTAGCTTTGATGGTAAGACATTGGAAAATGTATCAAAATTTCCCGGGTTAATGACAACAGATCGGCGACTTAGGTGTAACAGATAATGGAGAAAACAGATCTAGTCCATGGAGTAACACATAATCTAGTCCATGGTTTGCAATCTTCCAAAAATTAGAAGAAAACAGATCAACGACTTAGGTGTAAATATGTCGCACGCACCAACATCCAAATGGAGTCTTCATTAACCAGAGAAACTTCAACCAACCGGTGAACCCGCATTTCTTATGCTTGCATCCCCATCATTTCCGTTAGATACCTATAGATAAATAAAAAACAGGCTCATTAAGCTCAATGCTTATAAAAGGAGTCAAAAGGGGTCTTATGTGGGTGTCAAGCCAGAGAAGAAGAGAGAACTATATCCTTCAAAAACACAGCAGTTAATTCCTTAAGTTACCTGGTGAAGAATCTGAGGATACTAGGCCAGCTTCAGGAGAATATCCGACTTTGACAGGTAAAAGCTTCTCAAGACTAGAAACGCTTCAGGAGAACTTTCGTTCGCAGGCTTCAATTCAGTCATCCCACGAAGATCGGAGGACATGTACCTGTTTATGTCTACACGTGGAGTTGACAAAGAACTCTCCAAACACATGGTATGATCTACGGTTTCAGCCGCATAGTCCAGGATGTTTTCTTTTCATCTGAGGTATTGGTCTTGTACGCAGATCCTTTCTTGTGGATATTGGAACACCATTAATGGAACCAGACTCAAAACTGTGGTAGATGTTCTCATGAGTTTCATCAGAAGGAGCTTGACCAGCAGAGACTATTCTGGGATGATTCCTGCAGCTGCATGGCATTCCATTTCCTGACACCATCGCTATCAAAGGCACCCACAGAATACCTTTCAAATAAAATTTACTTTACTTCGAAACTACAACGTACCGTCTTCCGAGGAAGCTCCAACAATATCTAAATGGTCATAGAGAGATTTGGAATGCTGTCTCTCTTTCTTGCTTTCTACAAAATTCATAAGGTCAACCTCTATATGCGGACTGTACTGCTTCAGTGCTCATCTGATGGAATTTTGTTACTCAAATGATAAATTGAGTGAATTGAGGACTGATGTTGAATCAAAGGTGCTAACTTGGCCATCCAAAGGTGATCTCTTCTCATGATTCTGCTGATTAAACAAAAAAAACGAATATCATGACTCCCAAGTTCAGAATTCACTACAGATTTAATAGCAAACTCAGTAATAGACAATTTAGCTTTTGGTGACCTCTGCTCATCTAATGAACGAAGCAATGCAGGTAAAAGAGAACTCTATAAGCTTTGTTCACAATTTCTAAAGTTGTTTTGCACGGTTGGCGTACTAACTCCTTTAGATCAATTAATCATGAGAAGACATGCTAGTATTTTTGTAAGTAACAAATGCAAGAAACCTTGTGCCGACTATTACCAAGTTAGGCAATTTGTATGTAAATTATCAATGTCCAAGTTACCAATTTTCAAGTCTGAGTAACGATATCCACTAGAACTGGATGATACTATCTTAAGATGAAAACAAAAGTAAAGATAAATCAATGCCATTGTTGTCAGACAAGGTAACATCCACGTGACTATTGTGTTAAAAAACGATGTAAGTTGGGAATTCAGAAACTGTTACAACTGTGGAAGTAGGCATGAAAGTTGGGTACAACAACAACTAGTAAAAAACCTATCCATTGGCAAGTAGATCACAATGTGCTCGCCTAACAGAATCATTGTCATGCATCCTGGTACTACCGTGTAAAGCATGTAAGGTACCAATTTGGAATTGAGCTTTACAATGGAGAGGAAAAGTAGCATTATTTGAAAATACAGAATCAGTTTTATTGTAGTTAACAAGTTACTAAAGTAAGCACCACATTCTCAGATTGCAAATAGGCCAAATGACCAACAAAATATGTAGATAAGAAATTATTAATATAGCTTAACAGTAGCGTAATCTTTATCTAGTACTCATTAAAAAGTTGATGCGATCCCAAATTGAACCTTGAGATGCATAAATATTTATGATACTACTTCAAAAGCCTGTTGAAGCTTGCAGTTAATAATTAAGGAACTGTAACCCAATCCGCTTGAGCAATGAATATATTTATCAGCACAGTCTCTAATGAATTTAGGAAGAACTACATATTCTTTGCTCACCGGGTTACAGATACAAGCAGTATTATCTAATTTATCTAGGTCTCCATATAAACAGACTAAACCATTAACCGAACAAAAAAACCAATAAGAAGATGTAAATGGAGGGGCAAAATTGATCCTTGTAATGCAATGTATAGGTGTCTCATCATGTTTCTCATTATACTCAAAATAGCGAAGTTGTTGGTTCTTAGGTGCTACAAGAAAAGTTAACTTACCAGAATCAGCGGAATGATTAAGAAAAGTTTTGAGGTCATTCAATCGATCGAGCACAATATTGTTATCACTCGGGAGACTGTAGAAGTTGGCGGCAGCTCGACGGCGAGTCGGTGCAGATGAAGTCCATCAATAAATCTTCGGCGTGCTTCAGGCCTGAAGCAACATTGCTATCACCCAAGAAATCCACAATAAATGAACCACAGTGCCGCAATTTCAGGAAATTTTATGAATGAATAGCTTGAACAAGCATTTGACGTTGTATTCCCATCTTCTCAAGCTTGGTGCTCTGAGTCTTCATAATTTCCTTCTTGGTACTTGAACAACTTCATCAATGTTTGGCGGAGTTATCAGGTTGAGGAGCAATGTCAATTGTCTTCCTTGGAATATCGAGATTAAGGCTTGCAAGTGCCCTAAGCACATCCATGATCATATCAACCATAATCTCCTCTGAGAAGTTTTGAGCTCATTCAATAATAAGCTTAACACTGTTATCACTCGAGATTGTAGAAGTTGGCGATGAGGTGTTGGCAGCAGCCCCCGATAGCGATTGGTGCAAATGAAAGTGAAAGAAGGGTTCCAGAAGGCCTAAGGAAATAATAATCTCAATATATTTCCCCTTCTCTCCCCATTCAGGAATGCTATCAACATGGGTAAGAAGGTAATGCATTTCTTTTCGCGGATGAAAGCGCTTTGTCAATCATCTCAGGAGCATCCACAAGAAGCTGCTCACCTTGAGGAAGTTCAATTATAAATCAATATAACTGCCAAAATTGCATTTCTTCTAATAAAAGGATGGGGATGTTCAATATAGACAGGATCAAAGGCTCGACAATTTCAGTCTCATTCAAACGACAAAGAAATCTGTATGTATTCATTTGGATGATGAATATTATTTCCTGAATTCTGACAAATCAAGATCATCTCACGCAAAACTCAATAATTTCTAAATAACGAACAATAGTTATGAAGAGTTGAGGAAGAACTGTTTCACCATTAATGATTCTTCAATTACCGCGGTGTTTCCTTGTCGAAATGAATCAACAAACAAACTACAAGATTTCTCCACCTTGTAATTCGATTACCCTAAGATATCGAAATCCGGCGCGAATGTAAACCAGATCCACTGACTTGTACATGAAATGCGCGATTAAAATAGAAGGAAATCTCAGATCTGAGAATTTTGGGAGAAGAAATCTTAGGGTTTGGAGAATTGGTTTTTGTTTGGGTTGTGGAGAGGGGAACCAAAATTTTGAGACACTGGATGGATAACGAGCTAGTGGATCAGAGTACAATCCGAAGGATCACTTGGGTTGGTGGGGGCCGGGGCTGCCGACTTCAATTCGAGGTTGATATGGTTAAATCCATTTGAACCTTGATTTTGGGCATACCAAAAACTTTCAAGGCATACAAAATAGTTTTCCCATCCTAGGTGACCTTATAAGGGGTGTCTATTGGGTAGTTCAATTACCTATATATCCTTGAACCTAAAATCAAAAAATAAACTATCCTAAACATCTCTTCTTCTTCCTCCATCCAAACCACATTCCTTTTCTCTGAGAATTTTTTTTTTCATCAACGTAATTAATTATCGATTCGTGAAAATTCGATCATCAATTAAATTGAACTATATAATGGATCGTACAAAGAAAAAAGCAAACGTCAGGTGTTCTAAATCCTCTTCCAATCCATGAATTAAAGAAGAAGAAGAACCAATTGAAGATTAAGGTGTAAAAACTACAATTGAACCAGAAATTGAATCGGAAATTAAACCATTTGAAGCTCCAAATATTGAAATGAGGATAAGAAGGTATTCCCTACAAACCCAATCTTTTAATTGTTGTTTTTCATGGATTGAATGGGTTAAATTGCTAAAAACTTAGGGTTTTTGACGGTTTCTGTAGCGGTTCGGCTGATAATTGAGTTGAGTTTTGAGCCGAATTGTTCTTGAAATTTCACCCTGAAAGTGTCTATGAACAGTTCGGCTAAACCGTAAATGTCAATTTTTAGCCGAACCCAAAAATGCGTATTAAATACGTCCCAGAACAATGTCAGGTTCGGCTAATACCTTGCAAACCTTCCCAGCCGAACCCGAGAAGTGAAATATACCCCTGGTGGTTGTCAGGTTCGGCTGACTCGATTAGATCACTTTCAAGCCGAACCTCTCTCTGTAAACACTTCGAAAATATTGATTTGAAGGCTCTAGGTTCGGCTAGCTCGTGTTGTTGAGTTATCAGCCGAACCTTCTCTTTGCACACTCAAGTTTTTCGATCTTGTTTTGGCCATAACTTTTTCGTCCGATGTCGGAATGACCTCATTCTTTTTGTGTTGTGTTTTTCTTTTCATTCTCTTGAAGTTGAAGATAAGATCTCATTGATTTTAATGAGTTTAATATGGACCTTGGTAGTCTCCATCATTAGACTTCACTTTCTTAACACTTTTAGTAATTTCCACTTTTTTTTGTTTGGTTCATCCTATGAAAAGGACACAATAGAAAACATATGTAATAAAAGCCTAACCCCTAAATGTGTAGAATTTAAGTGTTTCATGGAAAATCAGTATCATGTTCGGCTGATGTGATTTTTTGAATATGAGCCAAACTTAGAAAAATATATAGTTCGGCTAATACGATATTTAGAGTGAAAACCGAACCTAACTCTCAGAAATAGGTTCGGCTTGTTGTTAGACTTTAATATAAGCCGAACTAGGATCTTGCAAATAGGTTGGAAGTTGGAAAATGAAGGTTCGGCGTATAAACGTTAACAAATTGACTAGCCAAACATTTCATCAATTTAGTGGGTTCGACGTATATTTTTAAGCGAACATAGTCTGATTCGTAGAACCATGATGAAAAAAATACAATTTTTGATGATTTCAAACTACAAAAGTGAGATTAAACATAAAATAGAAGTGTACATGTGTGTTAGAAGCATTGGGTTCCTCATCTATGTATTCATCATCTGGAGTTGGCTCATAAAAATTATCATCTTGAGTTTGATTTTATGTAAAATCATTCTCATAATCTAAGAAATCATCCATTTCTGGATCATTGTTGTAGTTGATATGTATTGTCCTAGGTTTTTTAGATGAAGAATGGCCCTCCTCATCCTCCATTGAATCAAGAATTAAAATTTGCTCACTTTCTCCTTCTCTTTCTCTCCTTCTTAACCAAAACTTAGATTTTTTTCCCCAATTTTTTTTTCATCTAAAAAACCTTTATAATTCTAAAAATTATCTTAATCACTAAACAAAATATTTAATCACTAATCCAGATTACTAACCCTAATACGTAAAGGGTAGATTTGCCATTTAAAAAATTTTGGGTTAAGGGGAGATCTGATTTTGTTATTTCATAACCCTTTTTGTCTTTATTGAGTATGCCTAGAAAGATTTTGGTATGCCCAAAATCAGGGTTCATCCATTTAATGTTGTATGATATGGGGTGTCCTAATATAAAAAAAAAGCCTCCCAAGTGTTTGGGTACCTGACATAATAGAAGTGTTTTTATTTCCAAAGCTTTGCTCACAATTTCCAAAGTTGTTTTGCATGGTTGGTGAAGTAACTCCTTTGGATCAACTAACCATGAGAAGACATGTTATTATTTGTGCAAGTATCAAATGCAACAGACCTTGTGCCGACTATTACAGGTTAGAGGTTATTTGTAAATCATATCATTGTCCAAGTTACCAGTCTTTAAGTCCGAGTAACGATATCCTCTAAAATTGGACAAGACTCTCTTAAGATGAAAACAAAGTTAAAGATAAATCACCGCCATTGTTGTCAGACTAGGTGACACAAGACTCTCTTGTGTCAAAAAATGTTGCAACTTGGGAATGCGGAAAATGTTACAACTATGGAAGTAGGCATGGAACATTGGATATAACTACAACTACTAAATAACTTGTATATCCATTGGTAAGAAGATCGTAAAATCCTCGCAGCAAACAGAATCATTGTCATGCACCCTAGTATTATTGTGTAAGCATGAATGAGTATAAAGCCTTGGCCGACAAGCCTAGGTAATCTTCGAAAATTTCATCGTGATGGGGATGGATCATTTCAATTGTTGGTCTTAAACGAGAAATTGCTAGTAAGCGCGAGTCACCAGCTCACGTTGACTACGTCCCTGCCTTTTGTACACACCGCCCGTCACTCCTACCGATTGAATGGTCCGGTGAAGTGTTCGGATCGCGACGACGCGGGCGGTTCGCCGCCGGGGACGTCGCGAGAAGTCCACTGAACCTTATCATTTAGAGGAAGGAGAAGTCGTAACAAGGTTTCCGTAGGTGAACCTACGGAAGGATCATTGTCGAAACCTGCCCAGCAGAATAACCCGCGAACACGTGAATCCAAGTTCAGTGGTGATACAAGTAGGGAGAGCTCTCTCCCCCCTTGCTCCACCGCTCGGTCGTGGAGCAGTTAACACTGTCTTTTCGTGCCAAGAACGAACCTAAAGCGGCAAGCGCCAAGGAAAAAACAAATGGATAAGTAGCGTGCCTCTTCTCTTTATCCTGCCTCTGTGGGAAAAATGCAGTGGTAGGTGTCGCGAAATCCAATCTTCGAACGACTCTCGGCAACGGATATTTCGTCTCTCGCATCGATGAAAAACCTAGCAAAATGCGATACATGGTGTGAATTGCAGAATCCCGTGAACCATCGATTTTTTGAACGCAATTTGCGCCCCAAGCCTTCGGGCCGAGGGAACGCTTTCCTGGGCGTCACGCACCGAGTCTCCCCCTCCAACTCATGTCCTTAGCGCCTTCTGGCGACATTGGAATTGGGCAGTGAATGGGGAGGATATTGACCCCCCGTGCCTTGAAAGTGTGGTCAGTCTAAACACAGGCCCTGGGAGGCCAGCGTCACGATTCTTGGTGGTCGACACTCGTTGTCTCTCTTCATTCCTGAATCCGTGTCTGATGTGCCTACCGTGAAGGACCATAAGGAAACCATCGGGCCATAAATACGACACCCACTCTGCAACCCCAGGTTAAGCGGGACTAGCTAGATGCCAGGGATTGAGATTTACAATGGAGATGGAAAAGTAACATTTTATGGAAATAAGAAATTAGCTTTATTATAGTTAACAAGTTACTAAAGTATGCATCATATTCTCGGATAACAAATAGGCCAAATGACCAACAAAATGTAGATTAGAAATCAATACAACTTAACCGTAAAAGTAATCTTTATCTAATACTCGTTGAGATAATATTAAAAGGTTTATGCGATCCCAAATTGAACCTTGAAACACATAAATATTAATGATACGACTTCAGCAATCCATTGAAGCTTACCAATTAATAGTATATCTAGGGATCTCTTCTTTGTCAGCCTTCCTCGTTAAATCACGGCTTTCCGTCTCCTCAATCACTAATTTGAATCCAATATTCTATATTTTATTCTCTTAATTATTTTACCAAGCTAAGGTGTTCTTGTGAGGGATTATTTCATTTAATGTACCAAAATCCACAAGCTTTATCGAGGTTGAATCTTTTGCATCATAAATACTGAGAGATCTATGATTGAAACATAAAATACCACCACTCTTGGTAAAGGATAACGGTGGAAGACTAAACTCTTTTCTCCAACCCAAAGGCTCGTGTTCCACATGCTCATTTATGTTAAGATTATCATTTTTCTTTTTAATAACCATATGTCAAAACGTGAGCATACATAAATATCATAATATAAAATCCCACCCAACTCCCCTATAACATAAAACATAGGGTAATTATTTGACAAAGGAGGTGGTGATAGATGTTCACTAAACTTCTCCTTAGTAAAATTGAAGACCGACACCCTGCCTCCTACTGTAACCCTTCAATGCAGCGCTCCATTCGCAAAGATACCATCTTGGGCATAAACTTCGGCAGACTGAATATAAAACCTTGCAATATTCCTCCACCTGTTTCCACTGCCAAGAGTGTATACAACAACTTCTACAATAAATTTATACTCATTACTTAAAGGACGTATTTGTAACTAAATACGCTTGGACAATCAATATATTTAGCAACACAGTCTCTATTAAATTTAGGAAGAACCACATATTTTTCGGTCACTAATTGCATACACCGCACGGAAAGATTCTTTTGTGATAGCATGACTATCGAATTCAACAAATGCATAACTCTCCGATCGCTAGTTTTTAACATTTTTGTCTCATTCTTTTGGAAAACTTTCACATTCGAACATTAACTCCAACCGATAGCAAGAAGAAATAATACATATACAATCAAAAGGCTCTAGAAATAATGACTACTAAAATGACTTCAAAATGTAAATTAACCAATCTATACCAAATTGAATATTAGAGCGTGCGATCTAATATTCCTTAGTGAGGTTTTTTTTTTTTTTTTTTTTGAGGTGGTTACTTATTGCAGTGTGCAATTGCGGTTGAAATCCAAGTCTATTTATATTGAACTCATTCATCAACAACGGGACTACATAAAAATATTCTTATATGGGGTTTCACTTAAAAAGATAAGTTGTTGATTTTACTATATTTGTATAAAAACACATTGCACATGTAGTTGTGATAAACATATATTTGTCATGAAATGTTAAAGTATTTATTTTACTACCAGGTTTACAAAACTTAGCAGTAGATGGAATATTTCTCCATGCAGTGAAGATAAGGTTTCGTCCTAATCCACTCAAATTCTTATTTGATATATTACCAGTATAATGTACAAATTTGAATATTGAGACATGAAATTATTGATATCAAATATTAGCATGATTATTGAACAAGTGGAAACCTATAATGAAGAAAACCACAACCAAAAATAATATGGAATAATAACAAAAAACAAGGAATTAAAACACAGAGAAAAACATATGGAAGTAAACACCAAATGTGTACAATCAACTTTAACAACAATATCAAGCAACTTTAACAACAATGTTATCAACAAATTTTATCACCTCCCGCTTTTAATAACATAGCCCAATTCCACTTGTAAGATTTGTAGATAATGTGCGGATAGGGTAATCACCAACGTCTTTATCGGGATTAGTAATTATAGAGTCACATATGATAGAGGGAAACCATCACTCCACTGTGATGCTAATAGAAGTATGCCATAAACAAATGAACAAGCAAAACAATCGAGGTGATTTGCTCTAGCATGTACATTTGATACTAATATCCAACAAGATGTTCTACAAAAGAAAAATCATGAATAAAAAATATTATCATCTCAAAAGGTTAAAGACTAAAACATGAAACATGAATGAAAGATGAAACAAACAAGTTAAGACGACTTAAACCTTGAACAATAAACATTTTTATAGAAAAACTTAAAAGCACAAAGGAAAGATAGAAAAGCTCAGCCAAGCATTGGCAATTTATATAGGGGAAAAGCAACTCACTCCTGGCTTATCTCATTGAATGAGGGACATAGATTTGTCGCCATGTCTCGGGCTCATTAGCGTAACAAATGGGTCAAGAGCCTAGTTAGCATTTCCACCAAATCGTATGCATCAATAATTTCATACAAATTGAGATTAAATTTCTGAATACGCGTCTCATCGTGAAATTATTTTACCATGTCCAAGATATTCATAAACCGTTAGGTTTTCAAGAGGTATTTTTTTTCCTAGTAACATAAGAACCTTGCCAGTTATCCCACTCACAAAATGATGCACTTCAAAAGGCTCATATTGGAGGAAATTGTCATGTCCCAAGTTTCCAAACATATATCAAAGGATTTTTCATTATTGCGCAGTTACGTCTCAACAAAATGGAGTGCTAAAAAAACATATATATACATTTACTAAATAAGCTTTTCTGAATTATTGGGGTGAAACCATTCTAGCGCATCTTATATTATTAACTACTTACGTTACGAATCTACACATGAGATGCTCTTTGGGGTCACCAAGTTATAAATACCTTAAAGTTTTAAATGCCTAGGTTTGACCGAAACCTTAATATCAACCATAATTCTATAATGAGCAAGATGTCCTAAAAAAATTAGCTTACCTATCAGCAAGATTAATTACATTCCTTTGCACACAACAAACAAGATGTCCTAAAAAAAATAGCTTACCTATCAGCAAGATTAATTAAATTCCTTTGTACACAACAAAAGTTGGAATTTGCAAAACAAAATAAAATAAATGATATTTTTTTACATCTCCTAAAATATTTTTACACTTCCATGAGCCACCCGTGTTCTTTCCAATTAATATACATCATAAAACTTCTGCAATCACAAAAATATTATTGTTATATTTCATTTTTATCCATTAATTATGTCAAAGATGTGAAGGTTTTTCGTGAACTGTGCCGATATGTTTTTCGTTATTCCTTCTATATAGAAGCTCATTGTCATGTTGAAACTTCGTGAATTAAATTTATTATCACTATCACTATCATCATTATCATCATCGAATAATATTCATCATTATCATGAGAGTATCAACAATTCATTGTAATTATAAAATATTAATCTTGATCATATCTCAAAAAGAAAAAAACAAAAACATTACAATGAAAAGAATGTTTTTGCATAAAATATCCTTATCAAAGTTTAGAAACGGTTTATCTATAAGAAGTTAACCAAACCTTATTATGTAGGTTTAGTAAAAAACTAAAAACTCAAGTTTATCTTTGTTTTTCAAATTTGTTATAACGATTTATAAATAAAATATCCGTTGTTAATGGACTTGTGGATGTTGTAGTTTGACACCATGACCTTCTTATCACTAGCAGCCGAATATGCATGGGTTTGGTTGAACAATATTGGCCATTCATTTCAGTCATTGCCCTTATCTGTTCTTGTTCATCAGCAAATGTAACAAATCCATAGCCCTTGGAACATCCGGTGGCTTTATCTATGACAACATAGGCATCTTTAACAGATGCATAAGCCTTGAATGTTTGTTTTAAAACATAACTTTTTAACATCAAAAGCCAAATTTCCAACATGCACTTGGAAGCCATGACTGTTATCCTCACGCTTATCTCCCCAACTAAAAGAAGCCCAGCTCAACGAGTATTTGTCTTCCTTTTTAGCATAGGGCATCCGGTGGCCGTTGCATACAGTAAGACTATTTCAGTGAGCATGACTATCGAATTCAACAAATGCATAGCTCTCCGATCGACTGTCTCATTCTTTTGGAAAACTTTCACATTCGTAACACATAGCAAGAAGAAATAAATCTGAGATACAATCAAAAGGCTCTAGAAATAATGACTACTAAAATGGCTTCAAAATGTAAATCGGCAATCTATACCAAATTGAATATTAGAGCGTGCGATCTAATATTCCTTAGTGAGTTTCTTTTTTTCTTTTTTTGAGGTGTTACTTATTGCGGTGTGCAATTGCGGTTGAAATCCAAGTCTATTTATATTGAATTCATTCATCAACAACGGGACTACATAAAAATATTCTTATATGGGGTTTCACTTAAAAAAATAAGTTGTTGATTTTAAGACTTTATTTTTTCGTTCTTTTTTTATTCAATAAAAGCATTAATTCCATTGCATTTATGAATTATTGTTGTTGTCTTAAGCTACTTCAAGCAGAGAAGTTAAACAAATTCTATAATGAATGCCTAGGTTTGACCGAAACCTTAATATCAGACATAAATTCTAGAATGAGCAAGATGTCCTAAAAAAAATAGCTTACCTATCAACAAGATTAATTACATTCCTTTGCACACAACAAACAAGATGTCCTAAAAAAAATTTAGCTTACCTATCAACAAGATTAATTAAATTCCTTTGCACACAACAAAAGTTGGAATTTGCAAAATAAAATAAAATAAATGATATTTTTCTACACATCTCTAAAATATTTTACACTTCCATGAGCCACCCGTGTTCTTTCCGTTTAATATACATCATAAAACTTCTGCAATCACAAAAATATTTATTGATATATTTCATTTTTATCCATTATGTCAAATATGTGAAGGTTTTTTAAGTGAATCTATCTCGATATGTTTACCGTTATTCCTTCTACATGAGAAGCTCATTGTCATGTTGAAACTTGTGAATTAAATTTATTATCACTATCGGTGTCATCATTATCATGAGAGTATCAACTTAATTCATTGTTATTATAAAATATTAATCTTGATCATATCTCAAAAAGAAAAAAGAAAAAACATTACAATGAAAAGAATGTTTTGCTGCATAAAATATCCTTATCAAAGTTTATAAACGGTTTATCTATAATATTATAAGTTAACCAAATCTTATTATATAGGTTTAGTAAAAACTAAAAACTGAAGTTTATACTGTTTTTCAAATTCGATTAAATCAAGTTATATTTAAAACTTTATTTTTTTCGTTCTTTTTTTATTCAGTAAAAGCATTAATTCCATTGCATATATGGATTATTGTTGTTGTCTTAAGCTACTTCGAGCAGAGAAGCTAAACAAATTCCTAACTTCATATTGTTTTAATATGATTTTATTTTTCATATCTATAATTATAGAGATATCAAATTTTAAAAACATTCATTTCTTTACATCTAACCCTTAGGACAAGCGGTTTTCAGTTTGGTACAAACAAACAATAACTTTGGAAAATCTTGTAATCGATATTTGATATATAAGTTTTGTGATTCTTGAAGATGTTTCGTTTCCTTGGTGAAGATCTTGAAAAAGAAATACTTATGAATGTTCTCATGTACTCTTTTCTTATCACCTCTATGAACTCTTCAATGGTCATCAATATGAATCTTGATCTTTAAGAGTCTGTTATTATTAGGAGGAAAGAATGGATTTGAGGAGGGAAAAAATTAGGCCAAATGGTCAATGTTTGGTAAAAGAAAAATCCAACGAAAATAATAAACTTTTATAATATACCAAAGCGTTACCCTTAGCAAGTTCACCATCGTTAAGTACTCATCTCTTCCTTAGACTCCATGATTGATTATCTTATTCGCTTAAAAACCCTAGCTTTTTCTTAAAGCGATTGATCGATGATTGAGCAACCACATTTTATTTATCGGAGTAGTCCTAAAGTGCATTATTATTTTGAGAAATCATGGAAACGCAAATCAAGGAAGATAAAATCTCTTATTTGTAGATGATCGAGCCGTTTCACATACAAGGGGATATATCTATCACTAGAAAGAATGTGACTTGGTCTCTAGTTTGTCGGTTGTGAACAACTACGAGAATCATTGCATTCTGCCAAGGTACATCACGAGAAGATTAGCTTTCGCACTTGATTGCTTAAAAAAATTAGGGTTAAGTTTAAGAATGTTATGGACATTTTATCACTTTTCCAAATGGTCAATCCCTCCTCTAAATTTTTTGTTCCCTCCTCAAGTCCATTCTTTCCCTCCTATTAACATGACTCATCTTTAATACATATACTTAGACTACAGCAAAATTAACCCAAACTTACATCATGTGTTAGGACATGCAATTTTCCTACTCGTACATACAACACAATAACTTAAAAAGTTTTTCCCGATATTTGTGTCTATTTTCCAATTTAGCACAAGGCGAACCATATACTAAATGCTTAAGTCACAAAATCCTTGAACTAGAGATAATTAAACATCCCTTTTGTGTAAATAAAAATCTCGAGCTGATGTTAGCTAGCTCTCAGTCGAAAGAGTAGTGATAGTTTTAAGTACAAAGAAAACAATATAAAATCATTTTCGTTGTGGAAGCTATAGGAAAATGCATTTTTCCTCCATCTATGATTGTAAAAATATGAGGGGGCAACACCTTGTATGCTTGAATCTTGGTTTAAGAGCCATTGAGGGAACAGCACTATGCCAAATAGCTTGTCATACCGTTGACACCTCAAAGTAACAGCAAGAGAAAGAGGAATTCCTTGGACCGAAGAAGATCACTCCAATATTCCTTTTGTGTTGCTGCAATACTAGATAATTTAGTTTGCTTTTTACGCGGGTCCTGAAAGAAAAAACCGGTGCTTGCCCGGTTGGGCTTTTATAAATGGAACCATGAATGATAATAAGCAGTTTATATTTTGAATTCTATATTTTTGTGTAGTTGAGAACCGAGACTTGAGATATGGCTTCTCTTAAATGTAGCCCACACTATTAATAACCATAGCCTATTTTATCTACTGGCTAAATTTGGGCCTATGCCACTTAATTGGGGCATATAGATTACTTAAATCTACCTAATACACAATGATAAGGGGTGTCTAATATTTATGTAAACTACTAAATTACCCTCAAAAAAAATATTACTATTACTAAATTACTCCATCAATCCTTAATAAACATAACTAACAAAATCGGTTTTCATTTCTAACCTAAAAACCGATTCTTCATCTCTCTGCTCGCTCTTTTTTATTTTTTAAAACTAAAATCGTAGATGATCGGCGATCCAAAAGCGATTAATCGTTTCTTTCTTCTATAAAATGTCGAAACCATCAACAAGAATGAAGTATGCTACTAAGGAATTATTCTAGTGAAAACGATCCCTAGGACTTGTTGAGCGATTCGAAATAGAACGAAGGGGAAGTGCAAGAACAATCTGAAGCCTCTCGTATCGCACAAGAGGAAGAAATGGGTTGAATCAGGTACTTTTCTATCAACCCAATCCCCTAAACTAGGTTTTAGTAACATGCATTAGGTTAGAAATCGATAATTTTGAAATCAAAAAATTTATGTGTTCATGAGAATCGGGTTACGTTAAAGATGAAGTAACCCCGATGCTTGTTAGAAAGCTGGTTATGTTCTAAAACTTATAAACCGATTGTGCTGCATGTGAAATGGAATCGGTGAATGTTAATGTATAAATAGCCCGATTGTTATAGCCAATATTCCTGGATATTTATTTTGTTGGAATCGGATTACATATGTTCTTCACAAAAACCGATTGTGTAGTTTATAATCGGACTTTATATGTATATCGAGTAACCCGATTTTAGAATCGGTTTTACATTAGCACTTAACAAAATCCGATTGTGAATTTTCTTATGTTAGGGAATCGGGTTTTATATGTATATCGAGTAAACCGATTATGTACCTTGACTTTAAAAATGCATTCTATTCCATTGTTTTTGTCGCTTAAATCTGTATTCTAGTGGAAAAAAAAATCAAGCCGAAAAGAAATATAGAAAAAACATGACCATGCTACTCTAAGCCTTTGGAACCTCGTCGAAAAGGCGGTCAAAATTTGAATGCTTCCCACCGAAGGGGAGCGCGAGTAAAGCCTAAGGGATCAACATCAATGACCCACCACCTCCTCGGATGAACAACCAACACATGAAGAATCGATTCGATACACCGGCGAACAAGAAGGTGGTGAGGAGGAGATGAATGTATAAGAAAGCGGTGGCAAGGAAGGTGATGAAGAAGAAAGTGATGAGAGTGGAGGATAGAAAAATAGTCGTGGCAAGAAAAGTGTTGAAGAAGAAAGTCGTGGTAAGAAAGGTGTTGAAGAAGAAAGTGATGAGGAATAAAGAATCTTCGTGCTCAAAACAAGGAAGTGACGCCGCAACGTATCATCTCCACGGCCAATGCGTATGTCCTCTATGTCCCGAGAGAACATTATCTTCCCGCATTTAGGTGCCCGTGTGAACGCCAACTTTATCCAAATTGTTTCAACCATTTGACAAGATGACGAATACTCTTGGGGCACTTCCATCCTTTCACACTCGTTGAAGAGGAGTTGAGAAAGGCTTCTAGGAGCTAGAAGGAACCAACTGGGAATATGGCTTTTACGCGGCGTGGATATATTTGCACTTCCCAATATTTGCTAAAAGGGCTTTTGAGAACAAAGAATGGGACGGATAGCATTATGGAGACAAGTACAACTACATAAGTAAGCCGAAGAAACAAAAAAAGGATTTTCTGAATTTGAGACGCCAGTTAGACATCTTGACGACGAAGGATGTTGTATTTGATCCTTACTAGCAGGATTTGGCTAAAGGAAAAGGAAAGAAGGTTGGATGCATAGAGCAAAGTGACTATTGTGGGCCTTTGTTTCACCCAAGAGGATATGTAATGTACAACCGACGAGAGTCGCAAGACAATGCGATTCGTACAAAAATCCCCAAAGGCGCACAAGGTGTTCAACATCCATGAGACAAAAAACCAAATCATATGATAATGATATTGTCATTGTTCACAAGCCTTTACCATCATGTGATTATTGGGACGACAGAGCGTTTCAAAGATATCCTTTGGATGGTCCATCTCGATCAGATGACGAGGCAATTTCGGGTTACATACCGTGGTACCTCAAAGTTTCGCATACTAGAGTGATACGAGTAGATGAGAGGCCCAAAATAAAGGACAAAGATACGACTATCGATTACTTGGTGCGTATTGTTACTCAATTACGATTTTGTTAATGGTTTTAGCATTATATATTGAATGTTTTTTATTTGAAATTGAAACAGAGAAGACGAGTCGGACACTTGATAACCCAGGCTAAGCTAAAAATCAGGGAAGGGAAAATGTGAAGGCCAATGAAAATCTAATTGATGAATTGAATAGTCTCGAATATGTAGAACCTGGTGCAAAGTTTGGGGAGCAGGAAGAGGGTGGTGATGATAAGGAGGAGGAGGAGGAGGATGATCCAAAGAAGAAGAAAAAAAGCCCATACCAACGAGATGTCTGAAGGTGCATCGAGCAACGCCCAACCTAGTAAACGAGGACGCGGTGGACGTGGTCGTGGTGGGGATGCTCATGAATGAATGGTTATATTCATGTTTATGTCTTTAACTATGGATAATTATGTAATCAAAACTTATGTCTTGTCTTAAACTTATTGTCGAATTATGTTTGGTGTTAATCCTAGTTTATTAATGACTTAATCTGGTTTCAAGTTTATGAATGACTTAGTGTGTGTGGAAAAAAAGGAGGATTAGGCATTCTTTACATCGAGAATCGGTTGACATATAACTATGGTGTAAACCGGTTCGACAATTTCGAGGTTTAGTTTGAGAATCGGTTTACATGTGCCTTTATAAAATCCGATTGTGTAAGAAAACTCTTGTAACTTTTGAAGCCAAGAATCGGTTTGTATGTACATAAATGTAATCCGATTGCTAAGAAAAAAAGTTCAGCAACTTTTTAGAATCAGTTTACATGTATGAATATGTAATCCGATTTTCATGAAGAAAAGTTCTGTAACTTTTGGAATCAGTTTACATGCATGAATATGTAATCCGATTTTAATGAAGAAAAGTTCTGTAACCTTGACAATCGGTTTACATGTGCATTAAAAAAGCCGATTGTTGAGAGCAACAATTTATATGATTTTAAAAGGACACAATCGGTTTATGTGTACATACCTAAAATCCGATTGTTTGATTTGAATTTGAAAAAAAAATAGCCGTTGAGTCCTTATCTATATAATGACAACCTCTTTCAGCCACTCCCATATCACACACTTAGCCTAGAAAATGGAATGGGAACCGTTTGAAGATTTATGTCTCGTTAAATCCTTTGCTAATACTTTCCGTGAACGTCCGAATGAAATCTATTCAATGTTTTGGAAGAGAGTTAAAAAGAGTTCTTTACGGGCGTCCGAGAATCCTAACAACCGCAAATGGAGAGACTTGGAATTTCGATTCCAATACATTAAAGGGGCAATGCGAGAGTACATAATAGTTAGAAATATGGTGTACCACTATCATCCATGAGCTCCTCTTAGGGAAAAAGTGAGTAATGCGATCATTTTATACCTATGTCAACTACACTAGTTCACATAATAACATATAAGAATTCATTGAATTTTAGTTGGAACGTTTCAACGGGGCTATGGAGAATTCGTAATGGGAAAGAAAGTTCATTCACCACAAAGAATACACGACGTTGTACCGAGCGTGCTCGGAGGTTCATTGACGAGCATTTGATGTGTCAAATTCTAGAATTCCCATATTGAATCCCTATATGTATTGCGCTAATTTCCTAAACTATGTAATAAATATTTTGTTTAAAAAGCAAGGCATAATCGGATTATATATATATAAACACCGATTTTGAGAATCGGTTTATTTGGGTATTGTTCAAACTCTGATTCTGGGTTTAGTTCGTCACTTGAAAATACTCAACCAAGAATCGGTTTACAAATTAACTAACATAAACCAGTGCGGATCGAGTCTTTGAAAAGAAAATTAAAATTTTTGACAATTGTTGATTATGCATTAATGAAAGTTAATTTGTGGATTAGCTTGATTAAATATGGGTTATTTAATAATCCGAATTAGCACTAATTTAATAAGGGTATATTAGGTATTAACATAAATAGTGGATAAGGGGTTTCTATGAAATATTTCTTAATGACCCTATTTTGTCATCTAGCTATACGCCCCAATTAAGTGGCATAGGCCCCAATTTAGCCAGGTTTATTTATAACCCATAATATTCTTCAAGTTATTAACCATAGCCTAAATCATAACCCAAAATATGTTCACTGAGTTACAAGGAATTTATAGCTAGTTAGGTGAGTTGGAGTTGTCATATAACGGATCCAGCTGATCCCGCCGTGTTGATTCCACCTATGAAAACTAAATATTTTCCCTTTCTTCTTTTAAACCATTTAACCCTAAACCCTACCAATTTTAATTTTCAAACTTTTTATTGAAAAATTAGTCAATTAAATCATCATGGGAAAGAATCAATTATCTCAAGGTTTGTCGAACTTAATTTTTAAGATTTTAAATTTAAACCCAAAACTCTAATGATAAGAAATCGTGTTTATGTATGGGTTTTAGCATTTCATGTTCTCGAACATCAAAGTGACAGAAAAAATAGAATATGGATGTTTCGTATTGAGATAGTTGGGTGTTGGTGCTGTACTTCAAACATTGCAAATGTTTTTTCCTAGTTCACCCGAGGTTACCGAGTCTCTCACCTATTTGCTGATTTGCTAGCTTATTTGTGGGCTATGAATAACACAAAAAAAAAGTCAAACTCTAAAATTTGGTCAAAATTTTTTTGACTAAAGTCAAATGGCCTATAGTTAATAAAAGTATGGGATATATTTAAGAAAATTGTTGTGAAATGCAAAATGACAAGTCAGTAGGAGAGACTTAGAAGACGGGTGCAGGATATCAAAATAGCCATGTTAAGAGTGACTATTCATAAATCTATCACTCTTAACTCCTAAGGAATATCATTTCCAATTTTCATCATGTGAGTGAAAACATGTATACTTGAATGTTCAAAGCGATTGCCAATACATATTGGCCTTGCTTGGGATATAAAAACAGCCATGTTAAGAGCGACGGTTCCTTTATAGGCCTCAAATAATTCTTGTGACGACTTTTTGAGTTTGTTGTACCGTTGTGACTCTAAGTGGAATAACAAGGAAAAAAATAAAAACTGCAACAAAAAGAAAAAGATGGATTTCTTGGATTGAAAAGACGGGAGGACTTTGATTTTTTTTGAAGATAGATTAAAATTGATAACACGGTGCCAGGAGGCACAAGGTGCGAAAGTCATAAATTTACGAGAAAGAAGCAAGCTAGAAAGCCTAGTAGAAAGCAAGAATTACAACTTACATCTGATATATTTTACTCCCCCAATTTACGACAAGATCATTAAAAAGTAAACCTTTGAAAGCTTTGGTCAGTAACCCCCATTAAAATAAGAATGCCTTCAAGGAAATGATTGTATCCTCTTCAAGTTGAGCTTTGTTATGGAAGCATCTTCGATTTCTCTCCAGCCATGTAGCCCACCAAACCGTATTGAAAGATTATTCCATATGAAATCTTGAGTATCATCATCGGCCATTTTCGTCTCCACATATTTAAACAAAGCTGCGGTAGTATTAGGGAAAGCATTTTTAACACGACATTACTCGAGGAAATAGCTCCATACTTTATAGTTGTAATCACAATGTAGAAGGATAAGGTTAGTTGATTCATCCTCCTTTAACACAAGACACATTGTTGAGAAGATATTGTTATTCCTCTTCTAGCAGATTATCCAAGGTTGGAGAAGCATCCCACATAGTGGCCCATAATAAAAAAGAGACTTTTGAAGGTATGACATCATTCCAAATCGGTTTGGGTTTAGTGAAGTCGATACGGTCGGTAGAGACATTCATGTTTTGCATTTCATAGCGGGGAGCTAGCTGTAAACATACTTGTTTTGCGATGGAAGCCAAGATCTGCTTGTCTTCTTGATTTGATAGAATCTCCAGGATCACGATATCTCCAACAATTGAATTGCTTCATTAATCTCTCTTCTTGTTTCAAACATCTTTTGAATTGAAGGTTCCACAATAAATTAGAACTCGTCCAAGAAATGACTTCTTGATTGATGCCCTTTGCTTTACCGGAGTTTTCACAAGCAGGGGATACTTAGTGCGTAAAGGTATCAAACTACACCAACAATCACTCCAAAAACTAGTTTTGAACCCATTATTGACATACGGGTGTTTTTTGAATAAGAGGTAGAGTTTCCATAATAACTTTCCACAAACCCATGCCATGAGCTGTAGAAACCTTTTTGGGTACCAAAATTTTCATTACCTCCATGCTTGTGGTGAATAATTTTCCTCCACAAATGGTCCATTTCAACACCATATCTCCACACCCACTTAGACAGCAGTGCCTTGTTTGAAATTTTAATATTTTTAATCCCTAAACCACCTAGCTTCTTCGACTTGCAAACCCTGTCCCAACCCACCCAATGCAAAGTCTTCTTCTCTGCAGTATCCCCCATAAAAATTCCTTATCATCCTTTCAATTCTCTTGCCACCGAATTTGGAATAACAAATAGCACAAGATATAGATAGGAATACTTGCAAGTACTCTTAATAAGTACTAATCTTCCACCTCTTGTTAGGTATTTCTTTCCAGTTAGCAAGTCTCTTCTCTATTTTTTTAATAATAGGCTCCCGAGATTAATATTTGTCTTTCCTTTGCACCAAGAGGAAAAACGGAAGTTCACCGATGGAACATCCTAAAATAGTTCTGCATGCACTCCTAATTCTTTGTATTGAGGATTATTACTAATAACCGAGAAAGCTACTCTTTGCTAGGTTCACTTTTAAGCTCAAGTATAACCTCGTAATACTTTCACTATTCTCCTTCACTTGAAAACCACTTGATGAGTCCATCTCTTGGAAACCACGGGAGGACTTTGATATTCTTTTTGTTTTTGGCCTCGGTAAATATATTTGGTTTATATAGTTCTTTTTGTAATTATCAAGGTATTTTACGTGAGGCGATTCATCTTATCTATTTGGATTCAAGTTTCGCTCAACATTCGGGTCTCCTGCTCTCATTTCCGTTGAGTCTTGCTTCTTTGTTTTGTCCTAAAAAGAAAGTTCTTGTTTTTTTTTTACTAGATTAAAAAGAAAGTTCATTGTCAGACAATCCAAGTGAAGTCAGAGTTTGAAGAAGGACACTTGATTGACTAAGTTCTTGAGCAAATGGATTTCGACCAGTTTGGTTGAACTTGAATCCAAGTGCGGTTTGACTACCGGCCTTCAAAACTAAAAGGGTTACAAAAAATGAAAAATGAAGCAATAAAGCAAAACCGAAACCAACAACAAAAACAAACAAAGGCTCAAAATATGCAATAAGCAACATCGATCGGAGCATTTCAATACGAATCAACCGGGCCTCCCACTATGATGTCTTCTTTCACCGACACCCAAAGTAGCTCATTTTTTCGCCAAATCATCGGCAGCGAAATTCACAAGCCATGGAGGTGCTGAGAAGTAATGTAACGGTTGGCGGATCCGTCTTCATCAATTGCCAAAATGTTGGCACTAGGGAGCATAAAGAGCACAAGTAACGCATAGTCTTGAAGCGACAAATAGTTCCACATCTCTAGTTTCCGCATAATAAACTTAAAATATAATATGGGAGGGCTCCACTCACTTTGCCAATTAGTTTTGAGTTGGATGCTCGTATTCTAACAAGGTATCCGAAAGCGAGGCTATTTGCGGCGAGTTTTTGACCGCGCCTTTACCTCCGCGTCACCCGATTTAATTGTCCACGTGTTAGACCCAACGAGGCTACACGTGAGGGGGCGTGTTGAGATTATTATTAGTCCCACATTGTTGGGAAATCTAAGATCCTGCGGTTTATAATCAGAGCTAGGTCCCATACGCAGGGTGTAGGCCGAATTAGTAGCCGTCGTGACCCGAGTGGGCACATGTACACCCGTGACCGAATGACCGGTCACTCGTATGACCTGTACGTGGGGTGGACCGTGACCGATGTCACCTGCACACCCAAGACCCACACGTGCGTAGGTCCACGTGTTAGGCTGAGTGACTGGCCTTACACGTGAGAGAGTGTGTGAAAGGACAAATAGTTCCACATCTCTAGTTTTTCGCATAATGAACTGAAAATATAATATGGGAGGGCTGCTCCACTCACTTTGCCAATTGGTTTTGAGTTGGATGTCCGTATTCTAACATAGTATCGAGCTGAGGCTATTTCCGACGAGTCTTTGACCGCGCCTTTACCTCCGCGTCACCCGATTTAATTGTCCACGTGTTAGACCCAACGAGGCTACACTTGAGGGGGCGTGTTGAGATTATTATTAGTCCCACATTGTTGGGCAATCTAAGATCCTGCGGTTTATAATCTCTTAGGGTCTCTCACTCATTGCCAATTGGTTTTGAGTTGGATGCCCATATTCTAACATCTTCCATTCTCATGTATGTCTCCTCTGAGTTTGAATCTGTTTCAATTCTTCGTAGCAAATCAAGCTTATTAACAAACTTACTTTGATGATCCCAGGAGTGAGAATTTTCTATCCCATTGAAGAAAAACCTTCATTTTTAGAAGGTCTAGTTTTGAAAACTAACATTGTTTTGGTAGAATTTTGCAGTTCGATCTGCTTGAAACTTTAGAATCACAAACCTTCAGTGTTTAAATATTAACTTAGTCACACGTTGCACAGATTATAGAGTCAGGGATGTGAATGAAGGTACTATAAAAAAGAAGTGAATGCATTCAATAAAAAGAAGTAGAATTCATTCAATAGTCTTTGCACCAATGCCGCTGCTAATTAAGGAAATCACGTTGAACAAAAAGAGGAAAGAAGTGTTTGTTAGGGTTTGGTCGTTACAAGTCATTCTACAAATGGGCAGAAGAAAAACTTGAATTCTCAATCCTTTCTAGGAAAACGGATGCAGGGTTAGTACCAGTTCCAGTGATGGGAATGGTAGCTAAGTCAAATGCCCAAAAATATAGTGACCTAATCTGACAATGACCTACTCTACAGAGCCGTGTACGCAACTGGTGAACTCAACAAAGAACAAACCACCTTAGGCCTCTATATAAACCCCGAATAGCATTTTCATTCCCTTCACTGAACGACATAACCTTGAGGAGGTTGTATTTAAAGCTATAATGGCTGCAAACCGTAAGATTGAGGTTGAATTTAAAGTGAAGTGCTCTGCGGAGAAGTTTTACTCGATGATGACTCGTGATGCACTCAAGCTTCCAAAATATGCTCCTCGTATTATCCACAATGTCCAGGTTGTCTCGGGAGAAGGTGAACTTCGTTTAGGAGGTGTTTCTGTTTGGGACTATGTGCTGGGTACGTAGTTATCTTCCTCTTGTTCAGTAAATTCGTAATTACTAATGTAATTCTTAGCCAATTTTTTTTTTTGTTGGTGATATTTACAGATAATAAACCTTCTGGTGTCAGTACGAGAGCAAAGATGACGGCAATGGACCATCAAAACATGTCATTAACTTTCACAATTCTTGACGGATATCTCACGGATGATTATACAAGTTTTGCCAGCACACTTACTACCACAACACCAACACAGAGAGATGGAAACTATAATTGCCTTGTCAAGTGGTGTGTGCAATATCAGAAAGCAAATGATAATGTCGCTGATCCAACTTACTTTATGAAAATGCTGGATGATTTAACCAAGGAATTGGATACCAATTTGCTCAAGGAAGCAGCGTAGACAAGATTGGTCATCTACGTAGATGACATGATTGCAGGAAGCTATACGTTCATGTTTGCGCTTGATGTTTAAACATCTAAATAAAGTTGTAATATGGATTTATATATTTATCTAATCTAATTTAGTAAAATACTTGAGCATGGTGGGTATATTCGGCGAGGAATATTAGCAAGGAGTTTGTTTTTCTAAAGGTCGCCTCCCACTTAGAGAACTCTGATTTCAGAAGTTGCCGATTCAACAGAAATCATCTCACACCCAGATTTTGTTCAAAGAGATATTCATCATGCTGCAAGAAGATTATAGGCCCAACCTCTCTACCCATGAAAGCAGGATATAAATAAGAGCAAGGTAATATTAGTCCCACATAGGTCAGGCAAGAAAAAACAGGAGAAAAACAACCCTATAAGTTAAGCTTGAAATACGCTTAGTTTTCATACTTACCTGGACGGGGTCTATGGTTGATCATGAAGGATCATGGCCTAGGTTTGTGACTCCCATTGCACTTTGGGAGGGCGCTGAGGGCGCTGGCCTAAGATCTCCAAGGAGACTCTACGTCATAATTTGTTTCTGAGGGGTAGGCGTTCGCGCCAGCCCTGCCAATATTGTAAGCCCAAACATTGCTGCTGAGGCAGTGCTTCCCTTCTCAGAAGTAGTGCTTGAAGCAACCACTGATTGTGGTTGTCCCTGCTAAATTTGTAAGCTTAAAATTTTATCTTGTTTCCTTCTTAACAATTTTTGGGCCTCTTTCGATGAAAACATCTCTAGTGCCTCATTCCGTGCTCACGTTTTCAGAATGACAACCAAAGAAGTGTTGCACCTAGTCAATTGGTGCCCAATTCGTTTGTTACACAGATATGGAATATTAATCCTAAGATCAGGTTCTAATACAAAGTGTTAACGGACAATATTTAAATCATATATACTACTAAATTACGAATAATTCTTCTAAATGCTCTAATATATAGCCTACCCATATAGAAACATTAATAAACTGTAAAAGTAATACTCCTAGATCGTTTTGATTCAGGGGGCCACCCATTATTGATTCGGATACCTCCTGGTGACGCAAAACATCACTATTTGTGCAAATTGGCATGAGAGTGAAACTCTAAATTCACTGTCTCAAGTAATATTAGTAAAACAAAACAACAACTATCTTCTTGACCAAATTTCATAACCTTAAAAGAGTTTATTACGAGTACTAGAATTTGAGTACTTTTACGAAGCTCCCTCTCAATTCAAATCGAGCAAAATTCTAGTTCTGCAACATTGGTCCTTCTCGACTCTATTTTTTCCCCTCTATTCTTACCTTGATTGTATATTCTTGAACTGATACATTGCCCTACTTTTTAAGTTGTTTGTTTTTATCTTGAATTGGGTTTGCCACTTTAGATTTGTAATTTTTAGTTACAAGTTAAAACTAGCATCATTCAAGCAACTCCATTACCTTCAAGTTTTAGATGATATTACCTTGATTTTTACAAATGTTATAGCAGTTTCAGTTCCCGGGATTCTCCATGTGAATTTCACTTTTGATGGATTAGTGATATATTGATAAAACTTTAGGGTACATTAATTAAATGCCCTTATTATAGAGGTCCAATACAAATACCCTTCCCCAAAATAAAAATACCCTCCCATAAAAAACACGGAGAGCTAGATTACTAAAATACCCCTCAATAAATATCAAGATTATAACGTTGGGATTCATTTATTCCCGTCACGGTTACAAACATCCCACGATTACTCTGTCTCTCCACTTCTGAAACTGCAGAGACAAAATGAAACAAAAATTCAAAAACTAAACCGTCAATTTCTGTAACTGAAGAAGAAACCGTCAACCTATATATAATCCAGTTTCAGTCTCGATGTCGATTTCGTTTTCATCATTTTCAGTTTCAATAATCCGAGAAATCAAGAAGAAATGATAGAAAATTAGGTTTTACTTGATTTTGAAGATTCAAATACAAAATTGAAAGAGGTAAACATGATTATCATCTTCTACTTACTCGTATTGATGGAGATTTTCCTTGATGATGTTTTTTTAACATTTTTGAAGTAGATTTCTTAGGTTTTAGAAATTGATTTATTTTTCGAGAAAAAAATGTTGTTGCATACGATTTATGACCAATTCTTGCTTCTTATGTGTTTGATTTAACTTGGTATGAACTTAGTTTTGAATCTAATTCATTGATTTTGATTTTAGGTTAGAAGTTGATTTTGAGTTTTGAAGTTGCGGTTTCACGCGTGTCTTCGGTTAGAATTGGCCTAGTTCTTTCCAGTAATGATGGTGCTGTCGTTGCGGATCGTCTAGCGGCTTCATGGAGTTCGGAGAATGTTTGGAAGCGCAAGTTTTCTAGCAAGGCGCGGAAAATAGGAACCATACCATTGATGCACGCGTTCACCAGCTGTTTCTCAGTCACGTTTGGGTCGTGAGAGTCGAGTGCTTGAACCTTGAACCTTTTGACAAAATCATTCGGATGTTCGTTATCCCTTTGGTACATTCTTCCGAGGTCTGAGAAAGTAACTTGTTCAGACACGAAGAAGTACTTCCTGTAAAACGCGGTAACCATGCTACTCTAGTTGGGAATAATATTCGGCGGGATGCTGTTTTACCATGTATACGCCCTTCCAGGTAAGTGATTTTGAGAACTCCCTTAGATGAAGAACGTGATTATATTCATGTTCACCTAGGGATTCAAGAAGCGGGAGACATGCTCATGTGCATTCCCGGTACCATCGTACAAGGTGAATTGAGGAGGAGTACCCCCTTGGAAGAGGGATTCTTTGCATTTCGGATGGGTAAGGGGTTGGTGTTGATGCATGTCCAGTTCATCATTCTTGATTCGGTTGCGGAGAAGTTGCTCCAGATCTTCTCGCGTGATGAAGTTGGACGGCTGATTTCTTTCCAATGGGATTCTAGCGCGAATTTCCTCGTCCGCGGAGGCGTGCTCCGCCATGGTGCTAGCGTCGTGGTTGTTGGAGACGTTTCCAAACGGCTCTGGAGGACGCGACTCATGTGGTAGCCGCTCGTCGGGGTATTGAGAAAGACGAGTACTTTTTTCTTTGTTGAAACCATATCAAATGCAGGCTCTGGCGAGCATTTCTGTCGTTCCATCAAATCGGTGATGGTGACATAAGGGACGGCTTCCTCTGGTCCCTCCGGTCTCTCGTCCTGTCGGTGGGGTAGTCTGAACCTTAGTTGTGGTTGGAGGTGCCATGCTAGACGAAACATTAGGAGCCGCGGAAGGCGGCTACTGGCTCTGGTGACTGGGTGGCGTAACGCCGAAGAGGTGTTTTCGTTGTGGTGATAAGAGGGTTGTGCAGAGACATTAGAGGCGGTGACGGCTCTGTCCCTGGTGATTGGCGGTGTTACGCTTGAGGGAGTGCATTCGGAGTTACTGTAGTCAGTAGGTGATGTAACGACGTTATTGGGAGAGACGTTAACATCAGGGACGTGCTCTGTGCTGGTATTCTCGGCAACCTCTCCAGACCTGAGTTCCACCATATTGGGATTGACGTTCGAGAAACGAAATCAGGAGTTGGAGTTGATATTGTGGCGATAGATCAATCCCTCCATTTGTGGTCGCCAATTGTTTGTAGGTGAAAATGGTTTCTACTAATTTCGGTAATTGCGGGTGTGCAGGTGAGAAACAATTTAAACCCTAAACAATGTACTGCAAGGGAGTACTTTAGATTCGAGAGATCAATGTACAAGTCCGGCCTAAACCAAGAAATGGTCGTTCAGGACTTGCTTCGGTCGCTTAAAGTGGAGGAGAATGGGTTGGTTTCGGGGAGGCAAGCAAGGAAAGTGGTGAGACCAGAATAGTTGATTCTGGAAGAGCAGTTGGGTTACTACGACTTGTTATCAGAAAAGTGAGAGAGAGCTCACAAGGTGAGCTAGCAAGCAAGTATTTACGAGTATTGTATCTCCGTATGAACTTGTTGTTCAATGGAAATAGGTAAGACCTTTTTATACAAGTCGGAGTAAAAACGTACCCTGGTCTCATTAAGGAGTGGAGAAGTAAATGGGAGGAGGTGGTAACAGTATGCATAGAATTGATGTTCCATAAAGTGGTTAACGCATAAAGCTGGTTTTCATGAAGCGCTAACATTATGGAATTGATGTCCCATAAAGTTGTTAACGCATGTGCTTTATGTCCCATGAGCGTTTCACACATAACTTCCCGTATTTACTAACAACCTCACCCTTATGACACTTCCTTATGACGGGCGTAGTGTACGCCGCACGCTATAAACCGCCAAACCAATACCCAAAGCGGATCCCCGGTTTGTGTTGATGTCTCGAATGTTTTGGAAAATATGTAGCACATTGTTGTGGCTTGGCAAGTCAAGCTCGGGAAACTTGCCAGCCCGGTGACCTTCGACGGTCGAGATTTTGCATCTTGAGAGGAGGGGCAACCGTTCATCGTTGTATGCCTTCATTTTGGTAGCCGCGTAGTGAGGGCCAACGTGGTGGCGCGGCTAGGTTGGCATGCGTTGGCATGGCAAGGTTGGCGTGGCCAAACTTAGGTTTTCGGGCCAAAGGTTACCATGTGTCGTCCAGTAACCTTGGATGGCTAAGATTTGCTCACGGGATTGAAGGGCAACCGTTGATTGTTGCACGCCTTCGTTTTGGTAGCTGCGTAGTGAGGGACAATGTGGTGGCGCGGCTAGGTTGGCATGCCGTTGGCATGGCAAGGTTTGGCGTGGCCAAACTTAGGTTTTAGGGCCAAAGGTTACCATGTGTCGTCTGGTAACCTTGGATGGCTAGGATTTGCTCCTGGGATTGAAGGCCAACGGGGTGGTTAGGCTTGGCATGTGGTGCCAAGGGTTCGCCTTGGGCGTGGCTAGCTTTGTCTAGGTGCGATTTTGGCTTGGCATGTTGGGCCAAGGGTTTTCCATGGGCGTATGGCGTGGCTAGGGCCAAGGCAAGGGCGTCTGGCTTGTCATGATGTGATTAGAATGGCTAGGGCCAAGGAAAAGTGCGTTTGGCTTGGCACGGCTAGCTTGGCTAGGTTTGGTTTGGCTTGGCATGTGGGGCCAGGGGTTTGCCATAAGCGCATGGCGTGGCTAGCTTGGGATAGGTGCGGTTTTGGATTGGCATGTGGGGCCAAGGGTTTGCCATGGGCGTATGGCGTGGCTAGGGCCAAGGCAATGGCTTTTGGCTTGGCATGATGTGACTAGCATGGCTAGGGCCAAGGCAAAGTGCGTTTGGCATGGCGCTGCTAGCTTGGCTAGGTTTGGTTTGGCTTGGCATGTGGGGCCAAGGGTTTTCCATAGGCGCATGGCGTGGCTAGCTTGGGCTAGGTGCGGTTTTAGTTTGGCATGTGGGGCCAAGGGTTTTCCATAGGCGCATGGCGTGACTAGCTTGGGCTAGGTGCGGTTTTGGCTTGGCATGTGGGGCCAGGGTTTGCCATAGGCGCATGGCGTGACTAGCTTGGGCTAGGTGCGGTTTTGGCTTGGCATGTGGGGCCAAGGGTTTGCCATAGGCGCATGGCGTGACTAGCTTGGGCTAGGTGCGGTTTTGGCTTGGCGTGTGGGGCCAAGGGCTTTCCATAGGCGCATGGCGTGGCTAGCTTGGGCTAGGTTTGTGACCAAGCTAGGGTTTTGGGGCAAAGGTCGTTACGGTAACCTTAGGCGGCCGGGATTTGCTCCAATGGGATTGAAGGGCAACCGTTGATTGTTGCACGCCTTCGTTTTGATAGACGCGTAGTGAAGGCCAGTATGGTGGCGCGGCATGGGGCCATGGCGAGGTGTGTTTGGCATGGCGCGAGGGTGTGGCTGGCATGATTTTCAATTGGCATGGAAGTACGGCTAGCATGGCTGGCATGCTTTGGCCGCGGTCGGTGTGGCTGGCATGATTTGCCATTGGCACAGAGGTGCGGCTAGCATGGTTGGCATGCTTTTGGCGCGGTGATCGGTGTGGCTGGCATGATTTTCCATTGGCACGAGAGGTGCGGCTAGCATGGTTGGCATGATTTTGGCGCGGTCGGTGTGGGTGGCATGATTTGCCATTGGCACGAGGTACGTCTAGCATGGTTGGCATGCTTTGGCGCGGTCGGTGTGGTGGCATGATTTTCCATTGGCATAAAGGTGCGTCTAGCATGGTTGGCATGCTTTGGCGCGGTCGGTGTGGGCGCACGATTTGCCATTGGCAAAGAGGTGCGGCTAGCATGGTTGGCATGCTTTTGGCGCGGTCGGTGTATGATTTGCCATTGACATGATTTGCCATTGGCACATGAGGGTGCGGCTAGCATGGTTGGCATGCTTTTGCGCGGTCGGTGTGGCTGGCATGATTTGCCATTGGCACAAGGTGCGTCTAGCATGGTTGGCATGCTTTGGCGCGATCGATATGGCTGGCATGATTTGCCATTGGCACCGAGGTGTGGATAGCATGGTTGGCATGCTTTGGCGTGGTTGGTGTGGCTGGCATGATTTTCCATTGGCACATAGGTGCGGCTAGTATAACGGTGCTGTCAAGTGGCCAAGTGATGATGCGCAACTATGGCGCATTACCAAAGTGGATTGGCCTAAGTGTCGAGGTGCAAGTACGCCACCGTAATGGTGCAATGCGAAGCTATAATAGTGCAATGAGGCCATAATAGCGCAACGTAAGCCATAATAGCGGTATTCAGTACAAGTGCATGTCTGAGTTGCAGCAAAGAGAATGGCATGTGCCAAACAGGGTTTGGACATGGCCAAGGATGCGAGATTAGCATCACGAGATGCCAAATGAGTTTGGCATGTTACACTGTATGCATGGGGCGTACGGGCATGCAAGCAAGACTTGAATTAGCACACTTGCATCATTGGGAAAAATGATGCACAAGTGACGGGCGCAATATTTGGGCGGCAAATGCGTTGATACGCAACGGGGCAAGATGACATGTGCGGGGCACATGGCCTTGACGGTTTAGAGTTTGTTACACGTGAGTGGGTTTACTTTATGCTTTCTAAGCGATAGGAAGGACTCGTTTGGCTAGTGAACGGTTTGGCAAAGATTAGCATAGTTAGCTAAGCGCCACATGTAAAGTAAAAACTGTAATCGCCTTGCAGTTAGTTGTACATAGCTTTTGTAAGGCTATATAAGCCTGATCTTGTGAAGGGATTGGGTAATCCAGGAACAAGAAGAGGGTGTAACCTAAGTGTGCAATAAATAAAAGGCTAAGGCCTGATTTAAAAAAAGTTCTGTTGGTGCATATTTCCCTTTTGGTTTGGCTTATTGTTTATGCATCAAGCGCAGTGTGTGCAATTGGTTGAAGACTTGAAATATTTGTGGCAGAAACTCTATTTAGTATGGGCTGAATAGAGAATTAGTCAAGAAGTTGAAGTATTGGCTAAGTGCGAGTTGGCTGAGATTGTGCTGTGGAGCATAATTGCTATTGTCAAGTTGGTTTTGCATTTGAAAAGTGCGAACCTGTGACAATTCGGGTATTAGAGCCCTGGTTAAGGGTCTCTCTCTGTTCACGTTGAATTATAAAGGGTGATTGAAGTTGTTTTTTGTTCTATGTTTGGCTGTAAATCGTATTTGAAGTGAGGTCCACACGAAAGTACAAGGCGGAGGCAAAGGACGGGGGCGAAGATCAGACCAAAGAGTTGCATTAAAGGTATGCGAATCGTTAATTCAAGAATCTACAAGTGATAATCATGCACGAAGGATGTCCTCGGAACGACTTGATGAGGGTGAAACAAGTTGTTCTACATATCAGAACTGCACTAAGGGTACCGGAGACGCTGAAAGTGTTGATGAGAAGCAACACGATTCTGGGAAGGCTCAGCATGATGTTGGTAGTGGCCAACATCGCAACATCAGTCATTTGCTAGGGAGCAAAGCACACACAGAGAAGAAGATGTCTTACGGGCGTGTACATTGATGTGAAGATCAATGGAGAATGGGTATTAGCGATGGGCGTCTTGGTGCTACGAAGTCTTTCATTCATCCAAGCGTTGCCATGGCATTGAACTTAACGGTTACTAGCGCGGCTAGCACCATCAAAGCATTGTGAGAACCACAAAGCCGATCAAGGGAAAGTTCGCAATGCGAGATGTGCAAGTTGGAGAATGGAAAGGAAAACTAGATTTGCTAGTTATGGTCATGGATGATTTTGACTGATTTTGGGCATGGATTTATTTTGTGCGGCGAAGGCGTCGCCATTACCTCATAGAAATGGGATATTGATACAGCACCCTCAATACCCATGTTTTGTCTCTATGGTGAGACAAGGAGAACCAGACAAGACACTTAAGCCATGTTTGTCTGCGGTTCGGGTGAACGATGGTATGCGCCATGTGCTTGGCTACTTTCCTATGCGTGTTTGTTGAGATCAAACCAGGAAAGGTAGTGGAAGTAGAGGATGGAATAGCTGAGGTCTTAGAAGAGTTTAGACACAATGCACTGCCCAGAATTTGCCTAAGACGCTACCACCACGGCGTAGGATCGATCATATGATAGAGTTGGTGCAGGGCGGAAGCCTCACGCAAGCACCATATCGTATGTCACCATTAGAACTTGAGGAGATGCGCAAGCAGATTTCTGAATTCTTTGGAGGCAGGCTACATACAACCGTCTAAAGCTCCATTTGGTGCTCCGGTTCATTCCAAAAGAAGCAAGATGGCTCGCCCGTATGTGTGTTGATTATAGGGCTTTGAACAAAATAAATGTGAAGAACAAGTACCCAATTCCGCTAGTGGCATACTTGTTTGATCGGTTGGCCAAAGCTAAATTCTTCACCAAATTGGATTTGCGCTCAGGTTATTACCAAGTGCGCATAGCATAAGGCGATGAACCAAAAACTGCAATGGTAACAAGGTATGGCTCTTTTGAATACCGTGTTATGCCATTCGGCTTGACAAATGCTCCAGCAACATTTTGCAACCTGATGAATGATGTGTTTGCCGAGTACATTGATCGTTTTGTGGTAGTATACTTGGATGGCATAGTCATATACTGCGAGAATTTGGAAGAGCATGCGATGTATCTTCGCAAAGTGTTTGCAAAGCTTAGAGAAGCAAGTTTGTATGTGAAGAAGGAAAAGTGTGAGTTTTCCCACACCACAATTACTTTCCTTGGCCATGTGATATCGCAAGGGTGCGTGCATATGGACGAGAAAAAGGTAGAGCCATTTTGGATTGGCTGTAACCTAAGAAGCTTGGAGAGCTTCGTTCTTTCTTGGGTTTAGCTAACTATTACTCGGCCCATTCATAGGTGGCTATTCAAAGAAAGTGGACCCATTGACAGATTTGTTGAGGAAGGACAAATCTTGGGCATGGACTGACGAGTGTCAACAGTCATTCGATGCATTGAAGGAAGCGGTCTCAAAGATGTATCAGTTCTTCGCTTGCCTAGCTTCGATGTACCATTTGAAGTGCACTGTGATGCTTGAGACGGGGGCTCCGGGGGAGTCTTGGTGCAAGATGGCCATCCAAAGAGCTTACGAGAGTCGTAAGCTTAATGATCTTGAAGGAGATACACTGTGCATGAGAAAGAGATGTTGGCAGTGATACATTTCCTAAGAACGTGGCGCCATTATTTGTTGGGAACTTATTTCATCATAAGGACGGATAATGTAGCCATTACGTTCACTACAAAAATAGGTCCTATTAATGAGGGTTTTTTTGTAAAGGGCGTCACAAATAGTGACTATTTGTGAGGTTTTTTGACCAACCGTGGGGAAATAGTAGGTTTAGTCAAAGGAACGGTTTTTATTTTGTCGGTTTAGTGTTTCCGATTGGTGTAAAAAAAACAATTCGAGCAAGAAAATGGCCACGGTTGCCCGGTAGTCAAAAAAAGTTTGAGAAATTGGCTCCATTTTTTTTTGCACTCCCGCACTATCATACACTTATTTCACCAAATTTTAAGTTAAATAAGAAAAAAATCTTTTTTTATTTTATTTTTTGACCTTATCTTCTATCTTCTAAAAATATACGGTCTTTAATCAGTTTGTTCTCTTACCATTTTCTCCGCCGCTGAAGAACTTCCAGGTTTGCTCTCGCCTCTTCTCTTCTATGTTACCTTCTCTCGTCTCTTCTCTCATCTCCTCCATAAATTTTCCGTTATCATCTCTTCCGGGTGTTCTCGATCTGTTCTTCCATTAACAGATCTGTTCTCTAAACAAAAGTAATTTGATTTTAATTGAATCTTAATTTTAATTTTGATTTTAATTGCTTTTGTTTTGCCAAGGGAAAGGATGTTCTCAAGGAGACTGTTAAGGTGAGGAGAATCCATTAATGGGTTTGATTTTATTTTCTGGTAATTTTTAATTTTGATTAAAGTTTATTTTAGGAACTAAAAGAGAAACTTTGAGGAACCGAGAGTCAATTATAGATGAAAATTTGAATCTTAAAAGAAGATTTTTTTAATTTTTTTATTTTTAATTTCTAGTGGTTATTTTTTCTTTGTTACTTTTAATTTCTTTATTCTTTTTTATGCAGGATCTAAAGGAAGAAGCTTTACCTACATGAGTGGTTTAAGGTGAAGATTTGATTGAAAAGAGATTTAATTTAATTTTTTTAGTTTTCAAATTTCAGTTTCTTTGATTTCCTTTTGATTGAAGTTTGTGTTCCTTTGTGTTGATGGAATTTGATATCTTTTTTGTAGTTTCTTGTAATTTGTTTTGTTAGATGTGGGTTTGGGTTCATTTGTGCTTTATATCTTCTGTAAGTCTATAGCTTAGTATGTTATTAGAATGGAAATTTGAGTTTACCAGTTGTATTTTGTCTAGAGGTACATTACAGTTGACTGCAGTAGCTCAATTACTATTGAGTAATTGAGTTGCTTTCTTATAGTTGTATTTTGTCTAGAGGTACATTACAGTTCTTTGTAGTGTTTATGGCTTTCAAGAGTCTGATACTTTGAAGTGTTTATGGCTTGATAATGGATCTAGGGATAACTCAATTAGGGGTGAATTGTTGAGGTTTGTGCCTAATAGTTCAGGAAAGGTAGTGAATAAACTGGTGAGCCCTCGCCCAACAGGGAGTCGATGTCATAATAGAGATAATAGGATGTGCTTGTTAAGTTAATTTGAACATCATACGATGTCTGGTCATGATATGATTAGCCTGAACACATGATATAGTGTTAACAAAAATGGTGTCATTGCTTCATGATTTTGAACGGCGCAACAAGCATTTAATTAAGTAGTTTCCATAGCAAAACTTAGTCTTTGTACCGCCATGTATATTCCCAAACTTATACACTGAACTGTATAGATATACTAAACTACATAGGGCTGATGGATAGAGAAAGGAATATTATATTTGGTGAGTGGTGGCCTAACTATTTTGGCTTACAAAATATATGCTAGTACAAATCTTTGAATGTTGGTCAGGGACACTAATTTCATAGGATGTATTTCATTCTTTACTTATCCCGTAGATGAGATGTCATGGCTAATAATTTATATTAGTTGTCAACAAGTTTGCATTTTTGGCCAGTTCATGGTTGTTAGACTTTAATAGTTTGTTTTCGCTGCACCGTCCCCTCTTAGATTCTGACCATTTATATGAGGTCGATCTCTAGGAGGTATAGAAAGATCCGCTGCTGATGTCCAGGGATTTAGGGAAATTCTTTATTTTATGTCGTACAAATAATTCTTATCTCAGACTTGGGGATGGGTGTTCTATCCATCTCTACCTAAATTCTACAGTTGGTGTTGCAGGCAGGTATGATTGAAAATGGAGACACTTGCTATTATTGTTTAAATATGCAGTTTATGGGTGCGTATTCACAATTTGCTAAGTTCTAATTTATGAACAATAGAAATCAGATTATTGCGCATAATGAAGAATGTATGCTTCTTTGTTATCTCTTTAGCTATGCCGGGGTAAGAGTTAGTAGTGCCATTTCTTTGGAGTCATAATAAATAAATATATGTAGTACTAATCTTTAGCCGTGGAGTGAAAATGGGACTGTTGGCCATTGGAGTTAGATGAGTGTTAGTGAGATATGATGGGGATCATCATGGTGCCGGTCCTAACCAGTCTTAAGGTTGGAGATGACATTACAGTGATGCTGCGAGATGCATATGGATTACCAATGTGTGCTGATGAGGATAAGAGTGATATGCTAGATGCAGAAATGAGTGGCATGCCAAGTGATAGTTGGCTATGTAGTTCTATAAGTTGTTAGAAGATTCAAAGAAACTCCATTTCTTGCATTCCTTCTTGGCTTTTACTTTTAATGTATTCGTCTTAATATAACATATAGTTGAATAGATTGTTCTTTTGAAATTGTCTCTTAACAAGTTTTGCTTACTTTTTTAGCGATAAATCTGATTCTCAGTTTAATTAGAAGTGTCAATTCAATTTATGTTTACTAACATCATCATAACTCTCATTGTAGGATGGGTCGAGGTCCGGCGAAAATGAAGTTCTTGCAAAACCTACAACCAGATCAGAGAATTCAAGTTGAAGTGCATATGCGTCTCTTGTGCCCTTTGGGGGAAAATGGTACTTACCTAACCAAATATATCAGTCATCTAGTGAAAGATGGAAACAAGCTACCGTTAACAGTAGGAGACTGGAAAAACATGTCGCCAGAGTTAATTCAGAATGTGATACTTGAAATAAAGGTACATTACTGAATCCAAATTGAATATATAGATTTTCTCAAATTCGCAATGTTTTTAATCTTTTGTGGTTGTATAATTATCAGCAAATATCTGCGTACCCAGAAGTGTTGGAGCACTGGGTTCTTACCAAGGTGAATAATAGATGATGTTGTTGAGAGCCACTGGAGGATACTCGTTGAGGTTTGGGGAAAAGATGTGAAGAAACAAGTAAGTGTCAATATTGTTTTGACCTTTTTTATTTTGTTTTGTGTTTTGCTTTTGGTGTTTTGGTGTTACAGATGTTCTATATTCAAGAAAAAAGAGTAGCTTTTATTTAGTATTTTGTAGTTCCTTGTTCTTCTGAACTGATGATTCATATCAGTTGTTTAGCTTTTGTTTAAGTATAAGTGTCAATTCGATATATGCTTATTATAGTTTTAAGCAGTCCTAACACTATAATCTTATATGTAATTGGTCTAGATAATATGCAAGGTGAACAAAAATGTAATGTGGAGAAACAAAACTTTCACCATACTACTGGCTTTAAACCACATGCAAAGTGTGCAGCAGATGTAAGCTTTTACGTCACTGTTAGTAATGCTTGAAATGGTGTGTATGTTACAGGACTGATGCGGAGATTAGGAACAGTCCATGAATGGAAGATGATAGTGTGGATGGGTGACTGATATAGGTTCTTGTTTTTTTGAATATAAGGGAATGGGATGATTCTTTTTTTGTTTTCATGCCATATGGGTGGGTGATTTATTGAATGTAAGGGAATGGTGTCTTTTTTTGTTTTCATGCCATTAGTTGTGTTCGAGTGTTTCCCAAACATTAGACAAAGGCGTACTAAATTCTAATGTTTTAAAACAAGTAAAATATAATTGCATATATATGTAAAGTTTCAAAGCCCCTAAAACTTTATTGTATATGAATACAAGTTCAATGAGAACTTTCTAAAACTTAATTTGTTATATATGAATGCAAGTTTCTATCTAAAGATTTATGTTCGAGAATTTTGTCTCTAAAATCCAACTGGGTGACCGGTTAACGTTAAGGACGATGGCCGGGAAAATATTCTTTGAGGGTTTGTGAACCGTCACAAATGCGAAACCGGACTTGGGAGCCGTTGCCGGAAACATTTTAGCCGCCGGTGATCGTATAATTGGTGAGGGCCAAACAAGCGTCACAAATAGAGAATTATTAGTGAGGGATGACCAACCGTCACAAAAGAAAAAAACCGTCACAAATAACATTTGTGACGCTAAGTAGTCATGACGGGCGGTCGGCCGTCACAAATGTTCATTTGTGGCCGGTTTTTTGTGCTATTTGTGACGGGTTTTTCTATTTGTGACGGTTTATGGACCCTCACTAATGGGACTGTTTTTGTAGTGGTTCTTGGCGAGAAGAAACTTTCGCCAAAACAAGCAAGGTGGCTTGACTTTTTGAGCGAGTTGAATACAAGTTCGAGCATAAGCCAGGAAGGAATTAGTGCAGCGAGATCGTTAGCGAAAGTTGGTGGCAGAATATGTTGCGGCAACGACCACGATTGAGGGCGAGTTGTTGCCTGAATCAAAGAAGAGACGAAGAATGATCGAGGCATGTGTGCCTGACTAAACGGATCGTGATGGGATCGTTCGTCGATTTTGGCTAAATGATGGAGTCATTTATGCCAAGGGAGGAAAAATTTATGTACCTAATTCGGGTGGCTTGAGAAGGGAACTCTTGCGAGAGACACATGATTCCATTTAAGTGGTCATCCGGGTATGGAACGAACGCATGCTTTGATAGCTCGTTCCCTAATGCGGCCTAAGATGGAAGAAGATGTTAAATTGTATGTGAAGACATGCTTAGTGTGTCAATTGGATAAGACGGAAAGGAGGAACGTAGCTTAGGTTTACTACAACCTTTGCGATTCCAGACAAGCCATGGCGGTCTTTGTCGATGGACTTTATTAACGAGGCTGCCAAAGGTGCAAGGCTTTAGCTCGATAATGGTCGTCGTTGATCGCTTTTCAAAGTATGCTACATTCATTCCCTGCCCCCATTCTTTCAATACGAGGCGTTGCGGCGGAGCCGTTTCTTCAATAATGTAGTGAAGTATTAGGAAATTCCTCGAGATATTGTGAGCAGCAGAGACTCGCGGTTTCTGAGGCAGTTTTGGACTGCCTTGTTTGGAACGCTTGGTTTCCGAACTAAAGTTTTCTACTAGCAATCACCCCCAAACCGATGGGTCGGACGGAGCGGATAAATGCATTGCTAGAAAAGTACTTGCGTCATTATGTGACGGCAAGCCGGGGGAAATTGGGTGGCGTTGATGGATACGGCCCAATTTTGTTACAATTTGCACAAGAGTTCGGCTACGGAGGCGGAGTCCTTTCGATAAGCTACATGCCGGCAGCCATTAACCCCTCATGAGGTGCCAAAGGCTAAAAGCAAGGTTCATGTCCACAGATTATAGTTATGCAAGGTTGAAGACAGAGATGACTGAGCAGGCGCGTGATAGTTTATCAAAGGCGCAAAGAAGAATGAAGAAGTATCTTGATTTGCATCGCGAGAGATGTAAATTTGAGGTGGAAGATATGGTGTTGTTAAAGCTAACTCCCCAGATTTGGAAGAATATTTCTAGCAAGACAGTGCATAGAGGCCTAATTCAAGATATGATGGTCCCTTTAAAGTGATTAAAAGAGTTTGTAAGGTGGCTTACAGGACTTGAGTTTGCCGGACGAGGTTGAACAGTGCATCCCACTTTTCATGTCGGCTTTTGAAGAAATACCATCCGATTTTTGGACACTTCGAGACAACAAGCGAGCGTGCACCACTACTAATCGGATCACAATTCGATAAGCAAGTTGAGGCAATACTTGATGATCGAGTTATGGGGCAAGCAAGAAGAATAGGAGAACTTATTTTCCACAATTAAGTGGCAAGGGTTGCCCGATTCGAAGCTTCTTGGGAGAAGGATACTACATTGTGGCAATTTGAAGAACAGATTCATGCTTACCTACGGCAAAAAGAATCGACGAGGGCGTCGAGTTCAGGCAGTGGGGGAGGTCTATAACGGTGTTGTCAAGTGGCCAAGTGATGTGCAAGCGCGGCGCATTACCATTGGATTGGCCTAAGTGTCGAGAGGTGCAAGTCGCCGCCGTAATGGTGCAATGCGAAGCTATAATAGTGCAATGAGGCCATAATAGCACAACGTAAGCCATAATAGCGGTATTCAGTACAAGTGCATGTCTGAGTTACAGCAAGAGAATGGCATGTGCCAAACGGGGTTTGGACATGGCCAAGGATGCGAGATTAGCATCACAAGATGCCAAATGAGTTTGGCATGTTACTATATGGCATGGGGCGTACGGGCATGCAAACAAGACTTGTATTAGCACACTTGCATCATTGGTAGAATGATGCACAGCCGTGTATAATATTTGGGCTGGCAAATGCGTTGATCTGGCAACATGGCAAGATGACATGTGCGGGGCACATGGCCTTGACGGTTTAGAGTTGGTTACATGTGAGTGGGTTTACTTTGTGCTTTCTAACTGATAGGAAGGACTCGTTTGGCTAGTGAACGGTTTGGCAAAGATTAGCATAGTTAGCTAACTGCCACATGTAAAGTAAAAATGTAACTGCTTGCAGTTAGTTGTACATAACTTTTGTAAGGCTATATAAGCCTGATCTTGTGAAGGGATTAGGTAATGGAACAAGAAGAGTGTAACCCTAAGTGTGCAATAAATAAAAAGGCTAAGGCCACGATTTAAAGAAAAGTCTTGTTGGTGCATATTTCCCTTTTGTTTGGCTTATTGTTTATGCATCAAGCGGAGTGTGTGCAATTGGTTTAAGACTTGAAATATTTGTGAAGCGGGAACCTCTATTTAGTATGAATTTGAATAGATAATTAGTCAAGAAGTTGAAGTATTGGCTAAGTGCGAGTTAGGCTGAGATTGTCTTGTGGAGCATAATTGCCATTGTCAAGTTGGTGTTGCATTTGAAGTGCGAATCTGTGACAGCTAGTATGGTTGGCATGCTTTGGCGCGGTCGGTGTGGCTGGCATGATTTTCCATTGGCACACGCGGGAATTAGGGTTTGGCTTGTCGTAACCCTAATTTGAAAAAGATACCCCGATAATTATTTAGGGACACATTAAAGGTTTCAGTAAATGTGCCTAGTAAATGCTTGTTATTTTAAATGTTTTGACATCACTATCTCGCTGGGGTTTAGTGTTTTACGATTTTAACCCTAAGCTAAAAACCACCATCAACACTGCATTCTTACAAAAGTGATTACTCATCTACAACTACAATTTCCCATCAAGGACTTAAGGGATTTACATTATTTCTTGGGCCTTGAAGTGAAGAAAATGCCACCTCATTATTTTTTTTAGGACCAAGTAACGTATGACCACAACTAAGCATCATATGGTAGGCTGAAAGCCTTGTCAAACTCCATTTGCAACTTCTGAGAAACTCAGCAACGATGAAGGTGCTCTGCTTTCAAACCCAACAGAGTATAGATCATTGGTGGGAGCTCTTCATTACTTGACTTGGACCAGGCCTGAAATCTCTTATGCAGTCAATGTAGTATGCCAGCACATGCAAACCCCAAGGACACCTCATCTGCTAGCTGCAAAGAGAATTCTACGCTACATCAAAGGCACCATAAGTTATGGTCTACACTTCACTAAAGGGGATAACTTCTTATTAGGCTTTTCATATGCAGACTGGGCAGGCTGCAAGGATGATATACGCTCCACTGGTGGGTACTGCATCTTTCTAGGTTCTAACAGCCTCTCCTGGTCTTCCAAAAAGCAAGCAACGGTGGCACGCTCTGCACCGAAGGCCGAATACAGTAACTGCGGCCAACAGTGCAGCAAAGGTGGTTTGGTTGTGTTTTATTCTACAAGACTTGCACTTTAAAATTTCTGGTATCCCTAAACTAGGGTGTGACAATATCAGCTCCATCAGTCTTGCCTCTAATCCTGTCATGCACTCTCGCATGAAACATGTTCATCTAGACTTCCACTTTGTCAGAGAGCTTGTAAAGTCCAAGGCCTTGGACATATTCTATGTTCATACACTTGATCAGTTATCAGACATCTTCACCAAGGCCTTGCATGGACCCAGATTTCAGATGATACGTTCCAAGCTCAGTGTGCTAGCTCCACCCATGAGCTTGAGGGGGGTATTAGCACAACTAATGCAAGAGTCGGGAAATAGTGAAGCGTAGGATATGAATGAAGTGGTGCAGGATACGACTTGTAGCAGTGTAGGATAACTCTCTAATGTTCTCGTGTTGTTCACATGATGCAGCTATTATCTCTACACGTGTATCTTGAGAATTAGTCAATTGTTAAAAACAATCTGAGACCATTATTGGTTGTAATGAATTATATCTTTCTTCTGTAATGAAGCTTATGCTTCTCTGAGCTAATAATAAAAATGGAGATTACCATTGATGTCATTACAATTTATCAAATCCTCCAGTAATCCATGGAAATATTAAACCCTCCAACATTCTCCTATGTGAAGGATATCACCCCCAAACTGTCAGATTTCCTTGGGTTTAAAGAACGCATTTTCCAGAACCTGACAAGTCTATCCGTATAATTCGTCTCGTCCATCAATATTATCGCCATGCACCTGAATTTTATATAGATTTTAAACTCACTCAACAGTCCGACGTACAGTTTTGGTTCTGTCTTGCTTGAACTGATTTCAGGGCGCAATGCAGAGATTAAGCGTAGTCCCATTTCTTAATTTCATTAACCCTAAAATTAAAAAACTAAACAACTTTTAATCTTCTCTTCTTCTTCTTCTTCATCTTCATCTTCCATCAACCAAAGCCATATAAAAATCTTCAACTTTCATTTTCCAAAAAATTGTTGACTCTACCAGCGTAAAGAAGACTACAAATGATGTTTAAACTCAAACCCATCATTGTGTTGTGTGATTGATTGTTATGTTAGGTTGGAAATCGAAAATTATGATTTATGTGTTTTTGGTCGGCAAGGTCGTAACATGCATATCTTGCCGACTTTTCATAACATCCATGGCGACGACTGTAAATTTTTTCAACAGCCGGAAGGGTATTTTTTAAAGACCTTGCCGATTTATACCATCGGCGGAGTATTTTTCTCAACAGCCGGTGGGTTTTTTTGTAGACCTTGCCGACTAATATTTTTCAATAGCCCTCTCCTGTGTGTCAAAAAAAAAAAAAAGTCGGCATGTTCTTCATTTAAATACCTTGCCGGCCAAATATAGCCGGCATGATATTTTCAACTTAGTAGGCGTGGTATTTTCACCAGAGCGGGGTTTTTTTTGTAGACTTTTCAGGCTAATATTTTTTCAATAGCTATCTCATGTGTGTCAAAAAAAAAAATAAAGTGGGCATGTTCTTCATTTAAATACCTTGCCGCGCTAAAATTAGTCGGCATTATATTCAAAAACAAAGACCATGCTGGCCATATATAGCCGGCACCTTATTCAAACCTCTACCTTGCCGACCTTTGACATTTTTGAAAACCAATTTTTTTGATCTTAATTGAACTCATAAGACGGATTAAAGGTTTAATCTACTGAATTTTCATTTTCAAAATTTTTATCTAAACTCAATTAATTAGCCTAATCAGTTTTTTAGTTTTAATTATAAAAGGGCATTTTTGCCATTTTGAAAATATTTGGTTAAGGGGTAACCTCTTTTACTTCAAAATGACCCTATTTTGTCTTATTGGGTATACCCCAATTAATCAGGTATACCCAATCTCCTTGAGCTTCAAAAACATAATTTACCAAGTCTCATAAATGGGCATATTTTTATACACCTCATTTGGGAGCTAACTCTGTTGGATTGATTGATGATTCAAACACAAGTATTACCAGTGACGAACCGAAATGGTGAAGTTCACCACTATTCTGGCCGGTTAGGGTTGAAGTCTTGGCAGCTCTTATAGAAGTTATCACAAATGCCATGCGGGTCGAGAAAAAGGGTAAGACAAGGTTGGAGCTGCGGGAAATGTTTGGTTGTATGCAGCGAAAAAACCCTCTGTCAGTGCATGAACTCGAGGTTACAGGTAGTCCCAGCATAGCAAATGCAAGAACTCTCGGAAGACACAACCCAAGGCGTTGGGCATTTCCCACCTTGAATGGATCACCTCGTGTTCACGGTTCTTTGCAAAGGTCACTGGGTCGGTTGGCAATCCAGCAGTATCCCAACCATAGTCACCAGCAAATTCTCCAGTTAGGTAAGAAGGAGACTCACCAGAGAAGGGACCAAGGTACTTGAGACGATCCGTTTCCCACCTCTAGTCGGCTCGTTTTAATGAATTGAACCTGGTGTTGCTAGTTGATGCAATTGGAATTATATTGGCACCTATTTTTTCATTA